>CM043117.1:69265579-69661654 GCA_023701765.1 Hylyphantes graminicola | reverse complement strand
CCTCAGTCCTGTGAAAATATGCCGATCTGCAATGGCTAGATTAGCCAAAAAAGCCAGTCCCTCTAATTAAAAAATTCCTATCTTGTAAGTTTATTTATTACTTGCATTAGCTTCGCACCTATATAAAGACTGAAAATTTCATATTCATGCTGTGTGGCTGTTGCAAATGACAAACCTGAGTATGCGAGCAAACCGCCACGTCGTAAGAGTTTGGATTTCGTACCGAAATTTACGCAAAACCAAAGCTCGAGGAGATTGTCCTTTTCGTTTCTCTTGGAGGAGGGGAAAGAAAAAACACAGAAAAATGCTTGGGAAGTATTTCGAAAGCCTCAAAGCAAAAAAGGAAATGTGAATATCCTGACCTTTCATAATGACTTTTCCTTCATTCAATGGCAGATTGCGATGACAATGTTTTCTAATGCATACAAATAGGAAACTTCTTTTTTAAAATTAATTACCTCATTGAGAGTGGTGCATGTCAGTAGGGTTTTTTGTATCTATTTATTGTTAACAAATGTTTAAGTGAATGTTCTAATTGTGTTGCATCTGTATAACGTTTAACAGTAATAAATTATATTTTTATAAGGATATTTCTTGTTTATAATCTATAATTGATTGAATAACTGCCTGTTTCAAACATTTTATTAATATGTAAAATTTATTTAATAATGTAGTTTGCGTTAAAAATATTGAAAATATGGGTTAAATATTTTCACTTATATGTTAAACAATAGTTAAGAAGTATTCTGTTTCAAAGTGTAACATATGATGCGATGTTTCTTTATCTAAGTAAACCTGAATTTAGTGCACGTTAATTTATATATAATTGAACTGTATCAAATCATTTGCTATCTTAAAAAATAGTTCCCAAAGAACATAATATTCATCTTTATATTAAATATTAAAATTAAATTTACATTAAAGTTTCATAATAATAATTATATTTTTATAAAATAATCGCGTGTGCTGCAAACTGCTTTTTAATTGTTGTTGGTTAACACGTTGCTGCCCTCATCAACGTGAGTACATCTTAGGCGGCTCTTCCCGATAATAAATTTGTTTATTATTAAATCAGTGCTGCCAAACTGCATTATATTGTTGTTTGGTTTTTACTTTGCTGTTGGTTAACACTTGCTGCATCTAAGAGTCCGAGACGATGATCGACTATGGCAAGTTATACGTTTTGTTTTTTCTAAAAATCGTATAAATGGGGCTAACTGCTGAAGCCTGACTTTGTAACACTTATTTCTTTACTGAGTTTACTATCACAGTAGAATTTCGATTATCCGATCTAATTGGGACCGGAGGTAGGTCGAATAATCGAAAATTCCGGTTAATTGAGAATCTTCATTAAATACTTACTTATGGTACTGAGAAGCGCCGCAAAAATATATGGCCGAAAGTCCACGGATCTTATATCTGCCCACGTCCAAAATCCGTGATGGTTGTGCAGTAGTACAAATTAAATTTTAGTGTTAAGTTATCTTTTAGGCTCCTGACCAAAAGAAAGTTTTAAAACTTTGATTTCTGAGCAGAATACTGCGAAAGTGCTGATTTTTTATGGTCTCTCACAATTGTACAAGATTCCTAGATATTACCGAAAATTTAAGATTGCTAGGAATTCGCTTTTCTTTTACGTTTTGATGTCTTACAATCTAAAAAAATCTAAAATCCTCGGCGCAACAACCCATTACAGGGGCAAGGCCTGCCGTGCCCTATTTCAGCTCTTGTGACCTAGAGCTCTGGGGTGCTAGGCATATGTCCCGGTAAGGTGATCAGCCTCACGCGGAAACCCCATTGTTTAGTTCCCAACATGCTTGGTACCCATTTTATCGACCCACTCAAGAGATGAAAGGATGGGTCAACCTCGCCCACCTGGGATTCGGTCCCCGGACCTGTGGCAATGCGAAGCACTACCACTAAGCCACTGGGCCTCCATAAAATCTAAAACCTGATATTTTTCTGAGTTGAGAATAGGTACTGAATTCTAATTTCCGAATCGCCGGATAATTCCGATTTCAAAATCGCCGGAGATTCTAGATTTTTGAATTTCGGAAGTTTGCCAATTTCAGTGTCGCTGGAGATTCCTTACTTAAGAAACCAGTTTCAGAAATATATAGCGATTCTAATGTGAACAACCAAAAATGACGTAGGAGTTTTTATAGTTTACTCAGGGACGGTCGGTTAACAGATAGTTCCCGATAAAAAAAAAGACGGATAATCGTGCCACGGGCGATGGTTATCCTTTAAGCAACCCCCGAAAAATAAAACAAAGCAATTGTTATTGAATAAAGAACACCATTTTTAAATATTACTTTATTTTACAGACGAGATACAAAATTTACAATAGGTAAAAAATAAAGCATTCGGTAGGACAATCGTTCATCCTCCCGCCTTAATTGAATATACAAGCGAAGTGGCATCATAACAAAATATATGCTTCGTTTTCTTACAAACATTCTAAACAAGTGTATAAAAAAGATCAACTAGGTAACAAGGTGTATATAAATCTGTATAGCAAATATGTACAGAATGGAATAAACGATTAAAATGAACAGAGTAATTTATGAGTACACGCTGTGCAAAATTCGGAATAGCGCCAAATGGGTAGTACTTTTCCTGTTATAAACACTTCGAAGAATTCTTTTCCAAGTCTTGTCGAAGAATTATTTGAACAGACGATTAAAAAGGAATTCATGCAAATAAAAAATGAAATATTCCACTAAAATATAGTGATTTAGTATTTGGAACGCTTTCTGGTTATAAAAGGAAAAGTACGCGACAATTTATAAAAGTATCATCGAAGTTCTATCATGTTCTTGGTCCTTTATATCACTACTTGAATGTCCGTCGCTGCCAGAGATTACAATTGTTTAAAAGCATTTATTCTACCTGTAAAATGACGAACGGCAGCAGAGATTCTAGTCGCGCCAAGTTTTTAAAAAAAATCACTCATAACTATCATTTTCCTATAGATAATAGATGAGCTAAAACAGTAAAAATACGGGAATCGTCTAAACTTTCTAAGGGATAAGGCCGTTTATGTAGTGGGTCAGACCATTTTCCATCGAATAAGACTGTTGCCCATAAAAATTGAAGGGCTAATGCGCGTAAATGTACAGGGTTTTGCTTTACGCAGTGTAGAAATTAACATCGGCCCGATATCAGCTCAGTAGAAATGTCCAGTAACACAGTGTTTATCACAGGCGAAGTTGGACACTACCACCTAAATCACAAGACCTGCTTAACTCATCCGAGTGACGTCTTATTAATAGCCCAATGATTTCTTAATTGTTATCTCATAAACACGAGATAGAGCCTTATAGAACAGAAATCCAAAATTGGTCTACCAACGTAACGTCAATCAGTTATATAGGTTTTGTTAGTTACTTGGTCGTGTTTGGTTCCAGTTAAAGCTTGCTTTTCGAAGATTTATGAGTGAATTAGTCTTGCACGAATTATCTAAATCAGCAAGGAATTATCCAAAGTGGAATGCATACAATGTTAACTAGAATGATTGTCATACTCGTTCGAACCAATTACGGCCGTAATCACAAGTTTGGCGTACCTCGCAAAGTTATCGTCTACTGTACTTTATGCTATGCTAAAAGTACCAATCTTCTTGGTAACAAGACAAATTAAAAAGCTTTACGTGTTATGTACAAAACGCGAACTTTTAAATATAAATAGTCCAAGTGCCAAAAATATTATAAACGAACTGACAAATAAATAATTCCCACTTAAAAACGAATGTTTAGGAATAGTTTAACATAGAATTGTTTAATCTCAATGAGTTCGAATTCTGTTGAAATTCTAGACTTTATTTCTTCGCTACAAACCAATTGAAATTAAATTACTACTCCCAAATTATATTTACTGTACTAGCAATTAAATCACGACGTTCAATCCTTTACATGATATACAAACAGACATTCTACAATCTATAAACACTCAATAAGAATAGAAAATCTAAAATTATTAAAAGCGAATTCAGCTTCTACTATAATGCTGTTGGTGCATAATAATTAAAACATAGCACCTAACATTATTGATCTTTGAAAATTGGTTATTGAAAATTCGATTTTTATTTTACACTATTTCATTCTGATATGAAATGTTTGAGCTTTTTTTTTTCAGAATTTATTGAATAAACTATGGAATGCAGATGACTTAAATCTCTATTAAAAAATCAAACTTTTTCGCTGCAATTTTAAAATCCTATGAACTTTTAACAAAAACAAAACACATGTTGCTTTTCTTCTTAAAAAATGGTCGAAGAAAAGACAGCAACAAATTCCAGTTACAAACAGCAAACAAACACACTTAAACAAGGTAAAAAAGACACATTTAAAATATGGGAAGTCTTAAGTTTCCCAAATCTTACAAGAACATTCCTCGTTGCTTATAAAATACAATTATTTCTACACACTATTTCAATATTCTCATTGTGCACTGCTATATGGCACTTTGTTTAACATACAGCGCTTGTGGTTGTACACCATGAACTAGTGTACTTTTATTCAATCCAAATAATTTCACTTAATTTTTTTTTAACTACAGTAAACTCCCGATTATCCGCGGGTGGATTATCCGCTTTGCGGATTATCCGCGGGTCATGATTCTCCTCCCCCCTTCCTCCTTTTCCCTGTAAAAATAATAATTTAACAAATCCCGGAAAAATTAAATTTAGTTTTTTTTAATACGTGTTGAAAAAATGCATTCCAAGAACAGCGAATTAATCGTAAGAACACATTCAAGGAACGACGAATAAATAAAAAAAACGAGGAATGCATTAAGAACAACACTAAAATAAGGATGATATAGGAAACCTGGTGTGAAAAAATGTGTTCGGCCAAGTGCACATCACGTGTCGATTGTTGCCGAAAAGCGTCAATTGTAAAATAAACTGTTCGCGATTTCAGTGAGCTGCTTTGCGTGATTTTGATAGCAGAATGAGTGAGAAGCGAAAATAAGTTGAAAATTTTTTTTAATTACAAATAAAAATGAGAGACAATCACGAATAACATAAGAATAAGACAAACTTCAATCACAAATAAATGAGATGTTTCATGGTTAATAAACAGAACAAATAAATTGACCGACTTTTTGTAAAATTGTATAAATCTTCATATTTCATTACTGTTACATATTTTACCTTACTTTTATGAAAGCAAAAGCAATTTTGTGGATATTTTCTTTACTTTTGCGGATTATCCGCGAATTCGATTATCCGCGAATGCCGCGCCACCCAATTCCGCGGATAATCGGGAGTTTACTGTATTTGAGAACTGAATGTTTTCAGCTTAAGGAACAATTATCCTTCATATTTCTTTTTCTTAGTAGTGGGAAAATGACAGCTCTGTAGCCAGAGAGGTGGTGAGAGGCGCGCTATGCCGCCTCAAAATGATAAGCACCTCCTCAAAGTGGCTCGATCAGGATAAACTTTATGGATGGTTTACCCAACCCATCTACTAACGTGCATTTTAACATATTCCTAAATCACAGTCTTAAAAGCGCTGTCTGCCACCCAGTTCAAGAATTCACATATAGAAAATTTCAGAACCAAATCCACGATTAGAATTTGTTTTCAGAACCTACAATTCACGAGTAGAAATGCTATCCAGTGTCCGCCAGTGGAGTTCTTATCTTCAAGTCTCTTTGGTGAAAATATGGTCCCTTTGGAAATAAAACAACTTGTTGGCGAAATCGGCTATGGATTATCACAGAATTGTGAATTAGTCCTGGTGTGAAATGTGTAGAGCTTGAAATCCTCAACCACTAATTCCAAGTTTTGTAGTCCTCTTGATTTTACAGAAATGAACCTGAAAATAAGTCATTTTAGAATGTGGGTAAATATGGCGAAAAATTCCTTCATCCGCTATAAATACGGGTTCTCTACATTATAGTTTGATTCTTTTTATTATTTTGATACCAAAAAAAATAAAAGAGAAGAACACTACTTGGTGATTTAAATTCGTCAAATTTGTTAATCACGAGAAACGCAAAATTAGCAACTGAACACAGAATTAAATGGAAGTTTATGGGACTAAGGTTTCTTGAATATGGGATATTGATATTACGAAAAAACTTAATCAGAAAACTTCATTGACCTTTTCGTGGGGTAGATAAATTTTGATAAGCTCGCGTAAAATTCGATCTACAGGATAGTTCCGCTAATTATAAATTGTCAATCTAGGAATCGAGATTAACACTTTACAGACCGGTGGCGGTTCGAACATATTATGCTTTTACCGCTCTGTTTCCCAATAGCCCTCGTGTAGCTCTAATGCGACGATAATTCAAAACTAAACTAAACCGGCTCGGTCCTGACTCGATCCGACCGATCTAATCCAGTAAACGCTTCTGGTCTAGAGCGATCCACAGTACTGGACAACTTGAGGCAGATTGGTCGTGGATCGAGGCGTAGACTCTGAACACGGCTTAACCTTCCAAATCTAACAGAAAGATCAAAATTCGATTAATTGACGATCAGTCGGTAGCGCTGAGGGGTAAACGTCGAATAATCGACGTCGGTAAAGTGTTTACACCATATCAATTTAACTATAATGTCGATTTATGTGCCCCACACACAGAAGTTTGAGATCATCATCTTGAAACCCTGTGGCTTATTAGTAGCAATGGTTCACGATGCTGAGTCTCATGCCTATAAGACATGGTTTACTCACGCTTTCATCTCTTCAGTATATCGACTGGTGTTTCATGTCAGTCTGAGCAACTGATCCAAACATGAACTACACTGCCTTCCATCCAGTTTTACGTTTTTGAGTGTGCACGATTGTCTCCATATAACATCTCTTCCATTTCAACAATGTATCTTCTCTAAGTATTTGCAGTTTGTGCTCTACTGTCAGAGAACATATTACTGCAATGTTATCGAAAAATTCGCTGTTTTAAGTTGTATTTTTTTTACTGTACTGACAGGAAATATTGGAGAGCTAGAAGCCTGATGGTGTAATAATAAAAAGGCTGACATTTGATTTAAAAAAAAATTAAATATGCATTGTCCCTTGTTTCGGGCGGAGAACATACATGACTGCAATACAATCGAAAAATTCCCTGTATTTAGGTTTTTTTTTTATGATTTTACCGACCGGAAATATTGAAGAGCTAGAAGCCTGGTGGTGTAATAATCAACAGGCTGACATTATGATTTTAAAAAATCTACATTGCCCCCCGTTTCTTAATCCTAAAATGAGATTCCATTTAGGATAACGAACGTCGTGGATGGCAGCAGCTCTAATAGTTTCTTGACTCGAAATACTTATGTTTTGTTTTGGTATTCGAAAATGATTTTTCTAAGAATATTTCACTTATTAATTTTTTAATGCCAACTTCTTGCCTGTGCTGTTGGTTGTTCTAATCCTTTGTTTAAGAAAGCTTGCTTTGAAAAAAAGTTTCTTTTCATCTGTATCGGTCACTTTGAGAGTGAAATTGAAGCAACCAATGAAATCCAGTGCATACAAAAAGCGTTACGTCACCTGAACCATGTAGGTAAGTTTTAATTTTTATTACCTCGTGTACTGTTCAGCACTGGTCGCACGAACCAGACGACAGCCTGTTAGCGTCGTCTCTAGGTGGTGGCGAAGAGGCCTCGGTGGTGGACTCGCTTCTTCTGAAAGAGGCCAGAGAAGTGGCCTCGGTGGCGGCACAACTCACCGCCCTCGAGGACAGAGAGAGGGCTCGGCGGTAGTCGTAGTAGTCACGGGCGCTGCACAGTGGTGTCTCGATTTCGTATGTGCTGTTGAACTTCCTGTGGAAAGAACGTTAGATAAAGACAGATAGAAACTACACTGCTCTAAACAATTAGGGGAATGCATGGTTTAAACCATTTCGTCCCCAATGATTCCATTTGGTATCATCAGCTGCCGATTTTTTCTCTCACTAATGTGAACTCGTACTTATTTATCGTTAGATGGAAGAATCATGTCTTTTTAAGAATTAAATAATGTTTGTTTTGATTGAATGAAAATATGAAAAACACGGAAAAATAAAATTCATTCCCAAAAACTTTTATGACATAAATTGACCCTAAATTCTTCACGCTGGCATTCTAAGTAGTCGAAAATTTGATTTTACCTTTTTTTTTACAACTAAAATTTTGAAAAAGTTATTTTTATAATTTATTCAAAAGTTATGATTTCAATTTTTTGCCCCTCAAATTTTGGTTTAAAAAAATTAAGATTTGTTTCCCTGTTTTTTACCATTTAAATCTGGATGCCATAAGGAATTTATTTCACAAATTTTAGATAGTTATAGTAAAAATTAAGAAGTTGGAACTGGACGGGTAAACGAAAGTACGCAAAGTGCTCCCCTAATTGTTTTGAGCAGTGTATATAAAGAATACAGGGGAAAAACAATTTCATTTCCTAGTAATCTTTGCGATTTTTTTTAGCGTGGCCGACATTGGCGAGAGGAAACCGTTTTTTTCTTTCTGTTCTTCTTTCGCGGTACAAACGTGTGACTCATCTTATGACCACTGATCTCTGGCGATAATCAGGGTTGCCGCGAGAGAAAAACCAAATGAGTACTCGGTTTCCTTACACCAGTTTAAGGCGATGGCCCGCTATTGTTGCCAAATTATCCCGATGCAGACAGATTCCTATGCAATGAAGTTATTTTTCTCCTGTACTCTTCATGTATTAAGTTGTAATTATTAAGCATTTCGAAACTAAAAATGGTTCAAAATCAACTTAGAGATGCTGCTGACCTACGGAAGGCTTAGTAACTTATAGATACGTTTTTCGATGACTTCGTCAAACTAATCGGCTTTAAGCGTGCTTTAATTAATTGGTCGGTGAAATAAACAATCAATCGTTTAAGATAAAATTACTAAAAGAGTAGTTCCGTAAACCGAACAGGTTAACCTAACAACATGGTATCATAGACTCTTAAAACAAAAGAGTGAAATTCACTCGTATAGGAGAAGTGTGTATTTTCGACACTGGAAAGGAGTGAAAATTAACTCAGACTGAGTTAAAATCACTCGTTTGTTTTAAGAGTGTACTTCCATAGTAAAACTGTAGCCTTGTAACATACCTTGCATTTCTGTGGCAAGTTCCGAGGACGTTCATTTCACGGACGCATTCTTAACAAATAAAAGGCTAGCTTAGCCTGTAATTTCAACACATTAATGGCGAATAGCAAGAAAATTTAACATGCCGAAATAAAGATTCCTACTTAAGTTTAAATAACCTAAATATATAAAGTCTAATACAAATGAAAATCGTTATTGAATAGAAAAACAAGGGACAAATTATATTTAACGAAACAATAATTATAAATACTTAAACGTTTTAACCCTTTCCTTACTGAAGCGCATCAAAACGACCGAACAACTAAGGATTCGATAATGTTATTCTTATCAAATATTACGAGGAAGCAAAAATCCATCGTAGCGAAAGGGTTAATATGGTATAAAAAGTGTATTGGTATTCACAAATGAGTCTTTTCTCGTTTGATACTTTTTGTGGCATACGACGGTCTTTTGGACTTGGTCTAGTTGTTGTGGAATAAGTAACAACAACAAATCGGCCGTGGGCAGGTAAACTGCAGTAATCGCAACAATGAGTTGTACCATGGTTGCTCCGAAATACTTTTTTTCTAGTATGTTTTCTTAGAGGTTAGGGTAAGTGAGTGCTTGCAACAATGGTCCAAGTCACTGTGGAAGTTACTGCAGTTTACCTGCCTACGGCAGAAATGAGTCTTTAAGGGGTCATAGGAGTCTTAAAAATGTGCAAAGAAGGTACTACAAAGCATAGTTTGATCTTTCATGTAATTTTTTAACTACTCAATATACAAGTATAATTTTTTATATGTAATTCTACAAGATTTATTTAATATAAAACAAATTTTTAAATTTATTAAACTTTAGCCAAAACTAAAATAAATGATATTAAACATGAAGCTATTTGAACACATTGGGATTAGGCTTGCGCGGCAAATTTTGAGGTCAAAATTGAAAAAATGACCAAGAAAATGACTTTATATTGTACAAATATGTACAAACAAAGACTTATACCTAAATTCTCAGCTTAATTTTAATTAGAAATTATTTTAAGAACTTTTTTCTAAAAAAAATTTTAAAAAAATTTAAAATTTTGATTAATTTTTTTAAAAAAATAATTTCTAATTAAAATTGAGCTGAGAATTTAGGTATAAGTCTTTGTTTGTACATATTTGTACAATATAAAGTCATTTTCTTGGTCATGTCTTCAATTTTGACCTCACAATTTGCCGCGCAAGCCTAATCCCAATGTGTTCAAATAGCTTTATGTTTAATATCATTTATTTTAGTTTTGGCTAAAGTTTCATAAATTTTAAAATTTGTTTTATATTAAATAAATCTTGTGAATTACACATAAAAAAATTATACTTGTATATTGAGTAGTTAAAAAAATTACATGAGAGATCAAACTATGCTTTGTAGTACCTTCTTTGCACATTTTTAAGACTCCTATGACCCCTTAATAAAAGTTCACGAAATCTTCCGTACCTGTAGTCGACGAGGAACTCTCCCGTGTCCTTCTGGTAGTTGACCATCTGCTCGAACCTGTGTCCCCAGAGTACCTCGGTGGGCACGAACGAGGTTCTCGTCTGGATGGCCTGCCCCGTGGACTCGATGGTCCCCTCGAGCGCCACCACCAGCTCGTACGTGTCGGAGAGGATGTCCTGGGCCGACATCTGGTAGAAGGGGGACGCCTCGTCGATCTCGTGGACGATGGTGGCCGGCCAGATCAGGAAGACGCGGTCGCCAGCCTCGTCGGAACGGACCTGGAAGTATAAAGGCCTTATCACACGAGAGCTCGTTCGTTCAGCGACGTCCCTACGCCGTTTCAAAAACAGGTTTTTTCGAGCAGCTTTTGCTGGCTGAGTTTTTTCGAGTCGACGTGAAAAAATTCCACTACTTTATTGCTGATCGAACGGCTGCTCCAATCAAAGGCGAAGTTCAGTCGTGATGTCATGGCCGAGCCTCCTCTTGTGCCTCCTCCAATACCGCGATAATACTGCTTTTAAGTTTGTGATGTCACGCATGACGTAGCCTTTCTCTGGATGAGGTGTTTGCTGTCCCAAAAGTTGTTTGATGAGCGACGTTCCTACCGTCTGATAAGGGCTTAAGCAGTTAAATCTTAAAATCTTATTATTTTCCAGTTAGTTGATATGGTTTGAACTACGCGTTCGCTTTGCGGTGCGCTCAAGATTGTTAGACAAAAAAATATATATAATAAATTATAAAAATATATATAAATTATACAATACAAATCGATTCAGCAATTATTGTGTTGCACCCAACCAATATTCAACGTTTTTGGTATTTTTTAACGATTGCGGGGACATTGAATCGGATGCCTATATATCAAAACGCTTATCATAAAGACGCGGTCGCCCGACTCGTCAGAACGGACGGACCTGAATGTAGACAAGATAATTTGTGATTGAAAGCCAGCGAATTTAAAGTCAAACTGACTTCGACTATAAAATCGGAATTAAAACGTTAAAGTTTGAACCTTATATAGTTACGCAGTTGTTGTTTTCAACAGAGACATCCTGTATAGTGGAGCAGATTTTCTAATTTAAGTGGGCTCCGATTGTCTGGTATCCATTCACTGACGAATTTTGATAATGGTAAACTCAATTGGACGAAACGCCAATTAACGAGTTAGATATTTAATTATGCTTAGGAGAACTTGAGTCTTGCAACTGCACACTATATATGTGATATTTAAGCATAAGTCCTCCTCCTTTAATTTAGATCAACAGCTTGTACTTATTGCAGAGGGTATATCCTGGACGGACAGTTAGACTCGTTAATGTCAAGCACATGTATAACCAGTTCAGATGGGCAAAAAAGCTATCGCAAAAACATACAGTGCGTTAAACTTAGAAAATTTATAAATTGGTAAATGTTAACTTACATCAATCTGCGTGTGGTAGTAGGGTATGATCTCCCCTTCCGCCGTGATCTTCCTCCTGATGACCTGGGCTGAAATGTTGGCTCCGATGATATGCGATTTCCTCATGTCGCCAACCCGCCACATGAGGCACAATTTGCCATCGCGGAGGCACACCACTGCGTAGCGGCTGAACATCAGGGTCTGGCTCCTTTTCTTGGGTCTGGCGATCTTGGCGAACACCATGCCCGCCACCAGGCACTGGATCATGACTCCTGTGACGGATTGGACGCACATCATGAAGACACCCTCTGGGCATTCTTCGGTGGTGTAGCGGTAACCGTACCTGGTGAGAGGCAGAAGAGAAAGATTTTAATTAAAGTTTCTGCTTGGAATAGTTAGTAAATAGATGTGGACAAGACCTTATTCGACGTGGCGCAATTAAGTAACATTATAATAAATATTCCTATACGTTTAACGTAAGACACCAGTGTATGTCGACCTGCACAGGTGAAGGACTCTAAGTTTGAAAGCACTTTTTTCTTCACCGGTGAAAATCGGACATTCAGCGATACATTATTAACCATTAACGGGGGGTTGCCAAGGTAATTTATCGAGCGAAAATAAGCTTTCTACTAATGTTTATCTAAAAATGGACAAAATATCAGTCAAAGAAAACCATTGTGATAAATTTACATCGGACAAATAAAGTTACACGTTAAACAAAGGCCCTCGCCAGATAAGACGGTGAAAAATGCCCCCATTCCAATCGGGCTAATTTTTTTTCTGAAAATACCTCATAGTATGGACAACTTCTCAGCCAAGTTTCAGCTCAAAAATATGACGCATTTTTGAGTAAAAAATTAAAGTTTTTTTTCTTTTTAAATTGATTATTCCCTGAATATATTTAATAAATCCAAAAAACTACTCATGAGTTTTTAGATATCATTGAGTAGTATTCTCAGAAAATCCGCTCATCCCGCTCATAAATCTGATCGAGCGATCATTCTTAAAAATGCAATTTTATTTTTCAAAAAAAAATTTCATGCCAAAATCGTTTGGTCACAACTTAGGATTTTGTCTCTACATATTCCTCTATTATCAATCTATAATATATTTTTTTTTCAGATTTTTAAAATTATTGGACGATAGTTTAAAAAAATAATTCTTAAAGCCTGATTTTTTTGCTCTAAAATCCATAGATTTAGAAATAGCATGCCAACCGATTGCGCAATCCCGTACAACGCAATGATGCGTGATGAATCCACATTTCGTCGTTTTCGCAATCACGGGATGATACTGATTCACAAAAATGGTTTTTTCCCGAAGAGTTACATACAACTGCATTTTATTTTTTAACTTGCTTCTTTTTGTGAATATATACCTCATGCCTTACAGAAATTATCAATACGCATGCAGCTATAAAATTATGCTAGCGAAACTTGTAAAAAGTTTTAATTAGTTAATATTGAATATATATCTTTTATTAGTCGAATTATCTCATGGTGCCATCTGGTGGCGTATGGCATGCCATGTGCAAGAGCTTGCGAACTGCCTTATGGGATAATGGTTAACAAATGGCTTCACCTTTCCCCTAGGCAGATCTAGCTACTTTCTAAATCTATGCTAAATTCTTTAGTCCGAAAGAAATTCTCCCAGATTGAATTTCCCCGCCTTTGTTAGGAGTGCCATCTGCCGAGTAAGTAGTGCGAAAAGTCAGGTTTTAAGAATATTTTATTTTTTTAAAACTATCGTCCAATAATTTTAAAAATCTGAAAAAAATATATATTATAGATTAATAATAGAGGAATATGTAGAGACAAAATCCTAAGTTGTGACCAAACGATTTTGGCATGAAATTTTTTTTTGAAAAATAAAAATGCATTTTTAAGAATGATCGCTCGATCAGATTTTTGAGCGGATTTTTCTGAGAATACTACTCAATGATATCTAAAAACTCATGAGTAGTTTTTTGGATTTATCAAATATATTCAGGGAATAATCAATTTAAAAAGAAAAAAACTTTAATTTTTTACTCAAAAATGCGTCAAATTTTTGAGCTGAAACTTGGCTGAGAAGTTGTCCATACTATGAGGTATTTTCAGAAAAAAAATTAGCCCGATTGGAATGGGGGCATTTTTCACCGTCTTATCTGGCGAGGGCCTTTAAAAAAATTCTTGAAGTAAACTTTTAATTCAAAAATGAAGTTATTAATGGTATTTACAAAGCCGTCAATGATGGGTTAATAAGTACATAACACTCACCCAATGGTGTGCTGGCTCTCGACCGAGAACAGGAAGGCGGTGACGAAGGAGTGGACGTTCTGGACGCAGGGCTTCCACTCCTCGTCCCCCTCGTGCTCCAGGTCTCCGTGGGCGAGCGCGATCAGCCACCAGATCACCGCGAAGAAGATCCACGAGCCGAAGAAGCCGAACGCGAACGCCAGCAGGTTCCAGCGCCACTGGATGTCCACCATCGTCGTGAAGATGTCCTGGTGAAGCAGATGCAGAAATGGTCAATGTAAAGTTGTTGAAAATTCAACAAATGAAATATTCCGGACATATCTGCAGAATGCAGCCCCCTCTATCTTAACTTATTGGATCTTTAACTAAAATGTAATAAGAACCAGAGAAAGAGGAAGACACATTAAGATGGACTGCATCACTAAAGATTTTCAAAAAATTTGAAGTTAAGGAATTTTCAAAACATCCCTAAGACGAGAGCGGAATAGAAACGAGTTTTCCCAAGTGGTCATCTCCCTATCATCAATGGTCCATGTCATCCCCTTCTCCTCATAAAGTTTTAAGGATTATTGCTCGGTTAGCGACAATTTTTTTGTGAATTTAAACGGGACTGCATTAATGATGAATGATAACAACATTTTTTTTTTAAATTCTAAGATCTAAACTATTTCTAGCATTCCGACATTTTTTTACTATACAGCATATTTTACTATGCAGCTAAATCATTAAATGCAAAATCTAAATATGTCTTTTGGATTGTGATATTTTAAACAACTGTACGAGAAAGTCTTACCTGGAGATACCTTTGGCTTCGTTTCGATACATTCTCCCGGGAAATATTAACTCCTCCATTTTTCAGTATAACCCTCTTCTTGAGTCTTCCATTGGCGATTCTTCCTCGCCGGAACCTTGGCGACAGTGGCTCCCTCTCCTTGGAAAATCCGTTAAGGCACATGTTTCGTGGGACGGTGGAGCACTTGGAGAGGGTTCCATTCAAACTCGGGACTCCATTTTCCGTCGGGGTCGGTGAATCGTTTTCCATATCGAGTTTGATTTCTTTGGCTGGCAACAACTGCCACACGACGCTGTTGTCTGTGTCGATGCATTTCATGGTCTTCTGAAAGTTCAAAAATGTGTCAAGTACAAATATAAAAAAATGTCGACCAGCAAGGTTGAACCAAAATATCTAATTCTTACTAGTTTCCAATAACTATTGAGATTTTTTTTAAAATTCTTCTACTTTCTTTGATTACGCAACATAATTTAAGTAAAGCATTCCACTCATTGACAACTATATTGTAAAAATAATGTTTTCTTACCTCCCTTCCAAAGGACGATTTATTCAAATCTGTTGAATATGGAGGACGATTCTTGGTGCTTGGAAGTTGGCCTGATTTAAAATTGAGCAATGGCGGGCTAAGGCGTTATTTTGCTGACTACATTGGCCGGCATCGATTTGTCTTACGATGATATTGAGGGAACACGCATGGAGGTGGGTTTCAAGTGTTCATTTTACTTGCTTCCTTTTGTTCATCGCAGGTGATTGAGGTCGGGAGCTGGAAATAAAATACAATAATTAGGATTTCCTTCATTTATGAAACTAACTAGTTAAAAAAAAATTAAGGATGTATACAACATTGTTGCTTTATTTAATTATAGGACAAAGCGGTGACGGTGCTCAGTTTCAAGTTCTAGTGTGCTCAATACAGCAACCGAAGCGTACTAGGAACACCAGGAACTGTTACTCAGATCATTATAATATTTTGTTTCCATAGCATTGAATTGCAACTCTAGAGAAAACATATCGAAATTGAAATACACATTTGAAAGCTTTTAACCTTCATTCCCAATGACAATTTGGCATCCCAATGACATTTTAGAAAAAAAAAAGTCTTATTTAATCTTCTATAGCCATTTATGATTCCAAAAAAGCACATCATTCGATACTTCAAACTTTTTATCTATTAGAATATATTTTTTATTAATCCCAATAGATGTCAGCCCTATTATTTTTTTAAAATTATGATAAGAAACATGATGATGCCAAATGGTATCACTGGGACTGAAAAAATTCAAATGAACTACACAAATATATAACATTAGCGGCTTCGATTGTTGCGGTGCGTCAACTGAACATAACCAAAGATAACAATATCCACGCTATATGGCGCTGATTTACAACTGCGTTAATATCAGACTTTAGGGTTATAATAAATACCGTAGCATATAAGATTAGGTTATGTTTGAATTATCGTCGCACTGGAGCTACACGAGGGCGACGGGCGTCGTATTTTAAAACCACAGTCAGGTGACGATCCAACACCTGAATAGGCACCCAACGCAACCGTTAAGGGCGACATCGTACGCAGCGTTAGGACTTGGAAGGATATTTAACGTGCACTCCCTTACACGGGGTATATTATTCATCGGCCGTTTATAGGTCGGCAGTTATTTTGGCGATGCCCTTACTCGAACCTGGGACCTTCTGCATGCTAAGCGAGTTCTTAACCGACTGGGTTCCCCAGCCCCGTAGCATGTAAACCTAGGCAACCTTGTCTTAACCTTGCGGAACGGTTTGGTGGACACAAGTTGTTATACTTCGACAATACTATATCGTCTAAAGGTCTTCATTAAAGTGGCATCGAAATTTTCGAGAAATGCAAACTGATCGTAAGTCATGACTCGAAGACGATATTTTTAGTGAAATTGTAATTTTAATTTCTTCGCAACCGCAATTTTGATTAGTTGCGAGTTTATTTGTAAAAAAAAAAGGGCCGACACTTTTGAACTTAAAATTTTGTACGTAGCATGCCACATACAATAGCAAACAAGACACATCAAAATAAATAAAAGTATTAGAATCATAGGAACGGTTTTGAGGATTAAAGTACCGTGTGCCAGCCTAGATCTCGTATGGGATAGGAAGAAAACTTTACCCACGCTAGATGGCGCTGATTTACAACTGCGTTACTACCAGACGTCTAGGTTAAAACAAATATCGTAGTATACAATTCTAGTCAGCAAATTTTCAAGATAAGATAGATAATAGCCATGTCATACTATTACATGTCATATAAAATTCCTACAAATAGCAGTTGTACAAATTGCAGTTGAATACTCCTAGCAAAATTAAATAACAATCAAATACTTTCAAATCCACAGAGAGAATTGGTAAATCATAACCTGAAGCTTTAAATTGGTAGCGAGAGAAACCTTGCAACAAAAAATAACTTTCAGCTTCTGGGAACTTGTTGATTTTGCAAAGGACTAATTTAGTCAAAAGCAGCCCCAATTGAACAAAAAACATATATAAAACAAATAATTTTTAGTTACGGGTAAACCGTAATTTTAAAATATATAAATAACTTTTTTTGAAACAAACAATGAAGATAAAATTTTGCATTGCATGTTGAACTTGTTCGCTATTCGTAGGTGCTGATAAGAGAAAACTTGCTCGAAAAAAGGCGAAGGTATCTGAGTCAAGAGACTATTTTTTCCGGTCAATTTCCGGCTGATAATAGTTTTAATAGAAAGCGATGAGGGTCACATTGGTGGCTAAGATAAATCTGAAAATACAATGAATCATTGACCTTTTCAATGGCAATATACGAAACTATTTTTACTTGATGAATGCACAATAATATGTCTAATTTTGAATATGTACAAAAGTCGATTAGACCTAATATGCAAAACATATGTATTCCAAATGCTGCAAGAAAAAAACTCTACAAACTTTGATGTCACATAACATGTCGTAGGAATAGCGAATCATGATGTCTTAAGGCATCATCTGCAACGAAGTTGTTAATCTATATTATGTATAAAAGTTCGATCAGTTTAAAAAAACTGTCTTTCAAAAGTTTTTTTTATCGTGATATCTGCTTTAATCTATTGCGACCTGGCAGACATTTTTGAGGATATTCTTTAAAACCTCCCCACAAAAAATGAACTTTTTAATTTGTTCCGAAATCGACCTGGTTTTCTGATAGAAGATCCAAATATCATTTTTCATTCATTTCTATAAAAAAATGAGGTTGAACGAAGGTCAATACGATATTAGAGTTCTTAAAAAAAATCATTTTAATTTTTTAAAAAAAGTTATTTTAGTAGTTTATTTGAAAGGCATTTTGCATTAAAAACAAGGTTTAAATAATCTGTTAACTACAAATAAGTGATATGGCCTTTTATGTTGCATTTATAGCATAAAAATTTGTATTTTTAGAGTTAAAGGCGTGTCCCAAAGTAGCTATTAAACATAACTTTTTTTTTTAATTTCTTCTTTGAAAAACATACTTTTTAGCATTATTTGTATGAAAAGTATGTTTAGAGATTAAGAATATACACTTGTAGAATATAATAAATAACCATCTTAATAAATAAGACATAATATTGTGGGGGCTAATTATGGTCTACCCTTTATTTTATCATCTTAATAAAAGCAGCTTTGGCAACTAATAAGTAAAAAGTAAACGAAAAGAAAGACCAGCAAATAAATTCGAAACATGCAACTTGAGTTATGCACGTCGATAAGTCTGGACTTAATCTCGGGAGAAAAAAAAAGTCGTGGTTATTAGCTTGAAATCTGGAGACAGTCTGGCTTGGCCCCTTAGCCAAAACTTCTATTCAGCATAATGATTGGCAATTACATCGATAGCATTCATTTGAAGTACTTTTACAATTATGTTTGTATAGTGTTAGGGGTATTATTACGGGAGCATTGACCTAACCAAGTAAGGAATATGTAATTTATTTGACTGCTGTGATTTTCTAATAAGTGGGGGAATCGATATATTGAACACACATAATTCATAGACGAGTTAGACATTTTTTAAAAATTGAGACTCTAACAAAGCCATCGATTAAAAAAAAAAATCGTCGATTGCATGTCGGTCGTCAGTAGTCTGGTTGGCTAAATAAGTATAAGTGTTTATTGTACATGCCTTTCGTTTATGAAAAGTATTTAGTTTGTTAAAAACTTAACACTTTACCTCCGGGCGTCGACTGACCCGTAGACTAAAAATCTTCTAGACCAGCAACTTAATCTAATGCCTAGCTCTTCTAACGTGTCGAATGCAACTAAAACACTATTAAACGTTGATTTGTTGATTGGCATAATTGTACTTTCAATTGTAAGGCTACTGTTTCTTCGTAATGTTCTCTGTTAAAAAAAAGTTACCCACTAGTGATTATTTCAACCGTTAGTCATCCTTTTACATCGGACCTTTTTGACTATGTGAACAAATAACATTTTGAGTTAATTGCATGACACAAAATTTGCATAAGGGTCCGTCTTAATATTAAAAATGTTACGAACTTTAAAATTTTCAATAGCAACACCCAATTTTAATTACTTAGAAATGTGAAAAACCCTCGAAAACCCCTAAATCTAAGTTTTTGTTACATTTGGATGAATATTTGACGAGTTATTCAATCGAATCACTTGTGGATCTTTGGGGGACCATGTCTAAAATGACAAGCGTAGTCAGTCTGTAGGTTTATTAATGGAGAAAAAGAAGCACAAGGTCAAATATCTTGAGGATGGGCCTACGAGGGATATAAAAGTCAATGAGTAGCTGTATATATTCAAAAATAAAGTCGAAAATAAGTTGTAGTAAAAAATAGATCCCTATCGTCACTTGATAAGGGTTCCAAATTACGAGATGTCATTGGCTCTGTTAAATCTCCTAAAGGTGACTGCAAATAGGCAGCCAGAAACCATTACATTAGTTCCCTTAGACACAAAGGGGGCGCGCTAGTTTCTATGTCAATTTCAATGTAGAAATTCTCCAATGAGAGTTTGAAACTTAGAGTGTTCTTAGTCTATGGGTCAGTCGACGCCCGGAGGTAAAGTGTTAAGTGGCTAAATCAGTAATCATATGAATAAGTATGCTTTAATTTTAAGTCAGAATAACCATTTCACGTTTTCCAATTTTTTTAACCATCATTCAAGATTAGCATTGAAGACCCAGAAGTTTTAATATTCTCTGAAAAAGCAGTTGAAGTCTCAAAAGCTTTCTCCGACATTTTCGGACCAATCTAATTCTTGCACATATCATAGACACTACAACTGCAACCAACATAACAAACATATTTTAAAACAAAATTAAAATGATCATTGTATTCTTTATTAGATCTAAATTGACTGTGGAGGTTCTAACTTGGGCAGTAAAAGTGGATGACGGGCGGACAAAGCAATTTTAACACTTGTCACTTCATACATAGTTTGGAAACTACAAAGTGGTTCTCCACTAACCTGAAAGCATATAAATGGCCAATTATTTTAGTGGCAATTTTCCCTAAATGGCCAATTATTTTAGTGACAACTCGAGGGAAAAGCACACGATAAAGTTAACCAAGCGAAACCCCGACCTTCACACGAGAAAAGCGGGCACTCGCTTTGAATACGAAGGTCGAATAACAATGAGACAGTTATAGTATTAGCTATACTCCTTTTATAAAAGGTGTTTTTTTCTTTTGAACTTTCCGATTTTGAACCAAAATATTTATATGATAGGGAGGTTATAAGGCAGGGGCGTATCCAAGGGGGGGGTTTATAGGGTTCAACCCCCCCCCCCCCCCCCGAAATAAAATTGCTTTTGATTTTTTTAAAAAAAATAAGAGTCTACTTTTTCAAAATTTTCATTTATTAAATATTATGACAAATTTGCTTTATTTTACAATACAAAACGACGTTTTCCTTCTGATTTTGAAAATCGTTCTATGACATCATCACTGTTTAAACTTATATCTCTATGAATGCTCATCAAGGCCAGGCCATTTAGCCGAGTTTGGCTTGTTGAATTCCTTAAATATGTTTTTAACCTCCTTAAAGTGGAGAAAGTTCTTTCTGGTGTTGCTATTGAAAATGGCAATGTTGCTAAAATTTTAAGTAGTTTATTTATGTTCGGGAAGTAGGACTCATTACACTTGAAATAACCTTCAATAGCCGAGTTCGGTTTATCATTTACCTTTTTCCACTTACACTGCCAAATGCAAAATTCAGTATTGAAAGTAGCTGTTTGAGGTAGGATTTTTGCATAAAATGTTATGCAATGTTGCAGAGCCTCCGGACTAGCTTCTAAGCATCTGCTAGGAATCAGTTGCTGTAATGCAGAAATTAAATTTTTATGCTTTGTAAATCGGTCACAAAGCTGGACCTTCACATGATCTAAAAACGGTATGTAGAGATTCAACTTGTAATATTCTTCACAATTTTCAGATGGGATATTTTCTCTTTGTGTCTGTTTTCTAGCTAATCTTGGAAAATCCATTACTCCACCATTTTGAAGCACCAATGAAGAAGCTGTTTCAAACATAGTTTTAAAGTCTTTATCTGCATCTTTGCGGAATTTGTCGAGAACGTCAAGAACATTGTCAACATAGTCACATGCTTCTGACAGATCGGCATTGACCTCTTGCAGAGCTTTACATAGTGACAGTGTGCAAGCAAAAATCTTCTCAGTTACAAACAGAGGCAACACAAATTTACTGCTTCGTATGGCGCACAACAGCTGGTATGCATTTTTAGCAGTCTCAGCATTTCCAGAAATTTTCAACTTTTCTAGGGAAAGTATTACTGCTGGGTAAAGCTCCTTAAACCGAATAATGCTTTCATGTTGGAGAACCCAACGGGTCTCACAGAAACGTAGCAGTGTGGTTTTTTCCGACAGAGGAAATGTATCATTTATTGAATCTTTTAAAACTTGAGCACATTGTGCAGATTGGTGGAAAAAGGTTGCAACTGTTTGAAGTGTACCTAAAAAGTTCCTAATTAAAGGTAAAGTACATGAATTACTTAAGGCAAGGTTTAATGTGTGAGCACTACAGTGAACATAAAGTGCCATGGGATGATCTTCTTGTATAAAGGCTTGGGCCCCATGCAAATAACCACTCATTGCAGAAGCACCATCATATCCTTGCCCCACCAGAAATTCACAATTTATGTTATTACTTTTCAAGGAAGAAAGAATAAGATTGGCTAAGCCTTTACCAGTAAGATCAACAGCAGGCACAAATTCCAAAAAGTCTTCCCTAATGCCACCCTTTTCTTCATCCACATACCGTAAACATATTGAAGCTTGTTCTATGTGTGAAATGTCTGTCGTTTCACCTGCCATGACTGTGAAACACTTTGCATCATTAACTTTTCTAACAATTTCATCTTGGATAATATTACCACAAATCTGAATGAACTGATTTTGAATCAATGGACTTGTATATTGGGCATTTCCAGAACCTGATTCCAGATGTTTTTTGAGCACTGCATCCCCAGAGGAAACTCTGAATCTCAGTAGAGCACGGAAATTCCCATCATTATAGCATTGCTGCAACTCTCGCTCGTTACTTTGCCAAAGTCATGATTCCCTCTTAGAGCTAATTCTTGTCTTCCACAAAGTATAATGGTTTCTACAACCGATCGTAATTTTTCTCTGTTATCTGCTACTTGGCGAGCACGTTCAGTAGAGAGTTGGTCGACACTTTTTTTAGTCTTCCCATCAGCTACTGATAGAAAATCCTCTGCTTGTTGCCAGCATTTTTTGTGGTATGTGGTTCCAGCATGTTTCGAAAAATCCTCAAGTGCATTCTTCCAATTAGTGTAGGCTCTAGTTACTAAGGCACCAAGATGCTGATGGCTTCCCTTACCAGCTTCTTCAAAAGAGAATAAAGCACAAACTTTGCACAGGGCCCCTTCTAATTTTCCAGAATATACCAGCCAAGGAAATCTTTGCTGCCAAGACCTTTGGAACTTTAAATTTCTATTTTTGGATGTTGGAAAAGAATATGAAGGAGGGGGGACCCAAGGGTTTTTCAGTAGCATTTCTTTCTTTAAGTCATCAATGCTTGTCTTTATATAGCAGCCTAAATCATTTTCAATTCCAATCTGTTTGGGAGGAGTTCTAATTGCTGGGTCAATAGCAATGTCCGTCGCAATCTCAGGCTCAGTCCTCTGAATTGCACTCCGATTCGACTCCGAATCATCTTTAGGCTTTTTACTAAAAAAAGTCTCAATCGAAAATTGTCGCTTCATTGCTATAAAATATAGACACTAGTGCACATTTCAAAGAAAACAACAAAAAAGAAAGGAGGTAAACTGTCTTATGCGAAACGTGTCGACTTTTTTTTGTTTATTTGGGAACTTTAACGCCTGCAACTGCCTATTTCCGTCCTTATGTAAGAGTCTTAACGCCGCCGAAATAAAACTCGTAATATAAACTATAGGTTGGCGCCATCTAGTGATGATTTAACAAACTATTATTTTTTACTTTTAAAATTGTTCTTTTATTTTAGTCTTGTTTTTAACTTTACCCTCTTCTTATCCAATTTCTTTAATTGGTTTTTTTAAATCACCCTGTCCCCAATCCAAACCCCCCCCCGAATCAAAAGTCTGGTTACGGCCCTGTTATAAGGTTATAAATGGAAATGAATTGGTCTGTAGTTTACAAATAAAGTTACAAAAGAAGGTTCAAAGAAGTAAAATAAATGAATGAATGGCAATGTTCCTGTGGCACATGTATAGCAATTTAAATAGAGTGTAAATGTAGTGGTGGGGAATGTTAAAGTACTAGATATTAAGGATATGTGAATGAGGGAATTTAAGTTTTTAAATTTAATTGAGGTTTAAAATATAAGATTTTGATTGGTTAAGTTATAATATGTCATATATATGAAAAAAGTATCTTGCTGTGGTTTCAAAAAGGTTGAACGACTCTTTTAGTACAATATCTATATTTTTTTTGTCAAATACTTGTTTCCATACCCAACGCCGTCGCACCCTCCATAAACCCAGTTTCCCAACGTCATTTTAATTTGCATGACCTCTGCTAATACCGGCAGGAGGGTGCACTTTCTGCTTTTGCAAGATAACCCCGAGGCGAAAGTCTCGGCGACCGCAATCCAAATTAAGATGTAGAAACTGCTGAAAGTTTTACTGCACTGCTCAAAACAATTAGGGGAACACTTTTCATACTTCTGTTACCCTTTTGGTGCCCTTTGGTGAACGTTTTAGTTTTTTTTATACCAACGTTAAATTTGTGAAATAGATTCAGTATGCATATCCAGAATGAAATGATAAAAAAAAGGGGGAAGATTTTTTAAGGTTTTTTTAAACTAAAATTTAAGGGGGAAATATGGAAAAATAAATTGTGAATGAATTATAACAATACTTTTTCAAAACTAGTTAAAATCAATATTTTAACATCTAAAAAATGCAATCATGATGAATTAGCGTCAATTTATTTAATAAAATTGTTTCAGAGTTAATTTTATTTTACCATGTTTTGCATATTTTATCTCATTTAATCAAAACAAACATTATTTAATTCTTGAAAAGACATGATTCTTCCATCTAACGATACATAAGTGCGAGCATAAGTTAGAAAAAACACAAGCTGATGATTCCAAATGGAATCATTGCAGGTGAAAGGGTTAATCTATGCTTTCCCCTAATTGCTTTGCGAAAGTGTATTTCTAACACTTACTGCATTCTGTTGTGTATATATAGGGTTTGCCGGATTCTGAATAGTTTGTAAAAATATATTTCAGTAACAATAAAACTCTTTAGAGACAAAAACTTAGAATAAAGAGAAAACTTAGAGTTAGTCTTTCGAGCAAACTCTTTAGTTACTCGTTACGGCACACCGAGTCCTAAACATCGGAAAACCAACAGAAAAAGAACAACAATAATCGGATTAATTATTATTATTATTTTATTAGGTTTCATTATTATTTCTTATTATACCCGCATTGTAAAGTTTTCGTCTTGACTCAGAGTGGTCGGACTTTTTATAATGGAATTTTAAATTTAAAATATTCATTTTGGTAAAAAGATCACTAGTTTCATAAATTTAAGATTTTTTTTTTATTTTGGCCTTACGCTTGAGGTCTGAGGAACCTCCAAACCCCAGAATGATAGAAAACGTTACCGTTAACCGTTTAATAAACGGGTTTTTTTCCTAAATTGACTTCACACACTTAGTACAGAAGCGTTTACTTTTATTTTATTCTAGAAACTCAGATTTACTATAACATTCAATACAAATTTTAGAAAATACTTAGTCATTATACAAGGATTATTCTTTATACTATAAATTGTTTACTGAACAATTTCAGTCCATAGTTAGGGCAGGTGCATTATTTAGTTAGAGGGGGGGCCGGAGGATTATAGGGGGGGGTCATGATTGAAATTTATCCTCAAAAGGGGGGGTCAGGTGTTAATATTCTAATTTCGTTACTATTCCCAAACTTTCCGACGGCTGTCTGATGCGTTTCGAAAGTCCACTCCTAAGAAGGGAACATTTCGCATTCCCGAAATACATGCTTTTCTTCGCTGCTAAAGGCGTGACGGTCAGTAAGAATTGCTGAAGTACGAATGTTTCTCCTTATCTGTTTACTTTTCCAAGTATCGCATAATAAAACCCGTAATTACAGGCATCTGCCGAAAAGAAGTGTTCTGAAATAAATCACGCTGACTATCAAGCAGGTTGTCGTTTGTCAAGTTTCGACCAGTGCAAACCCCTTTGTGTTCAACAACTAAGTCTCCCTCGAAGAGGGGGAGGGGGCACGTTCACACCCTTTTCTCTCAGTACCTGCATGGGAGTTAGCTGGTGGACTCGTTGTCGGCTGACTTAAAGGATTGAAATTAAATAAAAACAAAATGTTTATTAATTACAATTTCAGCATTTTGTTTGTGCTTATGTTTCGTTAGTTTGGGTTTACTTTGAAAAAAGGTAAGATAGCTTTATTTAAATTTTTCTTATAACTTGAAATTTCAAAAAGTACCTGTGAATCGTTACTCTTTGTACGTATTAAGTAACGCGTTACTTTTCATATTAAGTAACTGCAACAAAATAAAATAGTATATTTGAAGATTCTCTTTTTCAACTTACAGCAAGGCAGTCAATCCAGTTGTAAAAAAATCTGCTTATTTCCAACAGCAATTCCCAACTTTTGATAACATATAAACAATTTTCGTAACAACAAATTATTTAATGAAATTTCGCCATAAACAAAACTACTGCTTTTATTATGATAAAGTAATATTATCTTTAAATTTTTCAAACAGTAACAAATGTAGACCCAACCTACGAATAAAATTACATTCAGGACACAATGCAATTATGATATATGTCACTATTTACTAAACATTTTATTTAATGCAACATTTCGCTTCGTGATCAAAAATTTGCCACACCAGCAATTTATCGGTGTCTGAGTCTGACGGTGTAAGTTTATTTAAACCATTAACATTTATGATGGATGCTGGAAAACTGTAAAAAAAAAGGAACATTTCCGATGTTTTATTTAAAAAAAAAAAATCGAGGGGGGGGGGGTCATATTTTTAAATTTCGGGTCCTGAGGGGGGGTCAACCTTTTTATTTACAGCTGTGTTCCAAAATCCTCCGGCCCCCCCTCTAGTTAATTAATGCGCCTGCCCTTATATTAGAATGGAACCTCATAAAGTTACCTAAATAATGTACAAATGAGCGGCTTGTGACTGGTGGGCAACATAAGCAATAAAATTTAATTACTACCTGGCTAATTCAAATGATTAATTTCAAATAGTTGAAATCTATCAACAAAACTTCTAAACCCCTTGCGACCCATTGGGGGTATCCCCATTTTCCCCATTTGGGGACATTTTTTAAAACCTCCCTACAAACAATTAACATGTTAACTAGTTCCGAAATCGACCTGGTTCGATAGAAGATCCAAATATCAGTTTTCAGAATTTGATTAAAAATATCAGTCATTTATTTCTATAAAAAATTAAATTCAACGCGATGGTCAATACGATATTAGAGTTCTTAAAAAAGAATTAATTTTTTTTAAACATTTCAAAAAATTCTCTTAGTAGTTTTTTTAAAGGTATTTTGCATTAAAAACAATGGTAAAATAATGCCTTTGTATTTATAGCAAAAGTCTTGTTGCATTTATAGCACAAAAAAAATATTTTTAGAGTTTAAGATGTGTCCCTAGTAACTAATAAACATAATTTTTTTTTAATTTCTTTGAAAAACATATTTTAGAATATATTTGTATTGAAAGTATGTTTAGAGAGAATATGTAGGATTTTGCTCGGGTCTTAAGAGGTAATGACCATCTGTCCATAATCCTTAGATCTTCCAAAGTTTTTGCTTTATAACCACTTTTTCATAATATATGATATTGTCGTAATAAGATATAAAACAAATATCGTCTTTTTATAAAATTCTTAATTGATATTGCTTAAAAATAATTTCACTATCACTCTAAAATTCTAGCCATTTTTAAAACTTCAAAAATTAGCAATTAATCTGATGATATTTTCCCTTTCAATTTGTTTATATTTTCTTATTGCTATTTCATACCTGGTGCACATTGCTTAGCAAACTAATGCTTTTACTGAAATTAAGATTAAAGACTGATTAAGAGTAGCACCCCAGTTACAACGATTGCAAGATAATTTGCCAAACTAAGTTTATTTAAATTAACGAAATATAAAATAAAGATCATGGTCGTAAACATTTTATGCAAGATAAATCCAGCTACACGAAAACAAATTTTTAAAAAATTAAAGTGGTAGTTAAAGTACAGGTAGTACTGTATTCACAAAATCGTCGCTTAGGAGTTAATAGAAGTGAGTGAGTTGTTACTCAAAACAGTCTTGTAGGGTTCCCCTTAGGGTTAACATTCATATAGTCCAAAGAGACAAAATGTAACAATAAAGAAAATCTAAAGTGTTACTAACAAGTAAATACGTTCTTGATCATCACTTAGCTTTTCTTCAATACACTTTCCTTCTCTGTAAAACTGTTTTCACTACTCTAGGCATAACGTTGTTAGGAAAAATACCAAACGTATTTTTTGCTCATTTTTTCTAACAATTTTGTGTAATTTCCCGAATTTTGGCAAAGCATACAATTTATATGGAAAATAATATAAAAGTAAATAAAATTAAAAAGAGTGCAAGCTACTTTTGTTTAAAAAAATTATATAGTTAACTTTTTAGTTGAATCTAGGTAAATCATTTTTAAATTCCCAATTATACCCTAAGCTAAATTTTTTGAAGTATTCTTTTACCTGAGAAAATAACACATCATTTAACATTTTATAAATTTGAAATACTTCTACGAATAGATTAAAGCGGTATTGAGAATTTCTGAAACTTATCTTATGCCAACGGAAAATAAGCTATCAAAGTTTAAAGTATAATAAAAAGGTAATAATTACTTTCGGCAAGCAAATAGGAATTGTATGTACTTTGAAAAATTATAGTTCATTTGTAAAACACTTACGGCTGTCTAAATTGTTTTGTTTGTTATAGAAAATATAACTTGAAATTCGACCACTAAACTTTAATCCATAAGTTCAAAATATTACTGATAAATACAAAATAGTTCGAACTTTAAAGAATTTTTTTAAAAAATTCAAAACACTACACCAGAACAAATAACTATGTGAAAAAATTTAATAAAGTCCAACGAATCCCTCGTTTATATCGTGCATTATTATTAAGTCGCAAAGGAATTTTTGAATTGTTTCAACTTAACTTGCAATGACTGGTAAACGAAATTTTTTGTATTGAAAGTCAGCACAAGTTTTTCCGAGTGTACTTTTAATCCCTTAAAAATACAATAGCAAAATATTATAAGCTAATCCCATGTAACTGTAGCCTAAGTCACAATTTAAGAGGAGATTAAGAACTTTTCAAATTTGAATATTAAATCAAATTAGATAAAGCACGTTACATTATTATTTAGTTTCAATAATCGTAGATAAACTACTCCACTAATTTTTTTTTTATCATTTAATGTTAAAACTTTTAGCGGTTCACTTTTTATATACGTGGACTTACACTACAGAAATGATAATTTTGCATGAAATTAGCCTATTGGTAAATGGGAAATACATAAGCTTGAAATATACCTCTATGTCCAAGAGAAAGAAAGAAGCATTTACCTGCCACAAACCGGGTAAGTCTGCCACACAGAATCCCACAACTTCTTATGAGGGTCTTATCAAAGTGGGTCCAAGTCGAGCACTGACCGACAGACAGACTTATCCACCACAAGGTAAACTCATGCATAGTGATAACAGCAGAATATTTTTCCAAAATCAGGGGGACAGTGGGGAGGGGGGGGGGACTACAAATCTAGCCAATGAAAAAGCCGATTCAATGGATCTGGTGTCGAAAGGGGTAATTTGTGTGACGTCACCGAGGAAGTTGAAGTTGATGACATTTTAAGCAGCAGTTAATGGAAGAGGCATCCTTTTTACATGGCCGTCCACCCTTCCCCTCCTCATTGTTGGTGAAGTTTTTTTTATTTTTGAGCCTTTTTTGGAAATGTTTTAACATTGGTGAACATTACACTTTAGGGTTTCTAGGATCTGTAGTTTAAACTGGTTTTTTAGGTTAGGTTAAGTTTGAATTATCTTCGCACCAGAGCTACACAAGGAAATTGGCGACGGACGTCGTAATTTAGAAACACAGTCAAGCGACGAGCCAACACCTCAATAGCACCCAACACAACCGTTAAAGGCGACATCGTACGCAGGTAGGCAGTTATTTTGTCGATGCCCGGACCTGGGACCTTTCGCATGGTAGGCGAGTGCCTAACCGACTGGGTTTCCCAGCCCCCTAGACTTTTAAGTGTCTCTAGGATTTGTATTTTTAACTGGTTTGTTTTTATGAACCTTTACCTTAGGATACATATTTACGAAGGCCTTGCATTTCTTATAAATGCACTACAAAATTAAGGCAATACTCTTTTCAAGCGCATAATATATATATTTTTTTATCAGATAAGAATCGGAAATTATTTTTTTCTGTGACCATCAGTTAGCCCTACACGAAACACATGCTATATCACAAATTCTAATACTCCCATTTTTTAAATGCTGCGCGTTGAAACGAATGATTATGGATATTACAAAAATAAGCCATTTATTGGAAGCTCTGCTATAGATTTTACTTTAATGTTTATCCAATTTAATTTCTTATTTCAAATTGGCTTTTCATGGTAAATGCATTAAAAAACTATTCGATTAAGCTAGAGAAATTTTTGAAAAGATCAAGTATTTTAATATCTACTTCAATTTTTTTAAAAAGCGTTAGTATGCTTGAGAATCGAAAAGTTTATGATAACCATCTACCAATATAAACAATAGTTCATTGATTACAAAAACAGTATCCATAAGTCATTTAAAAAATCAAACTGAACTGAAACGTCATCGTTAGCGGTAAATTCGACCATTAAGTAACAAGAGGCCATAAACATGTTTATGTCACTATTTGACATCATATTAAGTTCAGGACCTTGTCACCTAATAATTGTAACTCTTTCCGTATTAATAAATAGATTCCCGCTCTTGCGTAACCAACTTACAGTACAGATAGAGGAAAATCCGAAGAATTGATCTTGAGGAAACAATTGTAGATACCAAGTTTTTTGCGATTGACAAATTTTCTAAAATATTACAAATTAATGCGTACGATGGCGGTTTCGCTCGGTGCCTATTCAGGTGTCGGCTCGTCACTTGACTGTGATCCTAAAACACGACGCCCGTCATCAATAGCCCTCGTGTAGCTTTAGTTCAACGATAATTCAAACATACCTACAAATTAATGCTTAGAGGCATCTTATTATTTATCTAGTTTAGCACCGGTGCAGGGTGACTATATATAAGCTTTTTTTAAAAGTTGTCGACAGATAAAAGTATTGATATGTATTTTTTTTTAATTATGTAATGGGATGATGAATTGTTTTCAGCAGTTGACAAAAGAACTGACCCAATAACTTATTTTGAAGGGGGAGAAAAGTAGGAAGAATTTTAAACAGTATTTTTTGCATTTACAATTAGATTGAAATTATCCTTGCTGTGAAGATGTGAAATAACAAAATAATTCTTAATCTAGAGTATGAAGAAACAGTAACAAATTAATGCAAGAGTGACAATTTTAACGATTAATTGCTTTTCTGTTCCTTAAAATTACGATTTCAAACACTGATAAACTAAACACTCATATTTAATTGGATGCTTGAATGTTAAGTATTTTCCAATATATGGCTATATAAATAGCTCGCATAAACAAATAAAACACTTTAAACTTAAAAGTACGAAACAAAAACCTTGCGAATCCACTTCCTCTAAGAGACATTGCATAAAATATTTAAAGTTAAGAAAACAATTCAGTTGCATCCTTAAACCTCTTAAATCAGTATTGAATCACACTTGAAATATGACACCTCATCCGCAAAACACTTTAAAAACGCACATCTATGAATAACAAATTACATAAAACACATCCAAATTTGGTTTTAATGTATAAAAGAAACCTATGAGTTCAATTTCCTCCCATCAGACCCACTTGGCCAAGATTATGCACGCTCCCTGCAGCTGACCATTGTAGCAAAAGTGTCAATTGTCATTGCTTTGTCCATTCAAGAGGACATGATCCTTTTATGAGCAAGGGCATATTCATATCCTATGCGAAATCTTGTGTAAAACAGATACTTGGATAAGTATCATTCAAGTGACGCGGTGCCAGATCAGTTAAATTAACGCTTGGCGACAAAAACACTTTTCAAAGGGGGATAAGTTGCAATTTAAAGTGCGACGTATTGAGAGTATTCCAATGTGATTACTCACTTAACCAGTTGACGGCCAGCCTATCGATACAAAATCGCCATCGATTACAGCCGATGTAACTCGCTAATAAGATCTCGTGTAGCTCTAGTGTGACGATAATTCACACAAAACCAAAAAGCCGATGCAAGAACAAGGAACATCATGTCGTTAACCATGGTTAAGGAAGTCCCGATTTATTATATTGAAAATTATATAAAAATGTGTGTGAACGAGCTTGGTTGAGTGAATTGGTTGAGATGCACCAAAATCTAATGTCACCCCACCTTTAAAAGATCTCAGGAACAATTGCTCTTTAAAAAAAAGTGTTAAACCAACTACTATACCTGCAATATACACTGCTCAAAACAATTAGGGGAATGCATGGTTTTACCCATTTCGACCCCCAATGATTCCATTTGATGTCATCAGCATCCGATTTTTTACTCACTAAGTTGAACTCTTACTTATTTATCGTTAGATGGAAGAATCCTGTCATTTGAAGAAATAAATAATGTTTGTTTTAATTAAATAAAAGTATAAAAAACATGGTAAAATAAAATTCACTCCCAAAAACTTTCATGAAATAAATTGACCATAAATTCTTCACGCTTGCATTCTCAGAAATCTAAAATTTGATTTTCTTTTTTACAATTAAAATTTCGAAAAAATTATTGTTATAATTTATTCAAAAGTTATGATTCCAATTTTTTTGTCCCTTAAATTTTACTTTTAAAAAAATTAAGATTTGTTTTTATGGTTTTTACCATTTTAATCTGGATGCATAAGGAATCTATTTCATAAATTTTAGATTTTTATAATAAAAAATAAGAAGTTGGAACGGGACGGGTAAACAAAATTACGCAAAGTGCTCCCCTAATTGTTTTGAGCAGTGTAATATATAACTTATAATAGATATTTCAATGGCTATCTACTTATCGGCTAACTTGGACTGTTCTAGATAAAGTTAGGCACTCGCCTAACTCGGGTCCGGGCATCGCCAAAATAACTGCCAACCTATAAACGGCCCGTGCAGCCAAAAATGTCCGACAAATAAGACCCCAAGTAAAGGGGTGCACGTTAAATATCCTTCAAAGTCCTGACGCTGTGTACGATGTCGCCCTTAACGGTTGCGTTGGGTGCCTATTCAGGTGTCGGCTCGTCACTTGACTGTGGTTCGTTAATAATTAAAATACGACACCCGTCGCCAATAGCCCTCAAAAAGCTCTAGTGCGACGATAATTCAAACCTAACCTAGATAAGTTACTGGACTACAAGATATGAAAATATTTTTCATGTTCAATCCAGATTAAACCGGTGGTTTTGTGGGGTCATTAAAGGTCGAGGGGGTCTTAGTGGCACAAGCAAATAGATTGTATTGCTTATCAAATAACTTTGTTGTAATTACTGTGTAAATGAGATAAGATGCGTTGTTTTATTTGATTTTGAATAATGAAGGAAGCTTAGTGGAATTTTTGCGAAAAAATAGTAATTGCGGTCATTTATTATAATAATTGAAAAAGTGTGTATCACGATCTTTCATTTTCATCATAAAAGAAATTTGCTGTCTAATTAAATAAAATTTATATAAAGTATAGGCTGTTTTCAGTGCATTTAGCCAAAAACAAAAGCATTTATAATTAAATCGTGGTTATAAGTTTTAACATTTTATAAAATATCACCAGCTTTCAATGTTTTTGGTTCGAACAAACAGTTTCTTAAACAATGAATAGTTGATATCATTAAATAAAATATGTATCAGCCTTCTTAGGAGATAATAAAAAGTTTCACAGAAGAACAACATGTACTGAATATACAATAGACATCAAAGGACCCGTTGTTAAAAAAATAACAATGCAAAAGTCATTAAAACATAAATTATTAGCAAACTTACACCATATATTATTAATTTATTTATCTGTGGAATAAATAGATTTTCTTTAATTCATTTGCATTGCGTTCATTTTATTCTTACTTTTAAATATGTTTTACACTTATTTTAAAATTTGTTTTGTCTTGAAAATTCTTAAAATTATTAACCAATTAACGACCCATTGTGAATAAAATAAACTCATTCCTTACTGAATAAAAACGTAAACTTTAAATTTATAAAATAAATTTCACACCTAAATAATTTGTCTTGCATGAATTGTTCAACGTGAAGGTCTTCATATTCATCTTAAAGTTTGCTCACTTGTACAAACTTAAGCATAAAGCTTTTTTTCACTTGGCATGTTTTCTTATTTTTAAATGTGTTTTGTCTGGAAAATTCTTAAAATTCTAAACTAATTAACGACCCATTTGTGATTATCATAAACTCCTTCCTTACTGAATAAAATCTTAAACTTTAAAATTATAAAATAAATTTCACACATAAATTAATTTATCTTGCATGAATTGTTCAGCATGAAGGTCTTCATATTTATCTTAAAGTAGTTTGCTCACTTGTACAAACTTAAGCATAAAACATATTTTCACGTGGCATGTTTTCTTGACACACGAACAATCAATTACTGCGAAGCCAAAACTCAAGAAACCTTTTAAATAACTAAACTAAAACATCGTTCCGGAAAAAATGGCTTTGAGAAGGAGACAAAATGTGCAACTTAAAACTTTGAAGCTTGATAACTCGTTTTCCCCCTTCAAGCGCGTTCTTCCACTAAGCTATCAATTCTCCAAGTATTTGTTAAAACGGAATGAAATTAATGATAAGTATTTGTTTTTAGTAAATTCCTTTAGTTTTTGTTTACGAAGTTAGGTGACTTCATCAAAAGCCATATTCATAAAAAAACATAAAAAAATCAATCAAATTATAAAAAAGACATAAGAGGGAGACCCCGGTCCAGCGCGCCCATTCCCCTTTAGTTATAGACACCCACTCTAACTCGCTCTTTTGCGTGACTCGATGCAATGATTTATTTTACGGTACACGTCGCGACAGCCACCCGGAAAATTCACAGACAGAAGCCTGGCTACGATTTTATGGATTCTTTTCGATGGCATCCCCTGTAAAATTAGTCACTCCTTACGTGTTCGAAAAACCTTTTGTTCAGTTCGCAAAAAATATATTCTTAAACATAAAAGAAACTCGTATTTTATAAAGTTTCAATTTAGTTAAAAGTTTAGATTTTATTGAGGGCATTGCACCAGCAGCTAGACTCCAAAAAAAATTATAATTCATGAATTTATAGATTTTAATAAAAGGAATTAATAGTACATTTTAAAGCTTTGCACATACCGGGAACTAAAATAGACTAGCACAGTTTGAATAAATTAATAGGTTTAAAACTTTAAACCTCGCTATTTTAGTTAATTTTTACTTTACCACAATAATCAACGAAATAAAATAAATTTAGCAGAATTTTTTTTTGTCTAATTCCATGAAGGCTGAGGCTGCAAACGCTGAAAAACTAAAGATATTTCGTAATACTCTTTATTTTCATTCTCATTGAAAAAGAACAGAAATCCCTTAAACATTTCATTTAATAATTAATTACACGCATAAAAAAGATAGACATCTGCTAAAACAGCATCTGATTAATGTCAGTGAAAATCAAGGTTTATGCATACTAATTAGTCAAGCGTGTTGTCTCATGTTCGGAAAGTGCATCAGTGTTAATCCAATGGAGAACAAAAAAATTTCTCTGCCACATTTCTCCGGCTGTATTGAATATTTTTACAAAAGGATTTTTTTTGATAAATGTAGCTGACTTACAGGTCGCGACAATCCCACTTTTTGAAATTAGTTCAATTTTTTTTTTAAATTTTGAGTAAACAATTTTACAAAAACATTCGAACCATCTTGAAAAAACCGCCCTTTTTTCAATTTCTCTTGAATAACTCGTTTCCAGCGCCTCTAAGGCAAAAAAGTCAAATACAACTTTTAAAAATTATTACATATGGAAATTAGGCAGGCCAGATATTTTCAACATCAATGTAGTAGTTTGCCTTGTAGGTTACGTTAGGTTAGGTTTTGAATTATCGTCGCACTAGAGCTACACGAGGGCTATTGGCGACAGGCGTCGTATTTTAGAACCACAGTCAGGTGACGAGCCAACTCCTGAATAAGCACCCGACGCAACCGTTAAGGGCGACATCGTACGCAGCGTTAGGACTTTGAAGGATATTTAATGTGCACTCTTACACGGGATATTATTCGTCGGATATTTTTGGCTGCACGGGCCGTTTATAGGTCGGCAGTTATTTTGGCTATGCCCGGACCCGAACCCTGGTACCTTTCGCATGCTGGGCGAGTGCCTAACCGACTGGGCTCCTCAGCCCCAGTTTGCCTTGTAATATGGTGCAAACTACTAAGAAAGTTTGGAACAAATAAAAAGTATACCAATTATTAATTTAATATATTTTTAGCTTACAATGCGTTGAAGCTCTTGCCTGCCAATTATGGGTGATTACGACGATTGATTGGTTAGGTTAGGTTTGAATTATCGTCGCACTAGAGAAACACGAGGGAGGATTCATTGAAATAATTGAAAGTATATAGCGCCATGTATCTCGCTTTAATCTGGGTGAGAAAAGAGTTGTCGATATATTAAAATGTCCTATGGAGAAATGTTATTCATCACGCAAACATTTGCAGTGGAATTACAAAAACAGGAAATTTCTAATATTTTTAGGACTCTTTGAAACAGGCAGGACAAAACCTTATTTAGTAGCACTGTACTGCGAAAAGTAGTAATATGTTCACCCGTAAGGAAAATCTCTCTCATTCCAAACTTCTTTATTTCAAATAATGTTTCCTTTGTTTTCAGTTTTTTTTTTATTCTGATAACTATTCAAATTATTTAAATTACACCATTTATCCATTACAAGTCCAAATAATACAGAAAAATACATTAAAACTATCAATATTCTAATTAAACGAAAAGAAAATATCACTCTAGGAATAAAGTATAACAAAATATAATCAGTAGAAAATGAAAATGTTATCAAAGATAAACAAAATCTGAATCTTGTGAAGGTGTTAGAATAGTATTTCTCAACTAAAGTGACAATGCCTATTGCATTATTTTAATTAACTTAATTTCTAAAACAATTGGAGACTTTGATTACGTAACATTCCTGGTAATGTTTCAAAAGTATATTATGAATAAACAGGTTTTCACCCTTGAAACGTGAAAATTAAATAAACTTTAAACAGGTAAAATGTGAAATTTTAATAACAGTAGCATTTCAAGGTTATTTTCACAAGATATATATTTTATTCCTTATGCTAACTTGTTTTATAGGTAATCTAAACAGATTACTCATCAAAATTTTAAATTGCACTGTCAATTACTGAGAAACCGCAATTTAGAAGGACGAACCGCTGATTACATGAACTCAATACAAAGATTTTCTTCAAATTTACAAAAGTCATTGTTGTTGCTTATAAGTTTACCGGGTAGCGACATTTCTAAATACTTTTTGTTATGTAATATATGGTTAATAATACTTTTTGTTATGTAATATATGTTTATTCAAAAATGAACTATAATACACACCAATCACAGGTATTTTTTTAAACTATTTTTCGAACTTCAACTAACTAGATATCTTGCCAAAATATTTTAAGTTGATAGTTTTTTTTAATGCTTATGGGGGAATGGGCGCGCTGGACCGCGGGTCTCCAAACTCAAGTGCCTCAGTGTTAATCCGATGGGAAAAAAACTATTTTCTCTGCCACATTTCTCCGACTGTATTAAATATTTTTACAAATGGATTTTTTTAATAATAAAAGTGGATAACTTGCAAGTCTCTATCTTCCCACATTTTGAAATGGCTTCGAATATTTTGAATAAAATTATTTATTGAAAATTTTAAAAAAATATATTCGAACTAATTTCAAAAAGTGGGAAGGTCGGGGCCTGTAAGTCAGCTACACTTATCACATAAAAAAAATCCGCTTGCAAAAATATTCAATACAGCCGAAAAAATGTGGCAGAGAAAAAAAAAATTCTCAGCAGGATTAACACTGATTCACTTTACTTTGGAGACCCCCGGTCCAGCGCGCTCATTTCCCCCTAACATATTAACACAAACTATAAAATCATGGGTCGTCATAATTAACAATGCTTTAAGTTATTTCACGAATTTAATTCTGATTTTTTTTTATAAATTGAGAACTGAGAAAGATGTTGAATAAATATAAGGAGAATTAATCAATTCAGTTCCTTATGAATTTGTTCTACGAAAATTAGTTTAAAATAATTAATATAAAAAGTGGGGTATTCGAAGATGTCGAGACGAAAAATAACTGATTTCCTTATTATAAGTCAATAAAGATAACATTGTTATGGCTAAAAGATATGTAAATAATTGTTCTTATAAAAAAATAAAGCTTTCCCATCTTAAATTTTTTTAACTATTTTTAATATGACTTTATTTTGAAACCACAAAGGTTAATAACCCACCAAAATTGCTATAATAAGTATTAACTTAATACATTTTTCAACATTTAATATTCCTTGGGACATCATCGTGTGCAATTTACAACTGTTGAAAATTTTGTACTAGGTTTCAACAAATGGCTCCCAATAGTAGCCTACTTGGTGAAACGTTTCATTATATATATTTTTCTTTTTAACCTAAGGTAAAATCAACTTACAGATTTCAGAAACCAAAATCTGAAAAAATGGTTCGATCAAATTCTAAAACTATATTGAAACATCTCACAACAACAACAGTTCAGCTAGTAGAAACTTTTTTTCTGATGAAACCAAGTACGACATTTTTAAAAGTTTAAAACTAAACTTCTCGGAGCAACAGCCCATTACTGGGCCAAGGCCTATCGTGCCCATTTCAGATTTCGTGACATAGGGCTTGGAGGTGCTAAGGCATATGTCTCGGTAAGGTGGTCATCCTCACGCGGAACGCAGTGTTTAGTTTCCAAGATGTTTATCGACCTACTCAAGGGGTGAAAGGATGGGTCGACCTTACCCAATCCGGGATTCGATCCCCGGACCTGTGGAGTGGCAATGCGAAGCCACTACCACTAAGCCACAGGGCCTCTTTTTAACAGTTTGATAACACATATGTCAGCACTCAGTCGTTGCAGCAACTAGGAATCATTATTTTGGTGAAACCTAGTACGACATTTTTAGCAATGTACACTCTTAAAACAAAAGATTGAAATCCACTCTTGTAGGAGAAATGCATTTTCGGCAATGGACAGGAGTGAAAATTAACTCCTAAATCGTTCGCAATCGTGCAAAATCGCTCCTAACTGCCTTAAAATCACTCGTTTGTAGTAAGATTGTTGGAGGTTTAACAAAACAAAAGGGTGAAATTCACACCTATAGTGGAAGTGCATTTTCGACACCGAAAGGAGTGAAAATTAACTCAGACCGAGTTAAAATCGCTCGTTTGTTTTAAGGGTGTATAAAAACACAATAACAAAAATCACAGTGGGTGGTTATGCATTTATGGAGGCATTTAGTCGCACTTAAATGCAGCCAGTTTGAACTGGTTTGAAGCCGAGCCAGGCAGACTATCAATGAGGTGTAATTTGTGGAAATAACATCACCCACTTTGTATACGAAGTTAATTTGAATTGTATTCCTCTTGGCATCAATTTGTAGTAATCTAAACTTAATGACTGGATTATACCGATTGCGCACGAAGGATGCGGCGCTGACGGCGAAAACTCAAATGAAGAACAATACAAACGACTTTGGTTGAGCCAACGTCGCAGTAGAGCTACTGACTATATGGTCCACGTAACTTGGTAAGATAAGAGTGTTTGAAGTATCGTAGCACTAGAGCAGTGGTTCGTAACCTGGGGGCGATCGCCCCCAAGTGGGCGATTTGTGCTATCACGGGGGCAATAAATAGTTGGGGGGCGATCGGGGGGGCGATGAGTATTCAAAGGGATAAATTTAAAATAATACTGTACAGTAGAACCATTCTCTAACCACACCCAACCAATCAATTTTTTACTATCAACTTTCTTTAATTATCCAGAATTCATTTTAAAGATCTTAGTTATTTCACTTTTGTTCTTAAAAAAATCTGTTGAAAATTTGCGTGTGTTTTTTTTATTTAACAGTGACCATATGAAGCTGATTTGGTTATTTTATGTATGTTTAAAACAAAACTGCTTTATGAGTTACATTTTAGCTCAAACTATAACACAGTTCGACAAAAAAAATGCAAGTGTTTGTCCCGAAGCTACTTTGGCGATTTTTTGCTCCTTTGGTGGTCCAATAATAGAGAAATGACATTTTTAGCCCGAGTTTAATAGGGGGATTCATCAGAGATCAAAAAACTGATTTTTTAACGTTTTTTCATAAAAAACGAATTTTCTGACATTTGTTTTGGCTACAAACAACCTGCAACTGGTTCTTACCTCTATATGGGTGTTAAGTGAGTACCGATGGGCCATTTTGGAACTCAAACACCGCTCCAAAACTGTCTAAATTAGCGATTTCTGTCCCAAAACGCCATTTTTTGATGTTATTTCATGATTTTTCACGTGGTTACTTTTTTGGCTACAAACAACCTACAAACCTTCCTGCAACTGGTTCAATTACCTCTATGGGTGTTAAATGAGTACCGATTGGCCATTTTGGAACACAAACACCGCTCCAAAACTGTCTAAATTAGCGATTTCTGTCCCAAAACGCCATTTTTTCAATGTTATTTCATGTTTTTTCGCGTGGCTACTTTTCTGGCTACAAACAACCTGTAAACCTTCCTGCAACTGGTTCAATTACCTCTATGGGTGTTAAATGAGTACCGATTGGCCATTTTGGAACTCTAACATCGCTCCAAAACTGTCTAAATTAGCGATTTTTGGCCCGAAACGCCATGTCTTATGTTATTTCATGTTTTTTCGCGTATGGAGCTATGATTACGTACCTGGATCTGCTTTCGAGATAAATAAAATTAAATTGAGATAAATTAAATTAAATTATGAACACCGAATAAAATGATAACATTTATATAGATACATAACACGTACATAGATACGTACATAGATACGTAATCATACCTCCATTCGCGAAAAAACATGAAATAACATCCAAAAATTGCGTTTTGGGCCAGATATCGCTAATTAAGACAGTTTAGGAGGGGTGTTTGAGTTCCAAAATGGCCCATCGGTACTCACTTAACACCCACAGAAGTAATTGAACCAGTTTCAGGAAGGTTTACAGGTTGTTTGTAGCCAAAAAAGTAGCCACGCGAAAAAACATGAAATAACATTGAAAAAATGGCGTTTTGGGACAGAAATCGCTAATTTAGACAGTTTTGGAGCGGTGTTTGTGTTCCAAAATGGCCAATCGGTACTCATTTAACACCCATAGAGGTAATTGAACCAGTTGCAGGAAGGTTTGTAGGTTGTTTGTAGCCAAAAAAGTAGCCACGCGAAAAAACATGAAATAACATTGAAAAAATGGCGTTTTGGGACAGAAATCGCTAATTTAGACAGTTTTGGAGCGGTGTTTGTGTTCCAAAATGGCCAATCGGTACTCATTTAACACCCATAGAGGTAATTGAACCAGTTGCAGGAAGGTTTGTAGGTTGTTTGTAGCCAAAAAAGTAACCACGTGAAAAAACATGAAATAACATCAAAAAATGGCGTTTTGGGACAGAAATCGCTAATTTAGACAGTTTTGGAGCGGTGTTTGTGTTCCAAAATGGCCCATCGGTACTCATTTAACACCCATATAGAGGTAAGAACCAGTTGCAGGTTGTTTGTAGCCAAAAAAAATGTCAGAAAATTCGTTTTTTATGAAAAAACGTTAAAAAATCAGTTTTTTGATCTCTGATGAATCCCCCTATTAAACTCGGGCTAAAAATGTCATTTCTCTATTATTGGACCACCAAAGGAGCAAAAAATCGCCAAAGTAGCTTCGGGACAAACACTTGCATTTTTTTTGTCGAACAGTGTAATTAGACATAATATGACAATTAAAAGGGGGCGATGGGTGTTAGTCAACCTAAAGTAAGGGGCGATGGTTCAGAGAAGGTTGGGAACCACTGCACTAGAGCAACACTAGGGATATTTTCGACGGGCGTCATAGAACCATAGTCAGCCATAGTGGCGTGCAGACACCTTATAACATAACTTGGAACCACAGTCAAGCAACGAAGCCGACACCTGAGCTGGCACGCAATGGCTCAATTGTGCTATAGATAGACCATGGGCCAGCAATATGAACCAGAACAAGACTTATAACACACTAATACACTTTAATATAGTGTACAGTCGTAAGACCTCAACAATTAAAAAAAAGCAATATAGTTACATCGTTAATTAGTTTATAACGTTGCAAATGTGGTCTGATTCAGTAATTCTTTTTAGCAATATATCGCTGATGTCCTTTCACAAACAATTTCTTTTTAAATTTAATCATATCTAGATATCTTATTTTTCTCTCATAAAAAATAATAAGAATCATTGTTATCGTCTTACCTTCTAAGATTTAAATATTTGAATCTCAGATATTAATCAGGTAAAAGTATATTATCAGGAAAAACAATTGTTTTCAGTGAAGCACAATTTTCTGGAATATTGAAAATAAACAATGGAAGGAATTTAAAATTATTTTCCTTTTTATAAAAAATATTAAATCTTGATTTTTGAAATGCGGATTGTTTGTGTATGTTTCATTGAAGGCCAACTTCCAACTTATTTTGATACATTGTATGGTCATTTCACTAAATCTGTAAGGGATGGGAAATATGTTTGTTTTCTCTGCATAAATTTTAAATTTAACTTTAAAAAATAGCACTTGTACGAAAATAAAATTCCTAATGGGGTTGTTTTACGTTGAATCTGGCAATAGCTCTGTGATTTTGTTTTCCTTACTCCCGAATAACTTTTGACTTGATTGAGTCGGTTGGTTTGTAGACCTTTATCCAGGTTAGTGTGCTTGGTCAGCACACAAACCTGATTATCTCTACCAACCAATAGCAAAAGTTAGTTAGGTTTGAATTATCGTCGCACTAGAGCTACACGAGGGCTATTGGCGACAGGCATAGTATTTTAGAACCACAGTCAGGTGACGAGCCAACACCTGAATAGGCACCCAACGCAACCGTTAAGGGCGACATCGTGCGCAGCGTTAGGACTTTGAAGGATATTTAACGTGCACTCCCTTACACGGGGTATTATTCGTCGGACATTTTTGTCTGCACGGGCCATTTATAGGTCGGCAGCTATTTTGGCGATGCCCGGACCCGAACCTGGGACCTTCCGCATGCTAAGCGAGTGCTTAGCCGACTGGGCTCCCCAGCCCCCCAATAGCAAAAGTATTTGAGAGTAAGGAAAACAAATCCGCATAGCAGCTATTGCCAGATTAACCGTGAAACAACCCTATTAGTTTGGGACATAATTGGCTTGTTTGATATGACGTAACTTTCAATTCTCGTTCTTGGACTTCCTAGATTTCATCGGTATCACTCACAATGCGAAGTACCGTCTGCAGTGATATATTTTAGCAGTCGGGACGTTAGCAGTCCAGTTCTCTACTTGCAATTTGGTTTCATTATTGCTATTATTAAACGTTAACATTATTAAAACTATAATTACCAAGTGGTGGTTATAATGTTCAAAAATCTAATAAAATGTCAATGAAACTAGTAATTACTTTTGTTCATTCCGTTACATTTCGTAGATAGCAAATATGTATTATTTATGACTAAAAATGTCTATTATGTAAAATTTCGTCTGATAGTATTTATCAGGACGAATTATTTTAATGTATGCAAAAGCACCAAACATACAAAAGTCAAAGTTGCAGCATTTTTTTTATTTTATTATTATAAATATTAACTCGTATTTATTAACCGAAACAAATTTCACTACAACAGGACCTCATAAATAAATTGTTACTAATAAATTATGTAAGATATCAATATGTTTACGATAACCTGTATCTAATATTTTATACATAAAAAAGTACCTCCATTAAACCTGTTCCAAAAGAAAACAAGACAATAAAATATATTTACATCTCCAAGTTTACTTTTATTACTTAAGTAAATCAGCAAAACCTATCAAAAACAAACATTTCCTGTAATATAAATACTACTTAACAATGACCTAATAACACAAAACAATTTAAGAGAAATTCAAATTCAACATTTACGATGCCTTGCGCTGTAAAACATTTAGCAGAACATACAAATATCAAATAAAATAAAAGCGTAAAGAGACTAACAACAATGGAAAATTATCTTATAATAACCCAATTAATCACTTTAATAAAATGCGGAATTGTGAAAGTATGTTCTATGTTGTCATAATAAAAGCGGCGAACTCTTTTATAAACGAATAACGTCATTAAATGTATTTCCATGTTGCGCAGTTTACTTACAGTAGTTTAAAACTTTATAAAATAGTTATGATAGATTGTTTAGTAAAGAACTAAATGCAAATCTTTAAAGTGGGACTGGGAAGCCCAGTCGGTTAGGCATTCGACTAGCGTGCGGAACGTCCCCAGGTTCGGGTCCGGGCATCGCCAAAATAACTGCTGACCTGTAAAACGGCCCGTGCAGCCAAAATGTCCAACGAATAATACCCCGTGTGGAGGGAGTGCACGTTAAATATGCTCCTAAGTCCCAATGCTGTGTTCGATGTCGCCCTTAACGGTTGTGTTTGGTGCCTATTCAGTTGTCGGCTCGTCACTTGACTGTGGTTCTAAAATACGAAGCCCTTCACCAATAGCCCTCGTATAGCTCGAGTGCGAATTTAATTCAAACTAAACTTAATGCAAATCTTCAAAATAACTGGGATACATAATCATTTTTTTTACTTTAGTGGGTAAAATAGTAAGCCAGAGAAATATTTTCAAGTAGCAATTCAAAACCACTTATTAGTGTACAAATCACGAAATATGTGCATAAAAAATACCAAAACTCGTTTTGTATATAAAAAAATATTATTGAACTAACAAATTCGCACTTTACAATAAACAATCCAACTCGAAAGTTATTTCAAACTTTCCTTCAAACATATTAAAAAAGGAATTTAAATTCTTGAAACTTTGATTTAAAAACTTGTTTATTTATAACCCAATTCACACATAAACATTTGTTTAAAATACAATTTCAATTAAAAAGCAATTTAAAACATTGAAAAGTAAAATAATAAAACATCAGCTAAACAATCAATCTCTCACAAGTAAGTATAAAAACTTTAACGATTACTTTACTATTACTTTTTAACGATTTTAACCCCCAGTATACTAAAAGGCTAATTTTATGTAACTGCAGTGTAGGTCACAACTTGAAAAAACTTCTCAAATTTGAAATATAAATCAAATTAAATGAAACACGTTACATTATTTTAATGGCAATAAGCATAGACCAGCTATTCCGCTATTTTTTTTTTCTCATTTAAAAGTTTTAGTGATAACCACTACACACGCGACTACAGAAAAAGTAATTTTACATTTAGTTAGCCTAAAGTGTTATTAATTTAAAAACAAAATGACTCACCACCACATGAAATTTGTGACAAAATCGGAGATAGCTATTCTTAACTGTGAACAATAACAGAGGCAAAAAATAATTGTGTTTTTGTTAGGATTTTGTGCCTAAAACGAAATATCGATCGAAAGTAGACTCATGGAAATTCCCTAAATTAGGGTTTCTTATACGAGAGAGAGAGAGAGAGAGAGCAAATGAAAACGAACTGAACAAACACGAGATTTACAATTATGTAGCGTAGTTTTCCCACTTTTTTCCTTCCAAGTTATATTTCGATAGATTATATCGAATAACAGAAAATGCTGTTCATCTAAAAGTTTGAACTCGTAAAGCAATGGGCTAGTTCCACGCTACGTAGATCCAGGGCCGGATTTCTAAATAGGCTAAGTAGGCTATAGCGGCGAGTTTTTAGGGGCGTCAAATTTTAGGACCAATTTAAGCGGCATTTGGCACAAAAAATATAAATATTCGAATATTTTTAAGAAAGAAAACAAATAATTAACTTTAATGAGTATACCGTAAACGTATATAGTTCTAATATTCCAACGCAAACATGGTCGCTGAAAGGGCAATTGCATCCCTCCCCCGGATTTCGAAGTTGAAAGAAAAATAGTAGAACAGTTTATTTTTCTTCAATATGTACTTTCCTTAAAATCGACATGAGACACATGGTCAATATTTTAAACATGAAAAAAAAATCAAAGGAATACCGGTTTTATAAGAAAAGTCAAAACTGATAACTTTGGGTGGATATTTTACTAGAAAATGAGTGAATATGTATAGTTATTACCTGTACAATAATGTGTAATGTTCATAGTAATTAATGACAATATATCCTTTCTAAATTTTTTATTTCTTTTTTAAAGTAGTTATATTATTTAAAATGATTTTCTGTTTTGAAAATACATACTGCACTTTAAAGTCAAAACTTTGTTGACAGCATAAATACGTCAAAAGTATAATATTTATCAAGTCACTCGTTATATCGCGCATTCAGTTATATCGCGGTTTTTTGCTTGTCTCCCGGGAAGAGCGATATAGCGAGGGGTTGATGTATTTCGAATTGTGTATGAAAACAATTATGAATCAATTCCAGTACATTAAAACACATTAATATCTTAGGCGCGCAAAGTACGCGTGAGCTGCCAACCTCCGTGTTTATATTCACACTGCACTTTACATGTGAAGTTGGTGCACCTGCTACAGGTGAAAGCAGAACAGACAAGCCCAACTCAAGCCTCAACAAAATAGAACATGTAGGCTAGATGCGTGAATAAAATGCCTCATTTAATAACAAAATTAGATTAATACTTTTGCTGCTGATGCCTTATAAGTAAGGTTACAAATTGAAGTCGTTAATCGCAAAATGCTACTGAATTCTTCAATTTTAGGACAATGAAATATTTTTAGTCATTAATTTAACTATATATATATATTGAAAAAAGATTTAAAATATAATGTTTAAAATCATATAAAAATACATTCAAATAATATGACATTTTGTCCGGAATAAATTTAAATACTTCCGCATAAAGTCTTTTATTAAACAAATTAAACTGAAAACTATTTCAAACATGTTCTCTATTGACATTTAAAAACATTAAATTTAAAATCCTTGAAACATTGAATCGAAGCAAACTTTTATTTTAATAACCCAATTCGCATATAAATATTCTTAAAAATATTATTTCAATCAAAAAGCAATTTAAAACAATAGAAACTAAACTATTAAACACGGCAGTTTCGGAACTTGTGACGAATTCATATGATTGGCGACCCATAAATAATAATTTAAAATTTTAAAAATTTATCATAGACAACAATTTAAGCGTATTGCATGAAATAACTTCAAATATTTTAATTATGAGAGTTTTTAATGCTTAAATAACTATTACGAGTGTAATATTTCTATCTTAAATACTTTCTATATTATAGTATTGTGCAATAATGTAAAGGCGATAAATTTGAGTCACGTTGTGCAAATACAAAAATAAACTTATTAATGTACGAAAAGTTTTTATTTTTATTTTAATGAGGTATTGTACAATCACTGAATAGCAATGTGATAATGAACATTTTGTTGTCTAGCGATTGAATTTGGTAATCGAATGACTTTACAATGGAGTGCCCTAGAACAAAATTTATGTCAAACGAGCCGATGTTATTTAAGGAATATAATAAATTACTTTTTAACTATTATCTACTTCATAGATTAGGATCATAAATGTTACAAAAAGACAAGGATTAAAAACAAAGAGTTAAGTAATTGTTTTAAGACTATTTACTTTTAAGTTAACATTTGATATTTGTTGCTTATAAGTCAATTGTTTCAATTAAAAAAAAATAGACAGTTGATTAACCCGGCTGTGAATATTTTCTTAATTCAGACTTAAAAAAAAAAAAGAAAAACGTGTAGCTTTACTATCGATTTAATATTGGTAATTATACAGTTTTGCAAATTAAATTATTTTGGGTCCATTTAGTAAATTGGGTAATTAAAATTTTTGTCACTCTTTGCATAAAAATAAATGCATGTTCATTCTTAGAATTACTTGGTCTTATAAAGTATGCCAGGGATAAAATATTTAATAACCTTTCAATTCTTTTACTTTGCCCTAAATATGCCTTGAGTTCTGTAAAATGTCTAGATATTTTACAGAATTCCTTTAAGCAGAATAGTGAAGAGGATGGCATTTTTATTTTATTGAGTGTTTCCTTACTTTAAAGACAAATGTATAGCATCGTTTAACTGCAATGAGTATGTTGAGATATTGAGTGGCAACAGAAATACAGAATAATTTTTGTTTTCTTTCTCGAGCCCAATTACCGAATCATTGCAATGTTTGAACCGACCACCGATGGAAGGAAGTCAGGAATAAAAGCTAGAAGGAAGTGCCACCTGAAACAAAGCAATTGACTAACCCCCATGGGAACCATTTTACACTGAAATTAAAAAATTTAATAAAAATATTATTTAGTTAAGATAGTGTGTTCATTGATAAACTTTTTTTGTATTCACCCATTATAAGATATCACCACGGCCGTCTCAACTTATAAGGCCAGAGATGCTCTCGTCCGTCCGAACGTTAAACTATCCGTCCGATACGGATTATCGGCTGTTCCGAAAAAGAGGAATAGAACCTGTTCGAAATTTGAAAAGAGTACACTGCAAATCTCGCATGGTGTGGAAATATGCCCAATTAGAAACCGAAGGTCACAGAATGATAAAACAAACAATTCCGTTTTTCTTTACCTATTAAGGGGTCATAGGAGTCTTAAACATGTGCAAAGAAGGTACTACAAAGACTAGATTGATCTTTCATGTATTTTTTTAACTATTCAATATATAAGTATAATTTTTTTGTATGCAATTCTATAAGATTTATTTATTATGAAACAAATTTTAAAATTTATGAAACTTTAGCCAAATTTAAAATAAATAATAACAAACCTAAAACTTTTTGAACACATTGTGATTAGGCTTGCGCGGCAAATTTTGAGGTCAAAATTGAAGACATGACCAAGAAAATGACTTTATATTGTACAAATATGTATTTTTATATGTAAATATGCATTTTTAAGACTCCCCCCTCCCCCCCCCATGACCCCTTAACCTATTTTAAAAGTTAAGTTATCCAGTCATGTTTTACGCTGGGAAATCATTACTTGATTCGAACATTATAGAATGTCCTATTTCATGAATTAATTGTATTGTTTACAAATGTTTCCTATCTATTCTTACAAATAATACTCAGATTTACACCATATTACGTTGCACTTTTCAGTCAATGCCGATTTTGATATATATCTTTTTTATTTAATTTATTTTAACATGACGAAGCACCTTCTATGAAATATGCTTGCCTTTTAGAATTATAAGTCAAGAAGAAGTTGCTACTAAGTAAAACAATATCCAAGAACAAAGTAAGTACTAGGGCTTTATGTTAGAGACAAAGTTACCTCATTCAACGGTACATAAAGATACAAGTTCTTAAGAAACCTTGGGGTATAACCGCTTAAGACCTGAGAAAAATCCTACGCGTATATTCTGAATATAAACACTTTACAACTAACTTATTATACAAATATTAATATATGTTAAAAAGTATGTTTTGCAAAGAAACTAAAAAAAAAAATTATGTTTAATAGTTACTAGGGATACATCTTAAACTCTTTTTTTGTGCTACAAAAGCACAAACAATAATCCAATTTTTTAAAATGGGTTCAAATATTTTTTTGTTTTGTGTTTCAATAAATAATTTTACACAAAATATTCGAACCATTTTTTTATTTTAAAAAATGGATTATAAAGATCTGTAAGTCAGCTACATTTTTATCATATAAAAACACCGTTTGTAAGAATATTCAATACAGCCGGTGAAATGTGGATTGGAATATGCACTGCTCAAAACAATTAGCAGAGCACTTTACGTACTTTTGCTTACCCGTCGAGTTTCAACTTCTTTTATATAATAAAAATCTAAAAAATTTTAAATTGATTCCTTATGCATCCAGATTGAAATTGTAGAAAACAAGGAAACAAATCTTAATTTTTTTAACTAAAATTTAAGGGGCTAAAAATTGGAATCATAACTTTTAAATAAATTATAACAATATTTTTTTCAAAATTTTAACTGTAAAAAAAAGAAAAATCAAATTTTAGACTGCAATTTTAGACAATCAAACTTATAATGCAAACATGAAACATTTAGGGTCAATTTATTTTCTAAAATTTTTTGGGAGTGAATTTTATTTTACCATATTTTTCATATTTTCATTCAATTAAAACAAACATTATTTCATTCTTCAAAAGACATGATTCTTCCATATAACGATAAATAAGTACGAGTTCAACTTAATGAGAAAAAAATCGGAAGCTGATGCCAAACGGAATCATTGGGGGCGAAATGGTATAAACCATGAATTCTCCTAATTGTTTTGAGCAGTGTAATTTTTTCCTCATTGGATCAATACTGAGGCACATTGGTCTGGAGACACACCTTCAGTTGAGTATCTAAAAAGGTCGGATGTGACTAGCACTCGTCACATTTAAATGGAGAAAGGAGTGATTTGACAGTTTGCGTGCATTCATGACGCAATCGTCGAGTTTCCCTGCAACTCATAAACCGAACTGGGTGATGTTGCTTCTTTTTTGAAGAACAGTTGCTCGTTTCTGCTATATTGTTCATGGAGTTAGGAAGGAGGAGTAGAGGTGTCTGCTGCGTTGGGTGCCTATTCAGGTGTCGGCTCGTCACTTGACTGCGGCTCTAACATACGACGCACGTCACCAATAGCTCTCGTGTAGCTCCAGCTCGACGATAATTCCAACCTAACCTATCAGTTCAAATGGCTTGAAGCTGGACTGTCAGGTTTTTCTAGCTACTACGCATAACAAACCGGCACTGAGGTATCCCAAGATGCACCGCTTTGGCGGTTGTTTGAGCTACTGTGCTTAACACTTTACCTACGGGCGTCGACTGACCCGTAGATTAAAAATCTTCTAGACCAGCAACTTAATCTAATGCCTAGCTCTTCTAACGTGTCGAAAGCAACTAAAACACTATTAAAGGTTGATTTGTTGATTGGTATAATTGTACTTTCAATTGTAGGGCTACTGTTTCTTCGGAATGTTCTCTGTTAAAAAAAAGTTACCCACTAGTGATTATTTCAACCGTTAGTCATCCTTTTACATCGGACCTTTTTGACTATGTGAACAAATAACATTTTGAGTTAATTGCATGACACAAAATTTGCATAAGGGTCCGTCTTAATATTAAAAATGTAACGAACTTTAAAATTTTCAATAGCAACACCCAATTTTAATTACTTAGAAATGTGAAAAACCCTCGAAAACCCCTAAATCTAAGTTTTTGTTACATTTGGATGAATATTTGACGAGTTATTCAATCGAATCACTTGTGGATCTTTGGGGGACCATGTCTAAAATGACAAGCGTAGTCAGTCTGTTGGTTTATTAATGGAGAAAAAGAAGCACAAGGTCAAATATCTTGAGGATGGGCCTACGAGGGATATAAAAGTCAATGAGTAGCTGTATATATTCAAAAATAAGTTGTAGTAAAAAATAGATCCCTATCGTCACTTGATAAGGGTTCCAAATTACGAGATGTCATTGGCTCTGTTAAATCTCCTAAAGGTGACTGCAAATAGGCAGCCAGAAACCATTACATTAGTTCCCTTAGACACAAAGGGGGCGCGCTAGTTTCTATGTCAATTTCAATGTAGAAATTCTCCAATGAGAGTTTGAAACTTAGAGTATTCTTAGTCTATGGGTCAGTCGACGCCCGGAGGTTAAGTGTTAACATAGTAGACGAAACTATGGAAACTGGCACTGAGGTATACTAAGATGTACCGCTTTAGCTGCTTCTTTTGTGCGTTACTGCGCACATACATTGTCTTTCCAAACTCTATGATATCGCTTCATTTTTTCTTTAGTTTATTTTTCAGCAATTAAGAGTTACCACACAGTATAACCTGTCAGAACTTCTTCACGCAGAAACATTAATTTGTATTTCTAATAAAACGCTTTATAAAACTAAATTTAACTCCTCGGCGCAACAGCACGTTAGTAGGACAAGGCCTGCCGTGCCCAATTCAGCTTTCGAGACTAAGTTCTCTGGGGTTCTAGGCATATGTCCCGGTTAGGTGCTCATAACCTCATGCGGGACCCACAGTGTTTAGTTCTCAAGTCCGCTAGGTCCTCACGTTATCGACCCAATTATGGGATGAAAGGTTGAGTGAACCACGCCCAATCCGGGATTTGAACCCCAGGACATGTGGCACGGCAATGCAAAGCACTACCACTGGGCCTCATATGTAAAACTGAGCTCAATATAAAACTAAGAAATTTTAGAAGTTTTAACTTTAGGAAAGTTAAGTAACAAGTAAAATAGAAACAAAGTGGTACTTAATTTACATCCACATTAATCATTTGCATATACGTAGTGGAGGTAGGTGAACTTAACGTGAATCGAATATTGTTTGACGACAAATCACACCATCTGTTGACAAACTGTTCGTTTGGAGAGGCTTTTTGTAGCTGTTGGCTTTTCAATATCATCCATGGGATATTTTAGTCGCGTAGTAAAATTATAGTGCGGGTGTACTTGATACGATTAAATTGGACACTCGTCTAATTATAGTGCTCGTGTTGGGACAATTTTAATTGCGAGAACAATTAAAGATTGACAACTAATTACTTGGTAAATATAACCACAACAACTAACATTCATTAATTGCAATGAACAAACTGTAGTAGTAACAACTAATTCTTAATTTTGTTAATTTTTTAATTAAAAATAACTATTAACCATTTTTTATTCGTCTTAAGTCTAAGACTTACAGCTTAATTTTCCTAAATCTTTACTCATTTCGTTTTAATACACTAAGTTAGCACACTATTGTTAGTTTCAATTGTTAATTTTTAGGTTTTGAAGTTATTGAAACAACTCGATATTAAATTTAAGAGGAAGCGGTACCCAAAAAATTAAATTCGGTATTTTTATCGTTAGCACTCAAATTAAACTATTTTTACATAGAACTAACATTCAATAAACATACGAAAAAATTATAAATATTGAAATATAAGTTTTTTTTTAATTAAAAAAAATTAAAATGTTAACTTTTTTTCAAAATGGTACTCCTCCTACAGTTTAATTTATTAATGGATTTTTTTTTTCAAAATTTTTTTAACAACTTCTTATAATAAAAGTTAGTATGGATATTGCGCTATTAGTTATAGAAAAAGAGTTATGTAGCTTTGTGTATAAAAATGGCCAAAAAATAAGATTTTTGTAAATTTTCACCTGCAATAATTTTTTAAAAGAAATTTATTCCCACTACACCTTATCCCATACCAACTTTTGTTAAACGCACATGTTTCAACAACACAGGGGAAAAAATTGTGGAGCTCTAAATTAATTTACTTAATAGCCTTAGGGTTTTAACCATTTACAAGCTAAAAAAATTACAATTTGAAAAAATCAACTTAAAATTTCAAAAACTATTTTACCAAAACACTATATCATTTTGAATAAACCGTCTCAAATGTAAAGGATTCCTTCTTTTTTGCAATTTTCTTAGCTCACAGCATTCGAGTATGTTCAACTATTTTCTGGGCAGCCCTAAATTTTGGGTAATGCGCTCTTTAATGCACTGATTTATTGACCGATAATTTAAAAGAAGAGTAGTGGTACACACCACTAGTTTATGAGTCAAAAGAATTTAAAAACGAAACTTATTGAGTTTACTTATATAAAAAAAAAGAAATTCAAAGTCAAGTGAAAATTAGTAACCCACTCACATTGATATAAAATTCGCAACAATCTCATTTATCAATATCAAAACATCCTTAAAAGGTATTGCAACTGCCATTCGTAATATCTTTCTACGTACAATTGGTATATGTCTTAAATAAAATAAGAAACTGCATTAACCCATTGAAACTAACGTGTAGGAGTTAATTTTCGGAAGGATTGCAGATTTCCCTCAGTTAATCATAACGAGAAAAATCGATAACAATTTAAGAATATTGCACACGTTTGATTATAGTTTCTCATTCGTTGCAACTATATGTGCAATATCTATGCAACGAAATACTTATAAAAAGGTTTTTGGTTTTGAATTTTGTCGACGTATTTCCTTATTTATTTTAGTTAAGGGGTAATGGGCGAGTTGAATCGCGGGTCTCCAAAGCAAAGTGCATCAGTGTGTATCCAATGGAGAAACAAATATTTTCTCTGACACATTTCTCCGGCTGTATTGAATATTTTTACAAAGGGATTTTTTATGTGATACATGTAATTGACTTACAGGTCCCGACAATCCCACTTTTTGAAATCAGTTCAATTTAAAAAAAAACTTCAATAAATAGTTTTACAAAAAGTATTAGAAGCAATTTTAAAAAGTGAGATTATAGAGACCTGTAAGTTATCTACATTTATTATTAAAAAAAAACAGTCTGCAAAAATATTCAATAAAGCCGAAGAAATGTGGCAGAAAAAATAGTTTTTGTTTCATTGGAATAACATTGAGGCCCTTAAATATTGGAGACCCGCAGTTCAGCCCGCCCATTCCCCATTATTTATGTGACGAGGTGCAAGTTATTAATCAGTCGGTAAAACACTGCATAGAAAATAAAAGTAATAACCATGTGCTTATTTTGTCAGTGATTGTAAAGTGAAATATAATTTCTTAAATTAGTTTTAAACTCTCATATAAGCAAAAACATATGACTATAACAAATACATAAAAGGTTTCACGTTTATATTTTTAAGACTTGTACATTTATTTAATAATCGTATAACAAATGTGCGATTCAAATACCATATAAATATGTAGTACTTAAGGAAAGTTTCACATCAAAAGTGTAATTTGAAAAAATGAAAATAGAACTAATGAAAACCTTTTTGGATGAACCTAATAAAACTTACTATGTTACTCTTTTAAGGTCGTCTAGTTCGCAAATTTTAGTACAAACATTAAAACATCTGATTCAATAGGTCTTATGACATAATATCGAAATAAATACTAGTGTTTATAAACAAACCATATAAGTCAACCTGGTGCGATTCGGTAGCAAGAGTATTTATTTTACCTTATTTCACCATACGAAGTTGCATCAATATTTTTGATTCATAAAACGTAATTGGTGAGCAATTGAAAAATAAAATTGACAAAGAATTTATAATCATGTTCACAATTATTTTTGATTTGTCTGCATTTTGCGAGAGTCATACTTATACATTAAAAAAATCGAAGGATAATTTTGTACGCATAGTGTGACGTCATTTGCATCTAGTTTTGCGATATTAATGCAAATTAATTTAACCTGATAACGACGGTTTGCAAGAAAATTTACCTCGCTAAAATGAACTGAGATGAAATGCAATAAGATTATAATACAATTGAAGACCACAGTTCGGAACAACTTATGTTAGACAAATTAAGTTACATGGAAAACTAAAAACATTGTTTTACTTCTAAATTGAACGTGTTTAATGAAGATGTTAATGGTACTCACAAAATCGTCGTTAATAGTTTATAATGCCAGTTGTTTAAAACGACTAGACTCAACTACTACAACGATACCTAAATTGGGTAAAAACAAGTAGTAAAAAGGCAGGGGGAAAGCGCGATTTGTCCGTTAGTTGGAAACCCTTTTAAGGCAATATTTACATACAAAATGATCTTAATACAATTTAACCAAAATACACTTTTCATTCTGATAAAATTGCGAAATTTTCTGGAAAAATATTCACAAATGTTAAACCTGAAATGAAATTAATGTTTTAAACATTTTTTCTGGGTGGATTCACAAATAATTTATGAAACTCTTTAAATCCGCGGAAGGATCTTCTCCATAGCACATTTCTATTCACCCAACTTAGGTTGGCAAGGAGTGTAGTGTCAGTATGCCAGCCAAGAATGCCATTTAAAATTGACAATAGCTAAATTCGGGCCCATCAAGATATAAATAGCTAAAATAAGAAATTCGATAAACTTGGGAAAATTGTTACTCTAGGAAAACCAAACATAAAATGTTTCGTAGTATTAGAAAACGGAAGTCTCAAATACCGAAGGTTATAAGGCGACCTCGCATTGACATATACGCCACAACTCAGTCTCGTTCACTCATACTCGTCAGTTGTCAGCGTAAGTTGTAGCGTATGCATAAAGGTGGGAACGTTTAGGTTCGGAGAATGACTTTCCCAAAACAATCGAACGCCCTTATCCTTGTTTGTCTGTCTTTCTCATACACGTGGATGATTTGGCTTATTTGAAACCGACTAGACACAAGTTATAACACTGCGTGCCAACCTAAATTGGGTAAAAACAAATCGTAAAAAGGCAGGGGGAAAGCGTGATTGGTCCGTTAGTTGGAAACTTTTGTAAGGTAATATTTACATACAGAATGATCTTAACACAATTTAACCAAAATACACTTTTCATTCTGATAAAATTGCGAAATTTTCTCAAATAACATTCAAATATGTTAGACCTGAAATGAAATTAATGTTTTAAACATGTTTTCCGGATTCGCAAATAATTTATGGAACTCTTTACATCCGCGGAAGGATCTTCTCCATAGCATATTTCTAATTACCCAACTTAGGTTGGCAAGGAGTGTAGAACTTATTCAATGGGAGCGGTAGCCAAGTCTCCATACGGAAGTCTTATTCCAATGGTCCAAACTTTTTGGATAATCTAATGGAAATATAATTTTCTAGGCCAAATGACTCCGGCTGTATTGCATTGTTTTGCAAATGCTTCTTTGTTTACATGATAAATGTAGCTGGTTTGGTTTAAATTATCGTCGCACTAGAGCTACACGAGGGCTAATGGCGACGGGAGTTGTATTTTAGAACCACAGTCAAGTGACGAGCCCACACTTGAGAAGGCACCCACAGCAACCGTTAAGGGCGACATCGTACGCAACGTTATGACTTTGAAGGATATTTAACGTGCGCTCTCTCCACACGGGGTATAATTCATCGGACATGTTTGGCTGCACATGCCGTTTATAGGTCGTTTATAATTCATCGGACATGTTTGGCTGCACATGCCGTTTATAGGTCGGCAGTAATTTTGACAATGCCCGGACCCGAACCTGTTACCTTCCGCATGCTAGGCGAATGCCTAAACGACTGGGCTCCCCAGCCTCCCTCGCTTTTACAGGTCTCTATATTTTCACTTTTTGAAACTAGTTCGCATAATTCGTTGTAAAATTAAAAATTGAAAAGAAAATAGTTGAGCAAATTTCAAAAAGTGGTATTATAAAGCCCTGTAAGTCAATTACAGTGCTTTATTACAGGGCTCAATTAATAAAAAAAACGTTAGTATGTACAAATATTTAATACTTTCCCACAAAAGTAATACAGCCGGAGAAATGTGGCTTAAAAAACTTTTTTTTTCACATTGGACTTACAAATAGAGGACTTCGGTTTGGAGGCAAAACTACCGCTTTCCAATTCCTCATTAAAGCCGATTTCAAACGGCTATCGAAGTGGGATTGCATTCAGCCCTCCAATGGTCACTTACTGCCATTGGCAGGTAAACTGCAGTCATCACAGCATTGAGTCGTACCATTTTTACTCTAAAATATAACTAGCTAATTCCAGTATATTTCCTTATCGCTTGGAATAATTGAATATTTGCAACAATGGTCTAAGTCATCATGGAAGTTATTGCAGTTTACCTGCCCACGGGAGCCTAAATCTGAAAAAGCTAAAGCCTAGAGGGAATTTTAAAAGGAATATTGAGTTCATTGATAATAAAGTATAGTGCGGACACTTCTGCTATATTTATTAGTAGCAAGTCCAAATGCATTCCCTTCGACCAATCGTAACATTTGTTTTAAATAATGGTTAAGCCAAGACCTCAAACAGATCATTATTTCTTTTATGGGGATGGATAGCACGGATTTGACAAATTAAACATTTTAAGCTATGAACTCATTGAAATTATGGGCTTTTTCTAGACTCTCTGGAGTTCAAGAAAATCAGAGTGAAAAGAACAACACTGATTTCTACTATTTAATCAATCGCAGAAAACCTGATGAAGTCTGCATTGAAAGAATTCTCTTTCAAAGAGAACCGATACCCTGTTGTTAAAGGACTGATTAGTTTTCCGTGCTTTTTCTGTCCCAATACAGTCTATACATTACAGGAAACTTAACTACTGCTAAAAAAACAGAAATGACGCAGCTAATGACTTTGAAAAGTAAAAATAAAAGTCTTCGGTTCCATCCGGAAATCTGACCTTTTCCTGCCATTGGGACCACGCCTCTCAGACATTTTGCAGCTGTAAGCGTGTCCCATTTAGGACGAATGCAGATTTGATTGCATGGGTGGGAGTAATGGAGGTAATTATGGTCGAGCAGATACATTGAACTGGTGGTAAACGAGAAATTGTGCCCCAACTAAAGATTTGCGATAAGGTTACATGAGCAATTGAATCGGTGAGTGCAGAAACAACGTTAGTCGCAAATTTCAACTTTTTCAGGAGGGAGAAAAAATTTAATAACTCCTCCTCTATTTCTGCACTCAAGACTCGAAACAAACGTTTTGTATTTACGGAACTACTCAACAGACTAACGTAGTTTTTGCACCCAACACGCATCTTGCCTTTCTACGCTTATTTTCATTGAAAGGAGTTTTCGGATTTTTTTGGACTGAAGTGGTTTCTGCACTCACCGATTCAATTGGAAAATCTAAGCGGATAACAAACATGGAAATTTACATTGTTAGCTGTGGTCATCGTTTCAAGGGCAGGTGCATTATTTAACTAGAAGAGTGTAATGGAGGATTTTGAGCAAGATATGTAAATTAAAAAACTGAACACCCCCTCTTCCCCCCACCTTCTACTATAACAACATTTACAATAAAACAATAAAAATGACCCTCCCCAATTTTCTGGCATTTATTTTTTTAAAGTTTAAGGGGACACGGTACCCAAAACATTATTTCTAGAAATAACAATGTAAACTTTTAGTTCACTCTAAATAAACATTTTCTAGCAATGAAAACAAATATTTACAAGTAGTTTTCCATTTATTAAAAAAAAAAAGTCAAAATTTTGAACTTTTTTACAACACTACTCCTCTTTAAATTTTCAGAATAACTCCACCAAACTTTTACAGTTTGTTTTTAGTACTAATTGTTCAAGAACTGTGCAAGAATTTTAAAAGGGGAGCTACAGTTGAAGAGTAACATGCACATTTATACTGAAAATCATAAAAAGTTACAAATTATTGAATTCAACATTTAAAAAAAACCATGCATAGTAGACCTAATTCCATGCACAATTTTGTGCACCATATATATAAGAACATAGGTTAAAAATTTCAAAATTCTAACTTAATTAGAAAAAAAAGCCTTAGGGAAAAATTGATTAACTAACATTCAACCGAATAAAAAACTATTCATAAATATGAAATTCGAACTCATGAAATAACTTTATTATATTTCATCCAATAGTATGCGACAGATTCGTGAATGAAAACTATTATTTTTTAAATCATTAGTTAAATTGTAATTTTCTGTTCATTTTTACTTTGGAGAATTGGTGGAAATATATATGTATTATTAGCTAAATTTTGAGAAAGTTGGACGAAAACACTCTTAAATATTTACATAACTTCTCAATTACTAGATTCTAGGTACAGTAAAAAAGCCCTAGAAAATTAATTTTAAAAGTAATATTGGTCAAAAATTATTTTTTCTATGCTGGCAATTTCTTCAACGACTATTTCTTGGTTTCGGCAAAACAATAAAATATGTTAACTAAAATGTTCTGTCAAGATAATGTCATCATTAATTCTTTTAACAACTAACCTTATAGATCTAGTACGGCTATATTTAGACACAACACAAATCGCACCTTTGGAGCTAGTAGATTATTAGATCAGCTGCAATAGTCTTGCAAATTGTACTGAGGCTAAAAGCTATTTGATAAAAAGAACACATAACAAAAATAAAGAATTTCTATTGAAGTTTAGTTTGAATCATCGTCGCCCTAAAGAGCTATACGAAAGCTATTGGCGATCGGACGTCGTAATTTAGTACCACTGTCAGATGAAGAGTCGACACCTAAGTAGGGATCCACCACTAAGGGCGTCATCGTACGCAGCTATGGGACTTTGGAGCATATTTAACCTGCACTTCCTCTACAGAGAGTTTTATTTGTATGTTATTTGTAACCATTTTCAAAAGCTCCACAATATTTTCTAAAGTGTTAGCTAATATGTCAAATGATTTCTATCAACAAAAACCTAACACAAAAAATTTTATTAGGCAAAGACTTATGAAAAGAATACTTACATTTTTTAGAATGGAATTAAATTGTTATATTTCACACGAATACTCTTAGCTTTGAACCCCTCAAGTGGAATAACTGTACACTAAATGGACTAATTTTTATAAAATATTGCTACAGGGCCCCAAAGCATAGGTGGTCAAAGGAACAATCTGGTCAGAGGTACAACACCTTCCCCTAATAACCAGTTGCTCATAAAAGACAGTTTCAGGTTTCTGGTGGAAAATCAATTGATTTTAAAGTGGAAATCCGAGTTGTGAAAGATGTTTATGATTTTGAAGGGAGTGAATCAATATATATGTGTGTGGTAACATCAACAATGGATGGAAACACTTTAAATTAAAATCAACCAACCTCAAAACCAAAAACAATTAAAAACTTAATCGCCAATATTTTTCATAAAGCAATGTCATTTAGAGGTCGAAATTCGAAACTTCCTCTTAAAATCACAAAAGCTTTTTTTTTAATATTCTAGAATAGGATTGCACAAAAAAAAACATTTCCCATTATTTCCTTTTTCGGCCATCTTCACTCAAGTGACATTTGAATAAGAAAGTGACAAGCGACAAAAAGAGTATGTAGTGTCAAGTGTGAAGGTGACAAAGTCACACGTTAATAGATTTGTACAAATATAAACTAAAATTATTTTTATGCAACATATTAAGGAAGCGTACAGAGCGACAATTTTAAAAGAAGCCTCAAAATGATTGAGGCCTCAAATGAGTAACATATTATGTTTAAGCCTCTTTTTAAAATTGAACCTTTATAAACTATAACAGTATGAGAATATCTATATTTCCAACGAACATAATAATTCTTTTAGATATTACAATATTAGTGAAGTAAAAATCGTACAAATTTTAAAAAATATTAGTAAATTTTCCCAATAAAATTTTATTCATACATAATTATTCTTAAATATATACATATACATAATTATTCTATAAATTATTTAATTTATTGTTTTTTTTTTAAATTTTGTTCATATATATATATATACAGGGTGAGTTTTAAAGCCATTAAGCATCAAATCTCCCATTTCTACTATCATTGATTTAGAATTTTTTTGGCCACAAGTTTTAAGATGTCAAAAAATGTGTTTGTTTCTCATTTAATATAAATTTGCTGAATTTTTTTTAATATTTTTAGTTTACGAAGAGCTCATGTGGCCTTAAAGTTGAGCAGGCCATCTCCTAGCTATGAACTACACTGCTCAAAACAATTAGGGAAGCACTTTGCGTACTTTTGTTTACCCTCCAGTTCCAACTTCTTATTTTTTATTATAAGAATCTAAAATTTGTGAAATAGATTCCTTATGCATCCAGATTGAAGTGGTAAAAAACAGGAAAACAAATCTTATTTTCTTTAACTAAAATTTAAGAGGCAAAAAATTGGAATCATAACTTTTGAATAAAGTAAAAAAAAATTAAAAAATTTATTTGCAAAAAAAGATAAAAATCAAATTTTAGACTTCAAAGAATGCAAGCGTGAAGAATTTGGGGTCAATTTATTTCATAAAAGTTTTTGAGAGGGAATTTTATTTTACCATGTTTTTCATATTTTCATTCAATTAAAAAAACATTATTTCTTCAAAAGACATGATTCTTCCATCTAACGATAAATAAGTAAGAGTTTAACTTTGCAAAAAAAATCGGAAGCTGATGATAAGAAATGGAATCACTGGGGGCGAAATGGTTTAAACTTTAAACCATGCATTCCCCTAATTGTTTTGAGCAGTGTAGCATATTGAATAAATGAGGTATACCAAAACACATTATTCAGCGTATTTGACGTATAAACACTATCTTTTAAAGATATAGGAAGATAAAAATGCACGATTTATAAAAATTACATATCATGCAGCGATTGAGCGGTCTATGTGTCAATAACTTCCAAAACAGAAACTGCTGAGTAGAATCATATAAAAGGTGGCGCAAATAAAAGCAAAAGAAAGCGTGGTGGGTTTTTTTTAAACACGAGGGAATAAGCTTCAATTTTAGGACCCAGTTTATACTAACCTAGAGTCGTGACAGCTTTGGTGATATGGCAACCCAAGTTCACTAAAGGCATTATTATGGTGAAAGCATGGCGAATTACCATTGGCTTAGAGTGCACTGAATGGGCACAAAATTGCCTCAGATGGTGAAAAGAATTAGTTACTAACGCCAGAACTAGTAAACAATGGAGTTTTTTGCCGAGGTAAAAGTGGTAAATGAAATAAAGTATTGGCAGACGGAAATTTCTCCAAATACTCCAAATACTACCAAATCACAACTTAAAACATTACATTTTTTAAGTCCAAAACCAACTTTTAAAAAACTCTAGCATTGAAAACTAATAATGAGAATGTTTCAGTTAATGTAGAGCTCGTGTTTTAATTTTTCTCATACTGCGATTTCATTGGTGGCTTCGATTTCATTTAAAAATGACCGATAATGATGAAAAGAAATCTTTCTTTCTATTTAAGATTTCTTTAACAAATGTTTTGAACAACCAACAGCACAGCAAAAAATTGACACTTAAAAAACATAACTAAAATATTCTTAGAAAAATCTTTTTCGAAAACCAAAACATAGTTCCAGGCAACAAATGACAACAAACCATTGGAGCATCCACAACGTGAAACAACCCCATTGAAATAAGATAGGTAAAAATAAAAAAATCGTGAACAAGCATTTCTGAACGAGACAGAAGAATAACTCACCAAATGACAAACGTGGTATTTTATTGATGTATCGAATGTTTTACGACATCACTCAACACACAATCGCGCTTCGACTAGCCATCAACTGGTTCATACACGTGACATTAAACGTCAAAAAATCCATTAGTGTTTGTTTCCCTGTATAGAAAACCTTGCTTTACCTGATCATCAAGGAATCAGTTTCGTTCCAAGTTCATTTTTCCTAAGGATTTTAAATATTTTTGTTACCGTTCCCTACTAAAAATGGTCAGTAGAGATCAATAGAAAATTTTTATGTGGAAATGGCCTACTGGTACCAATAGCAATCTCTATTGATATCTATACAAATCTCTACTGATCTCTATTGATATCCATGCAAATTTCTACTGATCTCTTTAGATATCAGTGCAGACCTATTGATGTCATTTGAGATCAGTAGCTTACTGATATTTTCTTTACTGCTGTCGTTAGAGCTCTATTGATATCAATACGAAATAGTATCAGTAGGTTACTGATATCAATAGCTTCTACTGATAACAATAGAGACATCCTTAGAAGTAAGTACACATCAATAAAGCTGAACTTATCTCAATAGATTTTTGTATTGATCTCTATAGATCATTTTTAGTAGGGTTACTTCTCGAAATCGAAAAATGTTGTGTCAATTCTTTGCAAATTTTAATTCTTAAATGCTAAAGATATTTTAGTTGCGAGTAAGAAAACAGACAAATCAGATGTTACTTACAACTAAAATATCTTTAGCATTTTAGAATTAAAATTTGCAAAGAATTGACACAACGTATATACCATTTCGAGAAGTAACACTACAAAAATATTTAAAATCCTTAGGAAAAATTAACTTGGAACGAAACTGATTTCTTGATGATCAGGTAAAGCATTTGTATTTAAATTAACTCGTTTACAATACAATTATACAATAGAATACATTAAGTTTTCAAAAAGATTCATACTTTAATATTTTAGCTTCCACACTATTTATATAACGTCAAAAGCGGAAACTTTTATAATGTTTATGTCCATCTGTTTGTCAGTCACCCACTTTCGCAAACCAAACTACAATTGCTACAGACAAGTGCGATCCGTCCAAAAAAAATCAGCGCATCGAAACTAGAAAACATTGAAATTCTCAAAAGAAATCGAATTAGAAGTACAATTTAAAAAAAACTGCCAAATTCAATATTCATTTAAAAATCATTAAGAAGGCAGTTTGTAATAGAAAAAAGTCCACATTTTGCTTTAAAAATAAATTCGTTATATTATGTTTTGAAGGTGAGTGATAGATAGTTTCAATGTTACGGATTAAAATAAATGTTTACTTCTTTTCAAAAATGCGAAAAATTACATATTTATTCTTCGAAATACAAATAAATGTATCAAATGATAGACAATAATTATTGAATTTTCGATGAAAAATAGTTTAATTTTGACATTTAAAAGTTGAATAAAGAAATAAATTTGTTGAATATAAACTTTTAGAAGCTCAAAAAAGTGACTGTTTCTGTTACTTGTTATGTTTAATATCTAAATATTGAAATAGTTATTTGTGTTTGTTAAACATATCACAATCACCTTTAAAAAATTATGCTAATTAAATTATACACGCTGTAAAAAAAAATCATTGCAATTCCTAAAAGTATAAATTTCTGGAAGTTTTGACTTTCAAGGAGGAAATAAAATATTTAAAAAAAAACTATTAAATTAATCAATGGATATAAATTACCTCTTCAGCTACTCGTCATTAAAATGGTAAAAATTTCCACATTCAACTGATAGCATGTAAATCATTTTTTTTTTAAAAAATATTCAATTTAAAATACAACCCAAAACAAAGGGTTCTCATTTCCAATAAGCTAAAGGACAACAACAACAAAAAATAACCCTTAAAAGGTCACTTCAATGCAAAGCAATTGAATAACCTTGAGCAGTGACAAAGGCAATTTTTTAAGGTTGTCACTCGGAAAAACAAAATAGACTTAAAAGGTGGTTGTCAGTGACATATCTATTAATACTGCAACATTGGCGGTGGGTTTTTTTTCTGAACTCCTTGCCAACCTATGTTGGGTAAATAGAAATATGCTATGGAGAAGATCTTTCCGCGGTTAGGGTAGGTTTAAAATTATCGTCACACTAGAGCTACACGAGGGCTATTGGAGACGGGTGTCGTATTTTAGAACCACAGTCAACTGACGAGCCGGCACCTGAATAGGCATCCAACGCAACCGTTAAGGGCGACATCGTACGCAGCGATAGGACTTTGAAGAATATTTAACTTGCACTCCCTCACACGGGGTATTATTCGTCGGACAATTTTGACTGCACGGGCCGTTTATAGGTCGGCAGTCACATTAGCGATGCCCGGACCCGAACCTGGGACATTTCGCATGCTCGGCGAGTGCCTAACCGACTGGGCTCCCCATCCCCGACCCTTCCGCGGATGTAAAGAGTTCCATAAATTACTTGTGAATCCATCCAGAAAACATGTTTAAAACATTCATTTCGTTTAAGGTCTAACAGATTTGAATATTATTTGAGAAAGTTTGGCAATTTTATCAGAATGAAAAGTGTATTTTGGTTAAATTGTATTCAGATCATTTTGTATGTAAATTTTACCTTACAAGAGTTTCCAATTGTGACGAGCCGACACATGAAAAGGCACAAAAACGCAACCGTTAGAGGACTATTGAGTAAGTCCATGAAAAATTATTCTTTCTGTAGCGTAAGTCAACGAAAAGTGATTGTCACTACAACTTTTAACATTGAATGAAAAAAAACTGTAGAATAGCTGATATACAATTATATAAACATAATAATGTAACCGACTTCATTTAATTTGATTTATTTTTCGAATTGAAACAGCTTTTAATTTCCTCTTAAATTGTGACTTGCACTATGGAAACATTGAATTACCTTACTCTACTATTGTTTATATGCAAATAACAACGTTTTAATCTTGAAAATGAAAACTGTTCAACATTTAAACTACTGATAAGGATTGAAATTCATAGTTTGTTTAACCACAGACTTTGTTAAATAAAACTACGTCTGATAAAGTAATACTCCTAATATCAAGTTATTTTTACAAGTAATTATAACCATAAATATAATTTTGTTTAGATCTTGTTTTCAAAAAAAAAAAAAATCTTCACATATGAGAACGATAAAATGAAATACTACTATCAAAATTGAGGAAAAAAGAATTGTTTGTTTCTTAAAATTTATAATTATGCGTATTGGGGAGGGGGGGGGGCTGGGGAGCCCTGTAGGTTAGGATTTTGCCTAGCATGCGTAAGGTCCCAGGTTCGGGTCCAGGCATCGCCAAAAGAACTGCCAACCTATAAACGGCCCGTGCAGCCAAAATTGTCCGACAGATAATAATCCGTGTTGAGGAAGTGCACGTTAAATATCCTTCAAAGTCAACCTGACGCTGCTTAAAATGTCGCCCTCGTTGGGTGCCTATTCAGGTATCGGCTCGTCACTTGAGGTTCACAGGTTCCAAAATACGACGCCCGTCGCCAATAGCCCTAGTGTAGCTCTAGTGCAGTGGTTCCCAACCTTTTTTGTAACATCGCCCCCTTCTTTAAGTTGACCAACACAAATCGCCCCCCTTTAATATTTATAATATGTCCAATTATAATTTGAGTTAAAGTGTAACCAATAAAGCAATTTTATAATTTCAAACACTTACTTCCATATATAAAAACAACCAAGGCAGCTTTATCCGGTTACTCTTACATAAAATCGAAAAAAGAAATGTTTATTTTTCTATATTTATTTAGATTTTTCAAAGAATGAAAGTGAAATAATTAACTAATATCTTTGAACTCAATTCTGGAAAATTTAAGAGTTGACAATAAAAATTAAAGAAAAAAAAATGAATGTTGAAGACTTTTTATTAATTTTTTTTCACTTCTTTATATCAATTATTATATTTTTCAAGCTCATACGCAAGTCTTTGAGGCAAATGTGCAATTGATTTTTTTTAGTTTGGTGTGGAGCTGGATAACAGAACTAAATTTTTTTAAACTAAATATATTGACGGAACGAAATGAGAAATAGTTCAGCTTTTTACCACAGTTAAGGATCAGTGTAAATAAGTTTCATGCAGGCTAACTGTTAACCTCTCTGGAGTTTTGCCTCACTATACTTCAGGTCTACAAATTCCGTCTGCAAAGAGTTATGGATATGAAGGTTATCCACAACCCACAGATTCAAAAGTGAATGTATCGACAATAGAATCAAGAATTTCTAACTTGGTCAAATCTTGTAAGAATGTTAGTTTGAAACTTGTCACGGTGATTAAAAAAATAGAATGGTTTTACTGTACTATAGTATATTTTAATTTTCCCCCTTTGAATACTCATCGCCCCCCTATCGCCCCCTAACTATTTATCGCCCCCTTGATAACACAAATCGCCCACTTGGGGGCGATCGCCCCCAGGTTGGGAACCACTGCTCTAGTGCGACGATAATTCAAACTAAACTATAAATGTGCAAACTAAACTACAAATGTATTGTTCAGAAAACTACGGATGGAAGCGTGTATTAGACGATAAGAATATGCAATAACTAGAGAAAATAACTGCCAACCATAAAAAAAACGTCCAATAATGATCGTAAATATCGAAATTCGACAGCAATCGTAAAAATTCATTTTTAAAAACTAACTGAATTACTCGAATGAAGTTTGGATTATGATTTCTGGTGATAAATAGGGTTCCATTAAGTATAATTTACGTCGCAGCAGAAATCCAAGTTTGCTTGCTATTGGGGAGGATGGAAATATATGTTTATTGAGACATTTAAAAAAATATTTGTATGGAATGAAGTGTTTATTCAGACATTTAAAAAAATATTTTGATGGAATGAAGTGTTTATTTTATCAAAAAAAGGCATTTTGTTATGAAATAAGGATTTAATTTAAAAGAGGATGGGAAAAGAAGAGTGTGCAGTTTTAAGGTTAAATCTAGCCTTCAATCCAACACTTATGTTCTTAATCTAAACATACTTTTCATACAAATATATGTTAAAAAGCATGTTTTGCAAAGAAGTTTTTAAAAAGTTATGTTGAATAGTTACTTAGGGACACGCCTTAAAGAAACTCTAAATATACATATTTTTTGTGCTATAAATGCAACAAAAAAGGCTGTATAACTTATTTGTATTTAACATATTATTTTAACATAGTTCTTAATGCAAAATGCCTTTGAAATTAACTACTAATAGTATTTTTTGTAAAATTTGAAAAAAAATTCAATATTTTTTTTAAGATTTCTAATATCGTATTGACTCTCGCGTTCAACTTCATTTTTTGTAGAAATAAATGACTGATACTTGTAATCAAATGCTGAAAACTGATATTTAGATCGTCTTCTATCACACATACATAGCCCAGAACTGGGAACGCAAGGCAAGAATTGCCCTGTGCGTTATGGGAGTCTGAGCGCTTCGTAAATCGTGTTTGTTTACATTTTGCGTTGTTCATCTTCTGTCTGTTTTATTACGATCTTGACCTAACTGTTTGTGTCCTCAAGTTCTTACAGCAAATCAACTATTGCGAATAAGCGCAGCTACTATTTGGTGATTTTGAACGGTAAGAGTGTGTACTAATCTGTGTTTGAAAGTGATATTAGACTGCTATCCACTGCCATGTCTACTTCAAGTAAAACCATGAGTTGGCCTGCGGACCTCCGAGCGACGGAGTCATATAAGAAGTTTAGTGGCGCTGCCAAGTATACAGAATGCATCCCGTTATCAGCTTTACTAAAACAATTCAATGCCCTTAAAAATCCCACTAATCCCGTACTGGTAAACTCTATTGTTGAGACATGCAAATCTCTACGAGACTTCATGATTGTTTACACGAAATATCATCTATGTTTTACAACCCAAAATGTTCTGGTGGGAGAATTTTTCTCCCCCCTTATAACTAAACTATACCAAGAAATAATAACCCTCTCCAAAGATTTAAATGCTTCTAAAAGGTTATCAGACGTCTCACAATTAGATATATCTGTTACCGACACATCACTTAAACAAGATCTGATAGAGGCCAAGGCCAAGATTACAAAGCTGGAGGCTCAGATAGAAGCTATGAACGAAGCACAGCAAGTTTACTTGAGAAACGGGGTGGCACTCACCGAGATTAAAACAGTTCTGGACAATACATACAAAGAAAGGGCAGATGAACTAAAAGAAACAACCCTGGCAGCTGCAAAACAACTAGAGACCAACTACACAGAAAAATCAGCACTACTAGACAAACTCAAATCAGAATACCAAAAGAAGTCGGAACAAGAAGAGGCTTTACGTGCCGAGGTCCTAAATAAAATGTCAGCATCCATTGAGACTATAAGTGGTAACTTTTTTACTAACGAGAGTGCCCACATAGATAGAATTCTAAAAGGTATGGATGAAAATAAAAGTAACCAAGACAACATAATGAAAGAAACACTGGAAAAATTCACAAACTTTGATACTAACATGTCCAAAGCTGTCACCCTTTTACAAGAGAAAGCCTCAGTTTCCTCTACTCATGCAGCCATTGATGGATCGACTCCAGATCAACCAACTTCATATGCAACAGTTGCAGCCAGCCATTCGACTAAACAGCCATCACCAAATACCGACGACAGAAATTATGTAATACTATTCTATCCAGCTGACCCAGAAAAGGCAATCAATATTCAAAACTTAAAAAAAGAAATTGAAGCCGGTTCCAAAGCAAAAAACCAATCAATAAAATGTATTAACATAGTATCCATACCAAAAGGAGTCAAAATGACCGTTCCCACATGTGAAGACCAACAGGCAGTCACAGATCTTTTCAATTCCACAGAACTCCAAGCTCTCTATAAAATTTATTCGCCAAAGGCTCCTGCCATAAAATTGTTAGTGAAGTTCACCACGTTTACAGACCAGAAGCTCTTAGAGGAAGAAATCATCAGAAAAAACCCCACCTTTGTGCCCGAATCTTTCAAGGCTCTATTTTCAATGAAAGCGGGTAACGACACACATTGGGTAATTGAACTGATCAATCCATATACAAGTTTGATAAACACAAAATTCTTATATATCGCCCTTAAACGTTGTGTCTGCGAACCATTTGTATCAATAAATCACTGTAAAAAATGTGGAGCGTATGGCCACTCAAAGGCTAGATGTCAAGCAGAAGCTTCAAGATGCCTTATTTGTGGTACGGTTTCCCCTGACCCCCTTCATATATGTTCCCCCAAATGCCTAAATTGCACAGAGATGAACCAGAAAACGGGCAGGTCAGACCCCACTTTCCATAAATCCGGGCACCACACGTGCGCGGAATTCCTAAGGCAAAAGAAGATAGCCCGCCTTAGATCGGGTATAGACAAATTAATTGTTTGATCGTCTTCTATCGGATCAGGTCAATTTCGGAACTAATTAACTTGTTAATTGTTTGTGGGGAGGTTTTGAAAAATGTCCCGAATGGGGAAGCCAGGTCGCCAGAGGTTAAAAGATTAGGTTAGGTTTTGAATTATCGTCGCACTAGAGCTACACGAAGGCTATTGGCGACGGGCGTCGTATTTTAGAACCACAGTCAAGTGACGAGCCACACCTGAATAGGCACCCAACGCAACCGTTAAGGGCGACATCGTACGCAGCGTTAGGACTTTGAAGGATATTTAACGTGCACTCCCTTACACGGGGTATTATTCGTCGGACATTTTTGGCTGCACGGGCCGTTTATAAGTCGGCAGTTATTTTGGCTATGCCCGAACCTGGGACCTTCCGCATGCTAAGCGAGTGCTTAACCGACTGGGCTCCCCAGTCCCCCAGAGGTTAAAAGAGGATGGGAAATGTAGCGTGTACAGTTTTAAGGTTAAATCTTGCTTTATTAGTTTACCTCTAGTTAAAATGTCAAATCGAATTGTTATTGTAGATTGGAAAGAAAAGTTAAAATTTTATAAACTGCACAAGTAAAAGGGGCTAAACTTATTTATTCGTATGGACTTGAGCATTTTACCTGTTAATTTTATTTAGAGAGTAGTTAAAAAAAAATTTATAATTCCGATAATTTTTTCGGCGACAACATGATGAAACAAAGTTAGATTATTACCAAACTAATACTCTCAAACAAGTTTATTTAAAAACGACTATGATTTATGATTGTAAACAAACCTTTATAATTAAATTTAAAAAAGCACTTTATGGATGAAACTATTGTTATAGGAAGATCTATATCGATAGATATTTATGGAAGCAATTGATTATTGTTGTCAAACTAGTTTAATAATTTTAAGTTGCACGATTAACAAATACAGGGGATTGTTATTTTGCATTATAAGAATTTAAAAAAAAAAATGCAACGAAAACTGTAAAGTTTTAAAGTTTATTTAAAAACGACTAAGACTTAAAGTTAATTAATTATCCAATGTGTATTTTATGCAATCTGTATATTCCCAATCAATAAAATTCAATATAAATTATTCTATAGAAATCAATTAATGAAGGATTCGATTACGTAGAACTACTAGAGAATCACTAACGCATATGGCTCAGCAAAACACATCGGAATGTTACAATGCGTTATTATTAATGCATGCATTTATAGTGTGTCGATAATTGATTAACTTACCTGTTCCCATGGTAGTGTTATCGACAATAGTTGCTAAGGTAACGGCGACGCCTTCTAAAACGTTCCAGACGGCAATCTCTAATTGCAGTTGTGTTGATGACAAACACGTCGCTTGAAAATCGTTTGACGGTATCTTATTGGTGGGTCTGCAATCGTGTGGAAGCATTCGGTGTGAAAAATTTAATTAAAATTTCTAAAAATCACAAATAATATTGTAGACCGCGTTGACAACGTTTTGGCCATAGCGTTTTCGAATTTTCGAGAAGCGCAGTTTCACTGCCGACGATATTTTAGTTTCTGAATCGTGTTTCGTGTTGTTGGGGTTCATTTTTCGGTGCGGCGCTGACAGCGCCTCCTAGCGGTTGTGCGGAAATGGATGCGATTGGTTGAAAGTTGGGCGATCCTTTTTGTTTTGTTTCCCTACGAGGCTACTTGTTACTGTGGGGAAAGTGGATTGGCATTGGCCTTGCGATATCTCTGACCCATCACTGAAAAGAAGGAAAATTAAGAAAAAAAAGTCTGAAATTAATTAAATATAATGCGTTATGCACGCAATTAAATTTAAAATATTCAATTAATTAAAAATCATCCCGAAACTCCATTGAATAACAAATTCTGAAATTACTTAAGGTAGGCGAGTACCCAAAATTCTAAAATGTTTACTATTACTTTAATCTTTTCCAAATTTGGCATAGTGATTTTGAATATAATGAACAATGCTTTTTGGGCAATTTTTTTATTTAAATATATTGATTTATTTTAAACGGTGTTTTTCAACTAAAAAAAGGGGGTTACGCTAACACTTCTAGCTTTAAAAGTTTTACATTAATTTGCCAGAAATTTTTTACAGATGCTATTTCAATATATATCTGTGCCATGAACCTCTAACATCTGGTGTTAATATACAAGTTTTTTTTAATGTCCAAGTGTAAATTAATCGAAAAAAATCGTTTTTTTTTTTGGTGATTAATTTATAACATTTTTCAATAACTTATTTTCTTGTTATTTGTATGTAACTCTAGAGGATTATTGCATGCATCAGTTCAAAACGAAGAATATAACACATAATTAATGTTTATTGGATGAAAATTCAATTAGGTAGACTTGTTAGCGTTAACCTCTTTTTTTTAGTAGAAAAACGCCTTTTAAAATAAATAAATGATATTTAAATAAAAAAAATGCCTAAATAGTATTATTCATTATATTTGAAATCACCATGCTAAATTTGGAAAAGATTAAAGTATGTAATAGTAAAAATTTTACAATTTTGGGGAATTATGGGTATTCGCCTACCTTAAAGGGGTAAGATACCTCCGACAATTTTCTTTTAATTTTTGTACTTACACATTCCAAATTTTTTTCACTTGTTAAGCATGTATTAAAAACACAATTCAGCTATTAAAATTTTATATAAGTCTGTTGGGTTTTTAAAAAATTAAATTTTTGTTCAATTTTTAACAATTTTCAAATCCCTACTCTTTTTTTATGTTTCAATATTTTTAAACACAAATTTTTATGCAACATTTGGAAGATAATTCAAACCAAAGTACGCATTTATATTTCGATTAAAATGAACAACTTTTTTTAAAAAAATATTTGAAGCAATTCTGCCAAAAAAAATGCAGGAAAAAAAGGAAATTTTTACTTTAAGAATTTTTTTAAAAAAATTGTGTGACAGATATCAAAACTCCAAATGCATACTTCTGTTTAAAATATATTCATTTGTCTTTGAAATAAAATAATATTAATGTATTATAATATTAAAAAAGCTTTAGCATTTTTAATAATCTTAAAATTGAAAAAACGCGAAAAGATATGAGCGTTTACAGTTTACATTTAGTGATACAACAATGTTCGAGGGTCAACTCAAAAACTAAATGCGTATTTTTAAAAACGGTTTCTTCGAAAATGTTAAGAAATATCCAAAAATTAATTTTTTAAATTAAAAAAATTGGATTTTTCGCAATTTTGTGGTAGAAGACCCCCTTAAATACAAAATAATAAAACATTTAAATATTAAGTAATATGGTTGATGACACATAAAGTAAGAAATTTAAGAAATTGATAAAACTTTGAATTTAATTGAATATAAAATTAATTTTTTAAAAAATGAAGTTTTAAATTAATTAAATGTAAACTTATAAAATCATTTTAATATATAGTAGAAAAATACATTTTGAAATTATTTAAACATATTTAATGCAATTCATTAAATATACAAATATGAAATTAGTTAAATGTTAAGTAATAAGTAAAATTTGTTGATTTAATCTTGAAAAATTAACATTCTAACCGTAGCGTTGATTACGATATAACGTTAAATAAAATTAAATTAATTACGTAACGTTAAATTACAACACTTCATTTGATCAAAATCTTTGATTGAATCTTCTCGTCACTTTTAAGAGAAATATAGTATGATTGTTTCAGTATACGTACAAGACATTTTCATCCAAATTCAATAAAAATTTAAATTTATTTCATTCAATCTACAATAAACAAATTTTAATGTTTAAAATAAGTTGAGTTGTAAAAATTAATGTTGAAATAGGAAGAGGTTATTCGTATGCATTAATCACATTTTATTAACCTCGAAAATTTAAGTCAATAGTCACAACACATATGATCTTAATTGAATTTAGTGTACTAACTCCGCAGAAGCTCTCAAATGTATTTAAATTCAATTTAAAGGTAAAAATATTGTCAAAAGTGTATAAACTGAAGAATTAAATAAATTACAATTCAAAAAGTAAACCTATTGTAATTTTAAAATTAAACAATACTTTATGTGCCGAATTTATTGAGAGCAGAGAAATTAAAATTTTCAAACACGTATAAAAGTATGTATTTCAGGCACATAACAAAAAATAGTATTCTTATGATTTGTATATATATTTAAAAATAAAAAATTCTAACAAAAATACATCTTTCAAAAAAAAAGGAGGGGAAAACTTTGCATTTGCTATTCCAAGAACTTATATTAGAAATAGAACGTAACCTTCCCCTCTTTGAATATTAAATATACGGTCTATTTGTACAGAATAAAAAATCATTAACAGAACAAAGCTATTAACCTATTCCAAACAATCATCGCAACAGTTGAGGTTTAGAAAAACCGTAAATTTGTGGTTACAGCTAAGCAAAGAAACCGGAGATATTTTTTTCCCTCTGACCATCATCCGATCAGAAGTCAAGGCCTTTTTCAACCCCTCTCAGAGTCGTAAACAGACACCTGTTACTCCTCAGAAACGTCATCAACATTTCTTGTTGCTAGGGTCCCGTTCTGGTACTTGAACCAAGCGAATCAGATTAATGAGGAATAATTTAAAACCTTTATTTTTTTAGAATGATAACAACTTCTTAGTCAATCGATATTATTCTAGTATAGTTAAACTTACTAAAACTTACATCTTAACAGTACTCTATCATAATGTAATTTTAAAACTGTTGAAACTGTTATTCAAAATTTAAATCAATAATTATTGAATATATGTTCTTAAAATGACTAGAAGTATTCTTAAAATCCCTGTTCCACGTTTGTAATTTTTTATTTTCCTTTTAAGTATATATTCAATATTGTATGTATTAAAATATTATTAAAAAATTTCAAAATATTTAATCATCAACGTTGATAGAATTAAGGAAAAACTTACATAAAATATCGCAAAATCTGTGAAATAATCAAATTTGATTTTTATTGTATTATTCATAATTAAGATACTAGAAAGAAAATTTTGACAAAATAAGAAATAACACACACAAGTAAAGAAATAACACACACTACACGAGTAAACCTGATATTCAGAAAACCCTACACAATTGAAAAATTTATATATAATTAGGAAACTAATCTACAATGTAAGTCTATAAATTATATAAAACTTACGATTATCAAAATTAAAAATGTCTTTAATATAGTTCGAAAGTCAAATATTTAATACCGATTTTCATTTGACTATTTTTTCAGAATAAAACCTACACACACTTGAAGGAAAGTCAAAACAAAAGGAAATTTAATGCTATTAAACGCCTTATCTACGTCACCTTATACGCAAAACAAATCAAGCAAGGCCAAAACCTTCTTGTTATTTTTGAAATTGAAATAAAAAGATTTATTCAATCAGGCTAGCAACAGAAAAAAAAATCTTCTCCATCTGTTGCTATGCAATAGTACATAACTCAAACAAAATTATAACTTATTAGCTTCCACACTACGTTTATAACGTAAAAAGTGGAATGTATTTTTATCGTGCAGTCAGTCTGTCCGTTCGTCACAAGCTTCCATAGCCCTAACTACAAATGGTGTCGGCTCGTCACTTGACTGTGGTTCTAAAATACGACGCCCGTCGCCAATAGCCCTCATGTTGCTCTAGTGCGACGATAATTCAAACCTAACCTAACCCAAACCACAAATGCTACAGAAAAGGGTGATGGTAAAAAAATACAGCGCATCGAAATTGGAAGACATGGAAAGCCTCAGAAAAAAGTAGTAGAATGGTTCAGACAGATAAACCAACACTCAAAAACCCCTTTTTTAGAATCAGCATACTCCAGAATGTGTAGAAAATACAGAATCTCCATTTCGGATTTTCGACCCAATTGCAATTCTTTCATTATCTTGTAGTATTTCATATTAGGTAATTGAAGGTAAAAATTGTTTTTTCTTAATATCTAGCACAATTATGTTCGAATTATGCAAATAATAAACTTAAGTACAAATTATTACATTTAAGTATTTTATTAATTCTTTCACTTAACATGTATTTAGCCAACGAAAATAAATATCAATTAAATTTTCAGAAGAAAATCAAATAGCATCTATGTCAAATAATAAAAAAATAATAGTTTATACCATTAAATTTAAACGCTGTTTTTTAAGTGTACAAATCTTGGTTGACGGCGCGGCGGTTGTGAGATTTTCTAACCCAAACCTACTTTATATAATTGCGTAAAAAAATCTGACTTTACAATTATAATACCCGATGCGTTTAAAAAGTTAGACTTTTTGAAACAGTGAAAAAAGGTAATGTTTTTTCAGTCTTCTCATAAAATGCCAACACTTCAAGTAAAACTTTTATTTCATAATATTCATATTAATTTGGTTAGGTTAGGTTTGAATTATCGTCGCACTGGAGCTACACGAGGGCTATTGGCGAAGGGCGTCATATTTTAGAACCACGGTCAGGTGACATTCATATTAATAGTAACCTTACTAAAGCTTATGCTTGACACTCTATGTCTATTTACATTGGAAACACCGTTGTTGTATTTCTATCTTTTCTGGAAGATAAAAACTTTCAATTTGTTTTTGAAAATTTGAAGAAGAATCCATGTTCAAATGTCTGACTTAAAACTAAAAAATTTAATAAGATATATTTCTCACCCGGTTGGCAACAGCAAGGGTCATAGCAACTGCTCTTGATAGGTCTGTTGCCATGTGATGGTGATTGGTTCTCCACTTTTCAAATGAACTTTTTAGTACTGAGGGTTAAGATGAGGGGAGGATGATTACACCAATGTGATGCAAGAAAAGAGGGAAAGAAGGGGAGACTTGGGATGGGAAGGAGAGTTACAGTGTAGGCCACAACTCCCTAAAAGTCATTTTTTTATTGTAGCAAAAAATATAATATTTTTCATTATTACTTCAAAAGCAAAACTGTAAAATGGTGTTTAAACATATTCCATTATGTAAGGCAAATTAATGCCTTAAATTGGATTATTTACTGCGATCGACATTTCTTTTCTTTAGCATTCGATTGCATTCTTCTAACTGCAAATAAGTTTACAAACGATAAAGAATAATAATTGAATCTACGAATAGTTATTTAAGCAACTATTGCCGAAAATAATACTTTATTAGGCGAGTTGCGTTAAATAGTGACAAGAGCTTAATAAAGTATTATTTGGCACGTGCTTGCTTACAATATTTTTTATAATAACGAGCAAAAAAGTATTTCTACCAATAAGTGATTTTTGTAGTACTTGCAGTTTCCATGGCGATATTCGAAAATGCAAAGTAGTAAAAGAAAAGTTGTAAAATAATTTTCTATTTTGAATCAAAATAGTATTGTATGGCTTGAAATTTGTTTTCTTACTTTTGTCTTATTTAATTTCCTTTAATAATTTTTGTAGTACTGGTAGTTTCCATGGAGATATTAGAAAATGCAAAAGTAATGAACCAATTGAAATAAGTGAGTTTCATGACATCATTTAGTTTCTATGGAGATATTCATGACACCTTTTGTTTTTCTACCAATCAGATGCTCTTATTTACTTGACCGCACTTGCCGAAAGTCCCACTTTCGGCACTGTCTGTGACGTAAGCACGTAAAGGGTCATTTTCGCAAGGATTTATGAATACATATGATACAAAAAAAGTTAACTTTTTTGCACGTTGTTATAAAAAGAAAATTATTGAACAATTTTAGCTTTTTAAAAGTTACACTGCTCAAAACAATTAGGGGAGCACTTTTTAATTCCAACTTTAACTTCACTCCCAACTTTTTAATTTTTGTCCTATAAATCTAAAATTTGTTAAATAGGTTCTCTATGCATTCGAAATGAAATAGTAAAAAACAGGAGAAAAAAAAATCTTAAGTTTTTAATATACTTAAATTTAAAGGGGGGAAATGGAATAATAACTTTTTAATAAATTATAACAATAATTTTTTCAAAACTTTTTTTGTTAAAAATAGTTGAAATATATTTTTAAACATCTAAAAAATGCAAGCATGAAAAATTTAGGGTCAATTTATTTTCTAAAACTGTTTTAAAGTGAAATTTATTTTACCATATTTTTCATATTAATATTATTAATATTTCATATTCATATTAATAATTCATAATAATTAATATAAAAAAATATTAAATTCTTCAAAATACGTTATTCTTCCATCTAACGATGTATCTAACGATACATAAGGGGCAAATTTAACTTAGTCAGAAAAAAATCACTAGCTGATGATTCCCAAAGGAATTATTGGGAGCGAAACATAGGCGCCGACTCCATAGGGCCTGAGGGGGCGCGAGCCCCCTCAAAAATTCGTTTAGGGGGGCAGAGCCCCCCCCCCCCCCAATAATTTAAGAAAATTATTAGTTATATTATGCACTGAAAAATCCCAAAATTATAAGTTGGTGTATTTTTTTATTTTCATTGTTTCACGATATTTACTGTTATATTGTTAATTATCACTTTATCGAACCTTAGCGTTTTTGCCATTCTTTCCAGCAAGAATACAAGCCACATACTCATTTTTTAAAGAATAGGTTATAGGTGTGTCGTAACTGGTGCCGAACATCAATCCTGCACAAGTGTGATAAATCGATTTGATTTATTTCCCAGAATTCTCGAAATATTTGACAATATATCACAAACGCCTGTCTAATTCCACAGCAAAATTCTTACATTCGTTTCTTGGTGTTACCTATTTATGTTAGTCTACGGTGCTGCCGTTACCGGTAATTTTCACCTTTCTGTTACCGTATCTTATTGTCAAACTCACGGGATTAGTTTCCTGTAAATTTCTGGTGGCGATCTCAGCTCGTGCTTTGTTCTTCCACCGTATTTAGTTTTGCCCTTAATATTCCGTGATTATTGCTTAGTGGACTCTTATGTGACTACTATGTTTTATTAATTTACTCTCTTAGTGTCAGCCAGACGGTAGACATTCGCACATTTTAAAACCCTAATAATGTTATTTAGAGCCTGGCGCAATATTAAAAATCTAAGTTTAGCACTGTTTTACTATTAGTTATTTTCAAATAATTAAATATTTTTAGGGAGAAATAATCAATTAAAACCCGCTATTTACATACTTTTTGACTGAAAGTATTAAGCACTCTGTATTAACTGAATTAGCATTAACTTTGATACATTGTTTTTATTTAATGAACCCTGAGCCTTATTCAAAGTAATTAGCTATTTCACTTATTAAATATGCTATAAAAAACATTAGAACCACGATAACCACCGAAACTCAGGACTAGAAGGGTGTCGATTTTACAGGAGTGATGGGTTTACGTACAGTGATAGTCTATAAGCATAATTATTACTGTAAATTAATTTAACTTTTTAAGAAAACTCCGTGACTGTTTAAGTTTTATTTCGTTTTTCAAAGCCAAAAAAAATTTGTTATGCTTGTCGAGTCTCAAGAAGTGTCGAGATTTCGGCTTTCTACTGAATGTTTAGCCATGACTAAAATGCTTAAAAATACTTTAAAATTCATTATTTTTCATCTAAAATTTCGAAAATTTTGCTGGACAAGACCCATGGGCCCCCCCAATATTTTTTATAAGTCGGCGCCTCTGGAGCGAAAGGGTTTAAAACATGTGCTCCCCTAATTGTTTTGAGCAGTGTAAAATTACAAATTACTACTCAAGGACTATGTTGGGATATTTTTTTCAATTGTGTATAAATCTTGCTCGGAAGAGGTTATAGGAGACAGCTACTGTTACAAAACTACTTGCTTTTCTATAAAAATTTAAGCGAGTGTATTAAAGTAACTGGAAAGTAGTTATAGTTCTTTTAGATCTTATTGTTTAAATTAAATTTCAATTTTGTTTAAAATTTATTCCTTTGGGTCTTTCTGAATGTTATATCATATTTTGTATTGAAACTATGCATTAATTTTTAAGATACAAAATTGTTGAAAATTGTAGAAGTTTCTTTCTTCGGAAGCGAATTAAATGATAAAAACTTTTCCCCCTTTTTTCATTTTCAGAAAATTCACGAAGCGAGACAAATCCTTTCTAACCTTAAAACAACCTACGAAAATTACATAATCAACAAGTGGTTATAAGTGGCAGTATCAAGGACAGGTGAAGTAAGACTTTTATTTAAATTTTTAATCAGCTTTCGTCAGATTTATTTTAAGGGGGAATAGGCGCTCTGGACCGCGGGTCTTCAAAGCAAAGTGCATCAGTGTTAATCCAAAGGAGGGGGAAAATTTAAGTCTCATTTCTCTGGCTGCATTGAATACAGTTTTTACAAACGGATTTTTATGTGATATATGTAGCTCGCTTAAAGGCTCCGAATATTCTAGTTTTTGAAATTGGTTCGAATATATATCTTTTTTAATTTTTAATAAATAATTTTACATAAAATATTTTATGCAATTTCAAAAAAGATTATGGAGACTTGTAAGTTATCTACATTTAACGTCTTTTTTTTAAAACTGCTTGTAAAAATATTAAATATTGAATGCAGCCGGAGAAATGTATCTTGGAAAATAATTTTTTTCCCATTGGATTAACACCGAAGCACCTGTGGTTCGGAGACCCGTAGTTCAGGGCGCCCATTCCCCCTTTAGTATTTAAACTGATTTTGGACTTCAATACTAACAGATCCAGCCAATTTTCTTCCCCTTCGAAAAAAATTTAAATCGAAATGAATGTTATGTTCATTTCGATTTAAATTTTTTTCAGAAACCGGCTTCTTAGCCTTCGTCAAGTAGGACAGACACAGAAAGAATTTTTTCTGTCACAAAGAAATTAAGTACAGTACACCAAGGGCGAAGAAGGGAAACGAACCCGCACCAGTTACAGCGCGCAAACTGCTAGCGTAATGGTCCAAACCACTCGTCCATCCGGGCTCCAAATTAAATTAAAAAAAATAAAATGTGTTCCATTAAGTCAAACTATCAAGGACGAGTAAAGCAAGCCTAATTCAAATTTTAATCAGTTTTTGTCAGATTTATTTAAAATATTTACAGTAATTTTGCATTTTACAAGGACAAGTGACGAAAGACCTAATTAAAATTTTAAGCAGATTTCGTCAGATTTATTTTAAGTAATTAAATTAGTCGCCCACTTTGTCACTTCATTGGCAGATAATTTGTCTCTTTCACTGATAAGGAAATAGTGTAAAGTAGTTGCTTTTACAAGAAATGTTTTAAATGTTCATTTAAAAATTTTATTTTTTATCGTGTCTTTAGTAAGCAAACTCTTTGATAAATTATGTTAAAAAACTAATTAAAAATATATTTACTTTAATTTTTAATAAAATAAAATGTAAATATTTTTAAATCAAATTTTTATTTTGGAAAGCAGGTAAAAGTAAACAAGTATGTTTGTTACAGAATCTGTCACTTAGACCACTTCCACTCAACATTTGCGTTCAACAGGAAACTAGGCACAAACGCAGCATTAATTTTATATTAAACATTGACACGCTAAATTTGGTTAATTTCGTTTAATTTCTTTCGAAAATTCAATAAGTATTTCCCATCGTTTGCTAAATTAATTTATACATTTCAAGAATAAATATGTAATATCTTTCTCTTTTAAATAGAAGCAAAACATTTTATATCAACATACAATCAAAGAATCTCTTTATGAAATAGTATATGCAACGTTATTTCAAAACCTGATTTATGCCGCAAAAATAAATATCTTTTAATTTAATTTTTAACGAAAGAACGTTTCTCGAGCGATTGTTGGTAATGACAATTATGATTTAATTCTAATAAAAATGGCTTCTTATGCTTTTTAAATGAGCATAAATTTTGCTAATTTTTTTTTAATAATTTAAGCGCTTCGAACTGAAATTTTTTTCTGAAATTTTCGATGCCTTCTTATTTATATGCGCTGAATTTTTTGACGTATCACACTTGCCTGTAGCATTTGCAGTTAGGGATACGAAAGTGGGTGACAGACGGACTGAACGATTGTAATACCTTCCACTTTTTACATTATAAATTTAGTGTTTAAGCTAAAAGTTAATAATAATTTGAGTGTTTAATATTCTTTGCAATCTTGTAAGGGTTTAGGGTAAATAGTTAATATTTATATTAAAAAAATACATCAAATGTTAATAGCCTTATAGTATTTCACTTACTACAAATTTCCAATACTTACGGATTTTGTATTATACCAGCTAACAGGGACCACTTCACTGAGTCTCTTCTTCAAATTCTTTTTAATCAATTACAAAAATTGACGACCAAGAACTAGATAGAGGAACAGCAATAAGATTGTTCCGAAACTCTCACTCATTTTTAACAGTCTCTACAATAATCAGTAAGATTATTCTTTAATGCTTCTACTCTCTTTGGAAACACAACATAATCTGGTAAAGCATTCTACTATTTAATGAATTTTAAAAAATCTTTCTTTCAGCATTTGTTTAACATCAAACCACGACTTTTTTTTCCATAGTCCCTTATATACCATAGCTGTATCCAAAATTGGGAACTGCCAGCTCTCACAAAATCGTATTATCTTAGAATCTGAAGTTGGTTTATAAAATTGACATGTATTTTGAGAATCAACCCTCCCGTAACTTAAAAGAATTAGAACTTTCAAACGAATGAAACAGCAATTTTCAACTGATTAGAAGGGACTGGGGAGCCCAGTCGATTAGGCGTACGCCTTGAATGCGAAAGGTCCCAGGTTCGGGTCCGGGCATCTCCAAAATAACAGCCGACCTATAAATGGCTCGTGGAGCCCAATAAATTTCCGACGAATAATACCCCGTGTAGAGGGAGTGCACGTTAAATATGTTCCAAAGTCCCAATGATGTCGCCCTTAAACGTTGCATTGGGTGCCTGTTCAATGCAAAGCTCTTCTTTGTACGTCCTGTAGATGGAGCCTTTGTTTGTAAGACACACAAAAGTTAGGTAGGTAGGGTTGTACGTTTTCTGCCTGTCTATAACTAGCCTCCATGGAGCTTTTACCCAGACAATTACGCCCACAATTTAGAACCCTGGCCAAGGGACGAGGTGGACATCTGAGCGGGCACCCAAAGCAAATCAGTGGCGCCATCGTGCTCTTACTCGGGACTTTCCACTCAGCTGATTTAACCCTTTCTGTCCCAGTGATGCCATTTGGCATCATCATGTTTCTGATCATAATTTTTAAAAAAATAATAAGGCTGACATTTATTGGTATTAATAAAAAACATTTTCTAATACAAAAAAGTCTGATTAACAGAAAGATGCGCTTTTTGATATCATAAATGGATAGACGATCAAAAAAAATAATTCTAAAATGATGATGCCAAATTGCCATTGGGACTGAAAGGGTTAACATAGTTTGCAGTGTATTCAGGAATCTAGATAAACACACAAAACCCATATGCTGCCATACCCAATCCATGCCCATATGCTGGGACTCAAACTCGGGACCTTCTGAGTGTTTTGTCAGCTCCCTCACCATTCTGCCGTCGCGTCGGTCGTCAGTCGGCTAAAATCTTGATGTTTTTTTCGACTAGAGTCAAGTGGGGTAAGTGTGATAGGGTTTCTGCATTTTTCATTAAGAAAATTCGTTCTCTGCTTCAAGTAAATTCCAGATCCTAAAATTGGTAGTGAATTATTATAAGAACATACATATGTAGAAAAAAAATTATATGTTTGAATTCCAATTTTAAGTGTACACAATTTGCATTTCAAAATCCATTGCTGTTTTATCACACTTACCCACATAGGGGTCCGAGTGATATTTTCCGAGTTACGCACTTAAATTCAAAAGCTCAAAACTTTCTTCAAACAAAAAATAAGGCAATATTTCTTTTTAGTTTAATTATAAGTGGTCTAATGTTATTGCAAACTTTCAGATTTTTAGAATGATTTCCAAAGTTACAAGAGCTGTTTATCACACTTACCCCCAATCACACTTACCCCACTTGACCCTACATCCACAAATCCGACATCACAGTGAAGAATACCCCTTAGAGATATCTTTTAATCCCGAAAAACCAAAAATATCTGCTGCAAATCTGGAAAAATAAACTTCGACCAAAAAAGAATAAAAACAGTAACCAAGGTCGAAGAATTAATTTTTGATGGAGCGTCAACAACCGTTTCTACTACCGGTGTTGTTGCTCCCTATTAACCTTGGCTGTCAATATCTAAGCAGTGAAACCGGCCGTGAAAACAGTTCTAACTGGTAATTGGCACACTAAGCGGAGAAATCAGGAAAACAGAGTTGTTCATAGGGATGGGCAGAACTTTGGCTATTTTTCTGAAACAATTCATAGTCTTTATCTGTCTTTTTAAGTAGCGAACTCATTTCAGTAGCTAAATTTTTGTTAAATTAGATTGTTATTTGAATGAATTTTGAAATGAAACCAAAAACTTATTTTTTATATTCACAAGTAAAAAAACAATAAAAAAAATGGTCAAAATTTTTTGTAAGTAGAACATTTAACTTCTGAAAATTATAAATGTTATGTTAACTAATAGAAGATTCATAGTTAATGAGTTTATTTGGGTTAAGTTTGTGACACCGGCCATGAAAAACAGTTCTAACTGGTAATTGGCACACTAAGCGGAGAAATCAGGAAAACAGTGTGTTTCATAGGGATGGGCGGAACTTTGGCTATTTTTCTGAAACAGTTCATCTAAGTTAGCGTTTTTTTAATTAAAAACTGGGGGGGGGGGGGTAACACTACACTACTTTCAATTACTTTTCAAATCGAAGAGCTTAGTTTAAGAACGTGCAAAGTGACATTTTTGGAAAATTTGAGATGTTTTGAGTCAATGAACATATTACATAAGTTTAGTCTTCTATGTTTTACGGTTGGCAAGTTCCGTTTGTAACAAATCCTGAAGCAAACTAAACACTTTTTTACATTTTTTCTCGTAGCTTCAGCTCTTTTAGTTAAGTGGTTTCTGATGTACAGACAACCTGGCAAACGGACCAACGTTCAAAACCAACATTATTCAATAGAACATTCATTTCCTTACTATATCATATTAGGTAATAAAAAGTAAAAACACACTTCACGAATTATTTTTTCTTAAAAAGTTTTTTTAATGAATTTTGAAGGAAAATCTAAAAGACTTACTTTTTATCCTCATAAGTAAAAAAACTGAGTTAAACAAATGATGATAACAAATTTTTCCAATAAACATTTACCCTCTAAAAATTATAAATTTAACTTGCAAACAGATGATTTATGGTTAACTGATTTTGGTGAAGTTTATTTTAATTAAAACCTTTGCATAAAACTCGCAACTATTAAAGGCTCTTTGCTAGAAAAATGGTTAATTTGTGTCTCAACCGATTTTTTAATAGTATTTTTTTAAAAATAGTCTCTTAAAATATTTTTTAAAATTTGTAACGAGTTTTTTGCTTTGAATCCTAATAAAATTATTACAATTTGTTGATAATATAATTGAATTTCTTCGTCAGACTCCTCATTACTCTTGCAAATATTTCGTTTCATAACCTCTTGCGGCCTGGAGTCTCCATTTGGGAAAATGTTTTAAAACCTTCCCACTAACAATTGACAATTTAATTAATTCCGAAATTGACCTGGTCCCATAGAAGAAGATCCAAAGATCAGTTTTCAGCCTTTGATTATAGGTATCAATCATTTATTCCTATAAAAAATGAAGTTGAACGAGCATCAATACGATATTATACACTGAGAAAAAAATACTGTAAACATACAGAATTTTTTTTAGTAATGTTACAGAAATAACCAATTTTACAAAAAAAGTTTTTGTCGTAGGGATCGTAGTGGGAAAGTAGACATTTTGTTTTTCTTTGCACGGAAAATGTGGTATCTTGTATAGTTACTGAAACATTACTTGTGTGGGCTTCATAATAGTCCTGTAAATGTACATGATATATACATGTAATGCTAACAAAAATATATTATGTGTTTTTACAGCACTATTTTTAGTAATTATTTACTAGAAATTTTCTAGGAAAAGTTTTTTACAAAAAAATGTTTTGTTATGGTTACAGATTTTTTTTTCACAGTGTAGTTCTGAAAAAAATTATAAATTTTTCTTTCAAACTTTTAATAAAGTTCTTTTAGTAGTTAATTTTAAAGGCATTTTGCATTAAAAACAATGTTAACATAATAGTCTAACTACAAAAAAGTGATACGGCTTTTTTGTTGCATTTATAGCACACAACAAATTTGTATTTTCAGAGGTTAATGCGTGTCCCTAGGTAACTGTTAAACATAATTTTTTTAAAAAAAATATCCTTGAAAAAAAATAATTTTTCGCATATACAGTAGAGTCCCGGTTATCCGTATCCCGGTCATCCGAAATTCGGCTTAACCGAAAGGCTCCATAATTTTATTTTCCGGAAATATGAAATGTATGCCCGCACGTGAAATAAAGAAATGCACAATAAATAAATGTTCTTACAAAGTTGGATTTATTTCTCGAAATATGCATTATATGTTTGCTGCTCAATTTCTGTTTGTTTTAAAGCAGCCCTCTCCTCTCCCGCCATCTTTTAAGGGGTCATAGGAGTCTTAAAAATGTGCAAAGAAGGTACTACAAAACATAGTTTGATCTTTCATGTCATTTTTGAACTACTCAATGTATAAGTGTAATTTTTTTATATGTAATTCTACAAGATTTTTTTTATTATAAAACAAATTTTAAAATTTATGAAACTTTAGCCAAAACTAAAATAAATGATATTAAACATAAAGCTATTTGAACACATTGGGATTAGGTTTGCGCGGCAAATTTTGAGGTCAAAACTGAAAAAATGACCAAGAAAATGACTTTATATTGTACAAATATGTACAAACAAAGACTTATACCTAAATTTTCAGCTCAATTTTAATAAGAAATTATTTTTAAAAAATTTTAAAATCAAAATTTTAAAATTTTTATTATTTTTTTTAGAAAAAAGTTCTTAAAATAATTTCTAATTAAAATTGAGCTAAGAATTTAGGAAAAGTCTTCTGTATGCGAAGTGCTGCACTTGCCAGGATCGGGCTCATCTTCATTATCCGAGTTCATTTTCGTCAATGGATACCGTTGCTATTTACTCTTGATTGGTTCTTGTTTTTCTTGGCGTGAAGTGAATGATTCCCGATTAACCAAAAATTCCTATGGAATCTCAATTAACCGAAAGTGCTCCGGTCCCGTACCTTTCGGATAAGCGGGACTCGACTGTATTTGTATGAAAAGTATGTTTCAATTACGAATATACGTGTATGATTTTGCTCGGGTCTTAAGAGGTTAATATTGACCCCAAAGAACAACTGACGAATAAAACCTAGTTATTTGTTCAACATCTTCATTTCGAAGACAAAATGTTATTCGGTGTCTATAGAGTATTTACTCTTATATTCGATTTTAAACAGTGGTTGAAGATTCTTCATTTCTGGTAATGTAAGGATTCGTTTTTCATTTATTTATTTCTAATGAAAACCGAGCTCTGTGTGGGAGTCACCTACTCTTAGCTTGGACCTTCAAGTGGCCTTCGGTGAAAGTTGGAGAAGAAATTAACCAGGGTGGGATTTAATATGTTGTTTTCCATTTATGGACACTCACAAATTAAATGCTTTTGAGGGTAACAATAAACAAATGTTTTGATAGAAAGGAACACAATAACACAGGGATTACACTCTAAAAAATGAATGTTCAAAAATGATGAAATTTTCCTTAATTTTGACGATTCCGTTACTCCGAGTTTTCGTTTCCTCAAAGTGAGGAAATTTGAATCGTCATTTTTATGAGGATTTGAATGTCGTCTAATCTAAAGAAATATTTCGTCATTTTTGAGCATGTGAGTACAACAGCGAGATTCAGTTGCCTCAAAATCAAGATACAGAATCGTCAAATCATCGTAAAAGTGAGGATTCGCGTTTACTTAAAAGTCACGTGATAGTTTGACGAAACAATCCCTAAAATTAACGAAATGAGGCTTGAGGATTCATGAATCGTCAAAAATGAAAGTGTTATTTCTGAGAGTGCAGAGTTGTTGTTTTTATGCCACTCGGTAACCAAGCCCGGAGTAGAGAACTACCCGATTTTAAGGAGAAGAGGGGCGGCTTCCGTTTTTATTGAGAGCCACAAGGGAGGAAGTCCGACTTTTGCTCGTCAACATGACACATCCTTTTTACAGGAAGGTCCCTTTCACACATCCATTCTCACTCACATATCGGAATTTTGACCCAGATCGACCCCTTGATCTGGTACCCCCAGAGGTATTAATTTGGTATTGGAACATGGACGACTTTGTGACCACGACATATTTAACGTGCCCCAGCCACCAATTGTCAGCACGGTGGTCTTCAGCCGAATACAAGCGTCGACTCAGCAACCATCAGAATTGCGAGCACTGCCGAGGACAGAACCCACACACAACCCTTCCGATAAGAGCACGACGCTTCACACGACTGAGCTACCGCGGCTCAGGGATTATAGGGTGCAACGCGGTTTTAATAACAGTTACTTCGTTTAGGTAACGCCGAGTAACGCCGTTAGATTTTTCAGGTAGTAACTATAACATTAGTTATACTTCTCACTGTATTGAAAAATTTTGGTACTTTTCCGTTACTTCTCATGCCGCTCATCACGGATAGTTCAGCATTGGGTTTAAAATTTAATAATTTAAAATTTAACAATTAACAACGTCGAATTTTCAATCTTAACTTTTTTCCAAATATCCCTATTTTTTTAGACTTGGTTCTTTTTTAAACAAGCTAAGATGGCTAAATTTAAATTTGTTCTAACTTAAAATTTCAAAAAGTTTTCTGTGATTAGTTAATTTTCATACAAAATAACTGTTACGAGTTACTTTTCATATTAAGTAACTGCAACTGTAACAGAGTTACTTTTTAAAAGTAACTTTCAATGAATATTCTCTGTTGGAAAATGTGAGAACTAATTAAACTTTTTTATTGGATCATCTCTCCCTTGTCGTCAATAGTCTCTCTTCCAAATGAATAGCATTTCCACCAGTTAGCTTTGCCCTACAGAAAGTCCTGAACAAAGAAGTTTAATTATAACCACCCTTCACCTCATATGTAATTACAAAACCTGTTTCGAAGCACAAATCCATTATTATACTAAATTATAAGGTTTAAATACATTTGAATTTTACTACGTTCATTCAAGGATCTATTTCCAATTATCAGTACGAAATTCGGCCTCTAAAACCACATTTGTGTATAAATGACGTCGTCTAAAGTATTTGTTTTTTTAACACCCAGCATAACATAGAACATAAATTTTTGATAGAATCATTTAAATGTAAATTGGAATTCGCAATAAAGGAGTTGCATTCAAACAGAAGCAGTGAAAACTCGGTCAAACCCATAGTTGACAAAGAACTTGGAAAGGTCAAAATAATTTCGATTTTTTTAAACTTTGAATAACAGTTATACAAATAAAATATTTATGCTATTTATAATAATATATTGCCTGTCCACTGGCGCAATGGTTAGTGTATTAGCCTTTGGAGCTGCTGGGCTCGGGTTCGAATCCCGGTAAAGGCATGGATGTTTGTGTTTGTCAATAAATGTTGTTATTTGTCTATGTATTTGTGGTGTCCTTCTTTGCGTGTCTCTTGTGACTGTCTCTTCTGGCGAGCGGGGTAATGGGCTATATAGCATACGCCCTTCCCTTCTAGAGGGTGCAATCACTGTCATTTGTCATAATAATATATATTCTCCGTTTATTCTCATTCCCTCGGATAAACTTTTTTTATATTGATGTACGTAAGAACGGGTTGAATATTGCCACCTTTGTAATTTCAATAAACGAATATAATTACTGACTTTAACCCTTTCACTCCCAGTGATGCCATTTGGCATCATTATGTTTCAGATCATAATTTTTAACAAAAAATCATAGGGCTGACATCTATTGAGATTAATAAAAACTATTTTCTAATAAAAAAGTTTCAAGAATCGAATGATGTGCATTTTGATATCATACATGGCTATCTGTATTCCCAGACTTTTCTGGACCATCGCCTCATTCTTTAGGTTGATTATAACATCCATCGCCACCTTTTAACGTTAATGTTATGTCTAACCATAATTTGTGTTAAAATGTAACTATAAAGCAGTTTTAATATAACACTTACTGCCGTTTATAAAAACCCAAAGAATCTTTATCCGGTAACTTTTAGGTAAAAAAAAAAGCATAAAACACATATTTTTAATTTAACATTTTTAAAGAGCATAACAATTAACAGAGAGAACAATTTTAACCCTTTCAGTCCCAGTGATGCCATTTGGCATCATCACTTTCAATATTTTTTTCAAAATGTTTATTTCCCGCTATGACATCCAAACACACATCATTCGATTCTTCACACTTTGTTCTATCAGACAAAATTTTACTTTAATCGCAATAGAAGTCAGAACTACTAACTTTTTTTATTTAGAAAATAGTCAACAAGCGTTTCTCTTGATTTTTTATAAGTTCACTTCAGTTCCACATATTTAAAACACAATTTAAACTATTTGGGTTAAAATAATTACTAATTTTTTTTTAATAATATGGTCAGACACCTTAAAATATATAACTGGAAGTGTTTTTTAGGTAATATATATATATTTATTTTGTTGTTTTCCACAGTTAAAGAATTTTGGCATTGTTTCAAAAACCATATAAAAAATTTTAATGGATTTTTTTTCTTATATAATTCGTATATTTGACCTAAAATAAGCTTATTTTGTGAATATCAGATGTTTCTGTAGTGTAGTAAATTTTTGGGACTGAAAGAGTTAATGAGCAATAGTGAAAGAATTAACTAAGATATTTTTACTAGTTTCTTGAAAATTAAGAAAGTTTAAAATAAAAATTGGCTGGTTTGGTTTTGGTTGGAGAATAGTTTTACTGATGTACAAAGGTACAACATTATTTTAATTTTTCCCCTTTGAATACTCGTCGCCCCCTGAGCTCCTCTCAAGTATTTTTTGACCCTTTGATAACACAAATCGCCCACTTGGGGGCGATCACAACCAGGTTGGGAACCGCTGCTATAGACAATCAGAAAGAAATTTCTAAAATGATGATGCCAAATTGTCATTGGGACTGAAAGGGTAAAAATGTATTTTAATCTGAATGAGTTTTTCAATTGGATAATATAATGTTTTGTATAGTATTAAAAAGATCTATTTATCTTAATATTTGTTGATTATAGAGTTTTGATAGTTTTTTTTTATATACTTTGTTGATTATAGAGACTAGAAATAGACTGCCGGAACTATACTAAATATCATATTAGTCGTAGGCCCATCAGTACCATAGATCTAAGGTATTATTTTTGAAAAATCATTGGATCTGTCAAAGTATATATTGCACTAAACCTTAATTACTTTTTCACCTGGGTTTGAAAATCGTAATAGTTGCAGAATGAAACAAAGGGTGTGAATCAATGTACGACTTTCCATTACCACTCAACTAATCAATGCATAAAAGGTTGGTTGGTTGGTTGGTTGGTTGCAGTGACGCGTTTATGGATGTTGGGGCCATAGGCGGCTTCAGAATTTGCCCCCCCCCCCTTCCCAAAACCAAACAGAAATTAGAATTTAAAAAATCTTAATACTTGTACAAATAATAAAGCATGATGAAGGATGAACCAGTTTGTAAATTGGGATTCTCCCCCTTTTTGGAGCATAAAATGCTAGTGACGCTATCGGGGCTGAAAAAAAGACATAGTCGGCTAAATATTACAAGAGACAAGAATTTCACTTATACTTTTAATGCCCTTACATTTACATACTTATTTTTCATTTACAACTTTTTTTTTCTGCATTTTTTTTTCGCAAATTCGTTTATCACCTCGTCAAACAGTTGCATTGTCAACCGGAATTGTTAGATACATATGCAACAGCGTTTCCACTCTTGGAAATGTCGATTTACAAAAATTGATATCTATTGTCTTAAATATCCCGTCAAAAACAGATTTTGTAATTTTTATTACAATAAAAGTGGGGTTTTTTTGGTTTACAAACAAATCGGGGGCCAACAAATCGACAAACAGTACGTAAATATTTGAAAGAATTAGGATTATTAGGAACATTTTATTATACGTAGTATTAAGAAATTTTGAAATTTGGGGGCCCTCACAATCTTGGGGCCACAGGCGGCCGCCTCTAACGCCTATTGGTAAACGCGCCGCTGGTTGGTTGGTTGATATACATATATTTTCAGGCTTGTGTGCTTGCTCAGAGAGCCGCTTATAAACCTTCGTCAAGTAAGACAGTCACAACACACACACACTCACATGCACACATATACGCGACAGATGCTGCCATCTATCACGCGCCACCTCCACAATTTAGACATGTCCCTGAAGGGGAGGGAAATTTTCTCCAGGAACCTGTACCCATGGTAAACTGCGCAATGACCGACCACAGGACTTTCGGACCCAACAGATTTTACGAGCACGTACTCCGCATATACTCGGTAGGTCTTCAGTGGCGACCGGGTCTCGAACTCTCAACCTTCCGATCTCGAGCTCCGAGATCCTTGACCACTAGGCTCCCTACAGCCAGCATAAAAGGTAATTATATACCTTATTAGGTTTTTCAATGCCTTTGAAACCGAAAAAGCTCTAGGGCAGCAAACCCTCTGACCATGAGTACTTTCTCGAAAACCTTATCATAACGTCCAACAGGCATGGGGAACTCGTGCACCAAATTTGATGTCCTAGCTCTTTTAGTTCGAGCTGTAGAGTGGTTTCAGATAGACAGACGGACCACTTGCGTTGAATAAGCACTTTTCAAAAAAAAGCTAATATGTATTTTGGATTTACGATCTTCCCTTTCTCCCCCCCCCCTCCCCCCCCCTTGCCCTAGCAATAATTTCAGATTAGGTAATTGTAGCCAGAAAATTCCAATGATTTTCTGTAAACACCTGTTTTGCAGCTGTTAATTTTTTTTTACTTCTTTTACTTACTATTTTTGTACAGTCGGCGACAAAAAAAAGTAAACAGACCTCGCCGTTGAGACACCGTTTGTCGGAGGCACAATTGTGATATGTCATTTTAACGGAAATAACGCCATGAGTTGATTGGTCAACACAAAAATTTCTTAAGGGGTCGTCTTCATATTGAAATTAATACCAACTTCAAAATTTCCAATGGCAACACCCAAATTTTTTTATATAGAAATGTTCAGAATCGTCAAAATACCCCAAATATCAATTTTCATTGCCATATTCCTTATAGTTTAAGAATTATACAACCAAACGTGTTTGGCAAACAACGGGGGGCATCTCCATATATGCATGTATTATTTATAGGTTCGCATTTCCCCAATATGGAATTTTGTCAAATTCTTTCCTTTATGTGACTTTTTGTGCTTAGCGTGAGGGTTTGGTTGCAAGATGAGTACATTAACATGTCACTAGAGCTTCAGAAAGCATATTGGTTACGGGCTAAGATATTTTAGACAACTACCAAGGAATAAACCATTTTTTTTTTGCTTTTGTGAATGTATTGATTTTATTGATTTGTTTTTTTATGGAGAAGATTTGGTTGAATCAGTCCTATATGTAATTTAAACGGTGGTCAAGTGACGCCAACATCTGAGCTGGCACTCAAAGCAACTAATGACTTCTTAAGTGGGATCACGCCAGGACTTTGGACCACGACGCAGCATGATTCGTTTATAGGACGACTAAGACGAGAACAGAATCCTAAAAGGTATAATCCGTGGCATGACGTCTTAACTCATTTTGCCAAGACGGCGCTGTTGTCGAAGAAATATGGATTGATATTCAAGATTTTTAAATAAATATTGAAGAAGATTTGTGTGTGTAATGATTAAGTTAGGTATTTATAGAGTTGTATAAGGAGTTGAACTGTGGGGTTATTTTTTGATAATAACCGCGTTCAAGTAGTTTCTGACAAAATATGTTTTCTTTTGAGATTTGGATTGTATGTTATTAAAATGAGAACTGAGGGTAATTGAGGTAATTTAGGTAAGTTATTTTAATAATTTCCGGCTGTCTATTTCTAGCCTCCTTTATTTGTTTGATGCTGCCAAGTACCCCTAGGAATTTAGAACCCTGGTCAACCAGGGACGTAACTTGGACATTTTATTGGGGGGGGGGGAGGACCACGTTTTGGCGCCCTCTTACATTTTTTTTGGAGTCAGTTATTAATCATTATTAACGGCGAATTACATTAATTAGTACTTATGCATTAATTTAACTTTCTAATGAAAGTGATTAATTGTTATTGATTACTAATTGAATCATTTTTAATTACTAATTAAATAATTATTAACTACTTACATCATTACTAATTACTTATTTTACATCATTATTAATTACTAACGAAATAATGTTTTAATTACAAATTAAAGAATTATTTATGACTAATTTAATTGTTTAACAATTAATTTGTAAATTAGGTAAACATGAATTAACCTAATTTAAAATAACAACACTGAATTAGTTATGATAAATTTAAACATACAAATTATTGGCCTTATAAAAGTACCTTGCAATAGAGTATTCGATAGAATCGAGTTAGATTCCAAATTAATTGATCCTTTATACAATTTTTATAGTAACAAATGCATATTAATCTGTACAATATATATCTGTGATCATGCAAAAAAAAAAAAAAACATTATTGCTTCATGAAATTATCGAAAAGTAGCTTTGCACGCAATTTAATTGTAAAAGTTACATTTGTCATTTACTATTTGTAATTATAAAATGAGTTTTCTTTATTCTCTCATTTGGATTATTTTCATATTTTTAAAGAAAATTGATACAATTTAACTCCCTAAAATGATACATTTAATAAGTAACTTATATAATGATAATAAAATGAATAAATAGTAATTTCTTACCTAATTTTTATTCCCAACGAAAATAAAACACTTATTACGAAATGCCGAAGGTTTCGAAAATTATAAGCATTGGAAAAGCAACAGAAAAAAGTGGATAAAATTAGCTTTTTCTCATAAACACGTAAATACGTTAAAAAGCAAACCCCAAATCCATGTGCAAAGGAAACAAAAACAAAAATCAATAGCTACGTATTAGAACATCAGCCAACAACAATTTTATTTTACAACTGACCATATCGGACATAGGCTGAGTTTTTTCCCCACTAGAGGGCAAGAAGAGTAATTAAATTGGACCCCCGTGAGTTTATGGCTTCTATTTGGGTGGCCTTTTGGTTCGAAGATACAGTCCCCCCCCCCCCCCCCCCTCTTCCCCTAAATGATATCTTTTACTAGGAATGTGAAAACAAGCACATACTTGCGTGCAGACAGACAAAGATAGCCCTACAAGATTAGCCCATTGTCCGTAATCGGTGGTCACCACCAAAAAAGGATACTTCAAGAGAAATCGTCACCGTTCAAAGAAAGTCTTACGAAATCCCATACTCAGAATGCCTCCTTGAGGGGGTTATAATAAGGGGACATAATTGGACCCCCGCAGAGAGTGACCGAGCGAAAAAGTCGTCTGCTGAGAGAGTACAAAGCTTTTTTCAGGAGGGGGTTGAAAGATTTCCGTTATTTTTTAAATAAAAATATCAGTATGTTCTTTATACCAGTTCAAGCTTCTGTTGTTTATTATAAAATCTTAGGCAGGGCGCCATTCACTTCACATGGTGCCATTTTGGGCGAAAATAGCCCCCTGAAAAGCTATTGAGGGGAAATAAATTAACAATTACGTATTATTGTTAAAATAACTGTTAAAAAGTTAATTGTTAAAAAAAAGTTAAAGGGGGCGCCTTTTTGGGCGCCTGACGGCGCCCAAAATGGCGCCCTTTGTAAAATTATTGGGGGGGGAGGCTCCCCCCCTTCCCCCCCTATAAGTTACGGCCCTGTGGTCAACTGACAAGGTCGACACCTGAGCGGGCCTGATATACTTGATTTTCAGTTTGGTTTGAAAAAAATTGAAAGAACTTCGCAGTTAGGGTTACAAAAGGCTCTTGGAGGCTCGCCAAATAATTTTTAGCCATGGTAAAAAGACGAGGCCGATATATGAGCGGGAACCCAACGAAAACTTTTTTTTGCGGCAAAAATCATTATTCTATGCAGCTAAATGATAGGCTGTTTGTAGCAATCTTTGTGTTTTAAGCGTTTTTCACGTATAGATTTATCGGTCAAGTATGGAAACTACCTATCTTTGTAACTAGGTTAAGTTAGGCTTTGAATTATTGTCGCACTAGAGCTAGCTACACGAGGACTATTGGAGACGGGCGTCGTATTTTAGAACTCCAGTCAAGTTACGAGTCGACACCTGAATAGGAACCCAACCCAACCGTTAAGGGCGACATCGTACGCATCGTACGACTTTGAAGGATATTTAACGTGCACTTCCTCGACACGGGGTATTATTCGTCGGACATTTTTGGCTGCACGAACCGGTTATAGGTCGGCAGTTATTTTGACGTTGCCCGGGCCCGAACCTGAGACCTTTCGCATGCTAGGCGAGTGCCTAACCGACTGGGCTCCGCAGCCCCCTCCTTGTAACTAGATTTTCTAGCCAAATATGTAGCAAATATCCCCAAAGTCTCTCATTCTGTGCTTTAAAAACCAGCGAGATTATCGCCATAAAAAATAAGTGAAATATTAATTAGTTATTCGTAAAATTTGCTGTTAGCTGTGTTCCGATTGTTTAGACTAGGATTATGTGGATAATTTTAATGACGTTTCAAATAACTTATGACCAGGATTTTAGTTTGTCGGGAGTTGAGTTGCATGTTATAGAAGATTCTTGATTACATTTTTTCAAATAGTTTTGTTGCTTATCCATTAACGGTGAAGTACCGATAATTATTTGCTGGTTTTAAATATTTAATGTTGTTACAAAATTAAAAAGTCTAAATTTTTATTGTAATATAACAATAATAAAATAATTTGTATGTTAACCATTTTTTTTCCAGTAGGAAAAATTGAAAAGTTAGCATTTTCCTGGTGAGGTGGGTTGTGTTGTGGTGACACGGAGGGTGCCTTTGCTGGTTTTGTTCTCGTTTAGCCTTCCTATATGTAGATAGCACCCCCGCTAAATAAAAAATTTCTTTTTTCTTCCTTCCCTTCAGTTTATAGGCTAGTTAGACCTTTCACTCCAACCTTCAGATTTTCAAATTAATGATTATTTGAAAATCTGAAGGTTAATATTTATTTTTTATTATTTGATTATTAATTTTATTATTTGATTTTTTTTTTCTTGAAAGGTATAACATCATATCGTAAACTAATGCTTTATGCTTTTTGGTCATCTGTCCGTCTTTCTTATCTTAAGGATCTTTAGCTTACAGACCGACTTATGCTTAGAACTGCCTTTCTATCTTTCAGGTTTTCATTTTTCCCCCGTTTAAAACGTTAACCATCAGTTTGTAATTTTATCGGTTTTTACTACACGAATTAAAATAAAATGAATAATTATAAAATAATGTCCTTATATAGTGTAGAAGATTTTATTTAGAATTCGATAATAATATATCGTTTGGTTTTTTTCCCAATCAAAGAAAGGAAGTAAAGAGTTCCCTACAATTATTAGATATTGTTTTATTCATTTATTTAATTAAAAACTTTTTCGTTTTGAATTTAAGACACATAAACTTTTTGGGAAAAGAACTATTTACATGAAGCAGCAATAATATAACAGCAATCTGTTCAGGACTTGATTCAATTTTACTCAATTCGACAGCTTTATCTGTATTGTATTCTAATTTAATTTTAAGTTGAAATTAATTGCGAAAATGTGTATGCAAAACCCATAATAATAATAATAATTAGCGTAACAAATTAATTAAATGATTGGAGAATTTTCATCGAATAGTTTACACTCTGAATTTTGTTCTAAAAATCTTATGTTCTAGCAAGAAATTATTTTTGAATACAAATAAAATTGTAATGCCAAAAAACATTAGTATCTAAAGATTAATTTGGCGACAATTTGTACCCTGAGAACAACGTTGCAGGAAGTAAAAAGTAGTTATAATCTTGGTTTTGTTTATTATTAAAATATTTTGCTGATTAAATTTATTTGATCCTTGTGTCTATTCATAGTGCTAGCATAATTCGTAGTGGTTAATTCATAGTGGTAATAAATAGAGGTAGCACTTCGCATTGTCACGCCACAGTTCCGGGGATCGAGTCCCGGAGGACCAAGCATGCTTGGGATCTAAGCACTCGGGGTTCCCCGTGAGGCTGGCCACCTTACTGCGAATATATGCCCATCACCCCAGAGCACTTGGTCAAGAAAGCTGCAATGGGGATGACAGGCATATTAACGGGATGTTTCATCGAGATGTTTATTAGTTAATTCATAAAAAAATATATTATTCTCTTGCGATATAACTGTATTTATTTTATATTTTGCATCAAATGCATTCAATTACATTTTTTTATACTTTGCATAACCTAACAACGTTATTTGAAAAAAGCACTATAATAAGAACGTATATAGAATAAATAGTAATGAGAGTTCGCTTTCTTACTTAAGTCATAAAATTAGTCATTTAATTACTTTTTTTTTATCATAGATTACAAATATAATTTTTTTATTTATCGTTTTTAAAAATAAAATTTCATGTAAAATAGAACATTCTTTTCGCGAGTTTAATTTCCAGTTAATACTCGATACTTCACCTACTATTTTACGTTATAACACTTATAAAACACACTTGACACACGAATAACCTGAAATTAAATTCAAAACTTATTTTTCAAGACTTTCAAACCCATGAAAAAAATGATTATTAATTTAATTTAAAGAAAAGAAAACAACTTTCTTAACAGTTATTTTTAATCACCAAACGATCGATCCAGTCTTGATTGTTGTCGTTTCTCCACTTTTATACGGTCCCCTATTTCAAAATATAAGCTTATTATCATCATAACTCAAAATGTTGTGCTAGTAGAATTACGAAATTCGGTACTTTTCTTTAACTTTTGACCCTGAATCCATTTCTGTAAAAATATTAATGGGTTTATATTCATAATTTTTCGAAAAAATTATGAATAACTTTTTTAAAAATATTAAATATTTCTTAAATTATATAAAACTATTTTAACTTTGTTTGGAAAGTTATTAATTAACGCACAAAAAAATTTCGTCTGGCTACGTATATTATTAATGGAGATATGATCAAAAGTTTGGAAATCTCATTTAACATTATGATCCATAAATTTTCTGTGACCATAACTCAGCAACTATAAGGAATCTGGCAACGAAAATTGATATTTGGGGTATTTTGATGATTTTAAACATTTCTATATAAAAAAATTTTGGGTGTTGCCATTGGAAATTTTGAAGTTGGTATTAATTTCAATATGAAGACGACCCCTTAAGAAATTTTTGTGTTGACCAATCAACTCATGGCGTTATTTCCGTTAAAATGACATATCACAATTGTACCTCAGACAAACGGTGTCTCAACGGCGAGGTCTGTTTACTTTTTTTTGTCGCCGACTGTACCTGGAGAAATAAGGCTTGCTCTGAGCAAAGCAAAATACTTTCTCAGCAGTGAGGATTTCAAAACTAATTCGACCTATATGGAACTGGCCATTCCTCCTAACTAATGAGTAAATAAACTCATTCATCATGAAACGAGAACAAGTGTTTGGGTATTTTTATCATTTACGTAACTTCTTTCACAAATCTTTACATGTTACACAAAGGCACCACTATGACACTGAAGTTCCTAAGGGCGGGTAACATAAAAATTTGCAATAGCTGTGACATGGTTCATTATTTAATGCTGGTCACATTCATAAACTTTGAATGAAAGTTATTGTTTAAATAATGATAGTAGACAGATAGTTAACTATACTGGTTATTTAATTATTAAACTTTGTGATACGTTTCTGGATGGAAATTAGGACATGGTGGCTTGAGACAATATCTGTTGTATGTCATATGCCATGTTTATAGATATTTAGTAGTTTATCACTTCATATAATATTCATTGTAAGTAGAATTGGACTTGGAGTGCAGACGGATTTAACGTGAACTAAGTCTCATGTTATCTTATATAAAAAAAATACAAAAAAACAAAAACAAATTGTACCAAGTTATAAATTGCACTTTTATTATTATAATTATACCTAAGAATCTTATTTGAAAATTTGTTTTTTTTTTTTTTAGAAAAAAAACATCTTTTGAAACATACAATTACGAATTTTCAAAAATACAAATATTTTTTCGGTACCATTTGTACAAAAAATATACAATGAATGTACGTAAAACTTGTTTCAAATACAAGTAAACAGTTGGATTTATATTGGTCACCTGTTGTTTTTTTTTGCCTGAAATAATTTTTAGCCTACTTTTCTTTTTTTTTAATTCGAAGAATTAAAAAAAATGAAAAAGTAGGTATTGACATGCGGTCGATGTCCGTCCGTACCCCCCTTCCAAAATCAGTTCTAGCAATCCGATCTTAAAAATTCTTTTTTTATTAGAAAGGTATAACCTCAGACACCCAACTTTCATACTTTTTGTCCGTCTGTCTGTACGATCGGACGGACATAAATCTACTATTTGTCGACGAATTTCCCATTGAATTAGCATTGAAATTCAATTTCGAGTCATTTAAATCGCTGAATTTAACTACAAATGCTACGGACAAGTGATATACGCCAAAAAATTCAGCGTATCCAAATGAGAATATATCGAAAATTTCAGAAAAGAATTCGAATTCTAAGTACTTCAATTATTTAAAAAAAAACTTCAACATTTAATGCTCATTTAAAAAGCATAGGAAGCCATTTTATTAGAAATAAATTACCATTGCCATGGCAACAATCGCTTGAGAAGCTTTAATTCTTTTAGACAATGAATTAAAATAAATTTATTTTTGCGACATCGATCAGTTTGAAATGACGTCAAATATATATTTCACTTCGAGATTCCGTATGTTGGTACGAAATGTTTTCATTCTATTTAAAAGCAAGAACTGTTACATATTTATTCTTTGAAATATAAATTTTTGCAAACGATTTAAGTAATAATTATTTAATTTTCGAAATAAAATAAATGAAATTAGCCGAATTTATAGCAGGTAAATGTTTAATATAGAATTAATGCTGGGTTTGGCGCCTTTTTACCTGTGGAAGCGGGGTTAAGTGACAGATTATGTTACAAACCTACTTGTTAATTTACATTTCCTATTTTAAGTAAATTTTGAAGTAGTTTTTTGGTTTTTGTTTTGCGAAAAATTTAATATTTATTTATAACTGCAAATAATCATGCGGACGATAAGTAATATTTATTTTATTGGCGATAAAAAGTTAATGAAAATAATTGATTGAGAAGTTGAAATTATAGCTGGATGCTGTGTTTAGTGAAATTTATTCTAATGTATATAAATTTAATGTAGAAACGGTTGTGGATTTCACTTACTGTAACGAACCTTGTTTTTTCAAGATAAGAATTTTAGTAAGTATTTAAGTAACAGGAAAGTAGGCTATTTTAGTTCTTTTAGAACTTCTTGTTAAATTTGATTTAAGAAACATTATATTCTAAATTCATAAATATTCTGATTTTCAACGCTGAAAAATTTAAAATAATAAAACTTTTATTTTTTTATTTTTTAAGACAAAATGAGGTGACCTAAATAGATCTAAAATGGCTTTATAACACACAAAAATAACTATTAAAAAATATGTTATAGATTTAGAGAAAAGTGTACCGATGTGTTAAAAATTATAGTTTTGAGAAAAACGCGAAAAACAAGTAAAGTCGATCCCGTTAACACGAACTCGAAGGGAACACCGAAGCACTTCGGGTTAACCGAATTTCATGTTAAGGTAGGCGAATACCCAAAATTCAACAAAATTCTAAAATTTTTACTATTACTTTAATCTTTTCCAAATTTGGTATAGTGATTTCAAATATAATGAATAATACTATTAGGAATTTTTTTTTTTGATTTAAATATAATTTACTTATTTTAAACGTTGTTTTTCTACTAAAAAAAGAGGTTTACGCTAACAAGCCTACCACATTGAATTTTCATCCTATAAACATTAATTATGTGTTAAATTCTTCGTTTTGAACTGATGCATGCAATGACCCTCTAGAGTTACATACAAATTACAAGAAAAGAAGTTATTAAGAAAAATGTTATAATTTAACCACAAAAAAAGGTTTTTTTCGATTAACTTACACTTGGACATTTAAAAAAAAAACTACCATATTAACATGAGACGTTAGAGGTTCATGGCAAAGATATATATTGAAATAGCATCTGTAAAAAATTTCAGGTAAATTAATGTAAAACTTTTTATGCTAGAAGTGTTGGCGCAAACCCCTTTTTTTAGTTGAAAAACACCGTTTAAAATAAATCAATTATATTTAAATAAAAAAAATTGCCCAAAAAGCATTGTTTATTATATTTGAAATCACTATGCCAAATTTGGAAAAGATTAAGCCAATAGTACAAATTTTAGAATTTTGGGTATTCGCCTACCTTAACCATCAGCAATTTTTTCTTACATTGAACCAGTGAATAATTTTAAAAAATCAACTTTAAAAAAAATCTTATTTTATAATATAATACACTAATAATACAAGCATACAATTAGTAATTCAAAGGAGGCGTGGCGCATTTGTTTATTTTTATAATTTTAATTTTCTATAAGAAATAATTAACCGATCGATACAAAATTGGTCTCGTTCGATAGATCGGGCTTCCATCTATCAGAAAATACTGGTTTCAAAAATTCGATTTTTTTGGTTTTTGTTAACTTTGTTCTCCCCTTAAGAGAGACTGTCAGAGTACCGCACAGAGCTAATGCATGCATTAGTTTCGAAATCACAACTTTTGCAAAAAAAAAATTGCTATGGCGTGTTGTCCCATTTTCACCAGGTATGAGAATCAACAAAACATCAATTAAAAACAAAATTGGAAAGAAAACAACATTCGGTTATTTAATTATTAATTAATTAAGTTTTAAAATAGTGTCGTCATCTGTTGCAGATTTTTGGCATTTTAAAACCTTAAAATATATAATTAATAAAATTTTAGTTTCAAATTTATTTCACTTAGATGTTATGTTGACACTCATACCTGGGCAACAAGGGTTAACATGTCAAAGCCATACTTCTGTGGAAGTTGTGATTTCAAAAGTGATGCATTTAGCTCTACGGAACTGACAATCACCGTAGCAAGATGCCTCCCTTCTACTTGTCTTTTTTGGAAAAGGCATGGAAGGACGGAAGGACCATAGAAACAAGAAAATGTGATGGAATCATCAGCCCCATTATAATCCAGCACTCAGCTATAATTTAAACTTCTTAAAGCCAAAATCAACTTTATTCATTAATTTTCTATCGCATATAAAATTAATATTTCTTATCATATCTGCTCGATTTATTGCAGTTCTACAAATAACAATAGAATTATTTATTACAAAAAACACAAAACTACTCCAAAATGCTATTAAAGTAAGAAATGAATCCATTAATGGTCCTTTCCCCGGAAAAAGGTGTTCGACAATGAACCAATGAGACGGATATAAAAATCAATTCAATTTGTTAGTTTGGTAATAGATAATTTCAACGTTGTATGTTTGATATGAAATGTTTTTTTTTATGGAAACTGGTAAGGAATTAGATTGATTTTGGACCAAGCTTGTCGGGCCTCCGGCCTGTTGTTGGTCGACAATTTTTGTTTTTGTATTTTGCATTTGTATAAAGAAAGAATATCATACTTGGCAACTTAGCACCTGCTTGTGAAACAAAATTGTCTTTAAATAAAAGGCTACATTTTCTTATTGGGTTTGTTGTAATATAATTACACAATTTAATTATCAGGATGCTCTTTGAAGCAGACTGTGTAACACACTCTCTCTCTCTCTCTCTCTCTCTCTTTCTCTCTCTCTCTCTCTCTGCACCTACTTTCAATTACCACTCAATAAAGCATTTAACCCTTTCAGTCCCAGTGATGCCATTTGGAATCATCGCTTTCAATATTTTTTTCAAAATGTTTATGTCCCGTTATGACATCCAAACACACATCATTCGATTCTTCACACTTTGTTCTATTCGACAATATTTTACATTAATCTCAATGAAGTCAGAACTACTATTTTTTTTTTATTTAGAAAATAGCTAACAAAGTTTTGAAAAGTTCACTTCAGTTCCACATATTTAAAACACAATTTAAACTATTTCGGTTAAAATAATTACTAAATTTTTTTTAATAATATGGTCAGATACCTTAAAATATATAACTCGAAGTATTTTTAGGTAATATATATTTTTTTATTTTGTTGTTTTCCACAGTAAAAAATTTTTGGCATTATTTCAAAAACCATATAAAAAATTTAAATGAATTTTTTTTCTTATGGAACTCTCATTTTTGGCCAAAAATAATCTTATTTTGTTAATATCATATGTTTCTGTAGCGTAGTAAATTTTTGGGACAGAAAGGGCTAAAGAATATAATTACCATAATAGGTCATTTTAATAAGTTCGTAACCTAAAATGTTCTGTGGTAGCTACCCTTTGCGCATGTGCAATTATCTCCAAAACCTTAAGACGACCGACAGATACTAAGAACGTGTACTCGATGAAAATAGCGCAGGCGCAAAAAAAAGAAGGCCTTAGAACTTTTCCGTTTTAAAGTTATTGCTGAAAAACGATAGAAGAAAGAATATTTATACATATACAAAAATTGTCGACCAACAACAGACCAGAGGCAAGGTTGGTCCAAAATACATCAAAGTCCTTACCAGTTTCCAATAGTTATCGAGATTCTTCTTAAAATCTTCCACTCTCTTCGAATACACAACGTACTCTGGTAAAGCATTCCACTCATTGACGACTCTATTGTAAAATTAATGTTTTCTTACCTACCTTCTAAAGCAGGATTTATTCAATTTCTGACCATGCCCTCTGGTCCGGCTATTTAAGGTAAAACCTAAGCCCTCCATGTCTCCCTGTTTTGTTTAATGAACTTGAGCAACTGAATTAAATCACCCCTTGTTCTCCTATTTTCCAGTGAATACTTGTTTAAAAATCTTAATCTATTAACATAATCGATACCTAATAAACCCTTAATAATTTTTGTTGCCCTATACTGAACTTTTTCAATCAACTCTATATCTTTTTTGAGGTAGGGAGACCAAAACTGATCAGCATATTCCAGATACGGCCTTCCAAACTCCTATACAATGGCAAAATAGTCTTCGAATTTGGTACACGAGTTTCCACTCAGTGACAAAAGTCATAATATAGTGTTTGAGAAAAGTCACGTATACGTGGATTTTTTTTCCCACGGAAGCTGTTTTTTCTAAAAGTTTCCAAGTTAGTGAAAATACCTATAATAAGAACATGATAGGGTAATTCCATGCAAAATATACTGTCTGTAGTGTAAGTCATGTTTGTAAAAAGTGATTATCACTACAACTTTTGACATTAAATGAAAAAAAAAATTAATATTTGATCTCCACTTATTATAACTGAATAATGTAATGTATCTATTTAATTTGGTTCATTTGTTAAATTTAAAATGCTTTTAATCTCCTTTTTAAATCGTGACTTACACTACAGTTGCATGGAATTAGAATATATAATTACCTTTAAATGTATTGATTTATTGAGTGATATTTGAAAGTCGTGTAGGTGTTACAAATCCCTAGGTTTTTTTTTCTAATGAATTGTTGCCCTGATGTTATTTCAAGGGTAGTGTGTCTCTGTGTCGAGGCAGTCGTACAAAACGAACGTCCGGAATCCTATCTCAATGGGGCACATCCTTTCACATGCATGATCATTTCGACGGATAAATACGACGCATTATGAAGAGTACACGGGAAGAACCGATTGATTTCTTTAGAGTCTTTCCGTAATTGTGTCTGCTTGGCGGATATTGGCGACCGAAAACCGGTTTTTCTTTTGGTTCTTCATTCGCGGTACAAGAGTGTGTGTCACTTATCACTGGCGTGAATCAGGGTTGCAGCAAAAGATAAACAAAGCGAGTAAACGGTTTCTTTACGCCAGTTTAGGCTATTTTTCGCTATCACCCACAAAGAGACCATTAAGGAAACCCTTCAACGAAATAAAGCGGTTCTTCCCGTGTACTCTTCATATTTGATACTTTAATACTTATACCCTCATGCTCATGTAATCAAACTGATTTAAGAACAGACGTAAACCCGTACAAACCCCGTCGAAAAAGCAGGCCCCAAAGAAACCTTTTAAGGGGTCATAGGAGTCTTAAAAATGTGCAAAGAAGGTACTACAAAGCATAGTTTGATCTTTCATGTAATTTTTTAACTGCTCAATATATAAGTTTAATTTTTTTATATGTAATTCTACAAGATTTATTTATTATAAAACAAATTTTAAAATTTATGAAACTTTAGCCAAAACTAAAATAAATGATATTAAACATAAAGCTATTTCAACACATTGGGATTAGGCTTGCGAGGCAAATTTTGAGGTCAAAATTGAAAAAAAGACCAAGAAAATGACTTTATATTGTACAAATATGTAAAAACTAGGACTTATACCTAAATTCTCAGCTCAATTTTAATTCGAAATTATTTTAAGAACTTTTTTCTAAAAAAATTAACAATTTTTTTTAAATTTTGATTAAAATTTTTTTTAAAAATATTTTCTAATTAAAATTGAGCTGAGAATTTAGGTATAGGTCTTTGTTTGTACATATTTGTACAATATAAAGTCATTTTCTTGGTCATTTTTTCAATTTTGACCTCAAAATTTGCCGCGCAAGCCTAATCCCAATGTGTTAAAATAGCTTTATGTTTAATATCATATATTATAGTTTTGGCTAAAGTTTCATAAAAATTTTAAAATTTGTTTTATTTTAAATAAAGCATATAAAAAAATTATACTTATATATTGAGTAGTTAAAAATTTACATGAAAGATCAAACTATACTTTGTAGTACCTTCTTTGCACATTTTTAAGACTCCTATGACCCCTTAATATGACAACTAGAGAGAGTCATGCTTGGCCAGGACCTAGGATCTGATCAAGGAAAACTAGGGCCATGTAGGCACAGCAAATTTTGGGGGCAAATTTTTTGGGACTTTAAATTACGGAGTTTAGTTTGAATTATCGTCGCACTAGATACACGAGGACTATTGGCGACGGGCGTCGTATTTTAGAACCACAGTCAAGTGAAGAGTCAACACCTGAGAACACAGTAAGGATTTTGAAGGATATTTAACGTGCATCTCCTCTACACGGGGTATTATTCGTCAGGGGTATTATTCGTTTTTTTGACTGCCCGGGCCTATTATAGGTCGGCTGTTATTTTGGCGATGCCCGGACGCGAACCTGGGACCTTTAGCATGCCAGGCGAATGCCTAACCGACTAGGCTCCCAAGCCCCAGGACCCTTTTCGGAAAATGCTGCATATGATTGAGCGTAATGATGGTGCTAGTTGGCCGATGTATCAGATTTTTTTTTACCATTTTATAGGCTTCTTTATAACATCGATCAAATCACTTTTAGGTTAATGTCTAAATGAAATTAGAAATTAAAAACAAAGTTTATTTTTAAAAATTTAAAATTTACCAACATTTTGAGGTTTTACAGCATTTAGCATAATAACTAAAATTTAGAGCCCCCAAGACCCGAGAATTTGATTTTGGCAGTTAGTCATCCTATAGAATCGGACCTTTTTGATATTTTGAACAATTAACATTCTGAGTTAATTGCATGAAACAAAATTTGCATAAGGGGCCATCTTCATATTAAAAATGTTACTAACTTTAAAATTTCCAATAGTAACACCTCTTTTTGAGTCCATATTTCAAATCTATGACCTATGTTAATACGAAATGCCAAATTTTGTTAGTTTTTAAGCATTATTAGGGGAGTTAGAGACGTGTAAAGTTTAGGTCCCATAATTTTAAATGAGTTGCACATAAAAAACTATCCCAATCTATAAATAATTAAGATAATGAAACGAATTTTTTACTGAAAAGAAATTATAATAACCCAAACAAAATGCATTCAGTATTGGAGTATTTAAAACAATTTTTATATTTTTAAATAATTATTATATTAATTTTTTTAAAAAATATGAATAGAAACCCCTTAATATTTTTAAAGAAATAAATACAAGACAGGAAGTTTAAGCGAAATCCCAATTTTTTTAAAAAATTTATTCATAATTTGCTGAGTAAATCACAAAATACTTTTTAATTACCCTTTAGGGGACTGTGAATAAGATTACGTGTGATTGATAAATAAAGACGACCTTGCATGCATGCTTGCTTGTCATTTTAGAGATGGTCCCCAAAAGGTCCACGAGTGATTCGATTAAATAACTCGTCAAATATTCATCCAAATGTAACAAAAACTTAGATTTAAGGGTTTTCAAGAGTGCTTAACATTTCTAAGTTATTAAAACTGGGTGTTGCCATTGGAAATTTCAAAGTTCGTAATATTTTTAATATGAAGACGGCCCCTTATGCAAATTTTGTATCGTGCAATTCAATCAGAATGTTAATTGTACACAATCTCAAAAAGGTCCGTTTCTATAGGGTGACTAACGGATGAAATAACCTCAAGTGGGTACTTTTTTATTTCCACAGCTGTACCTAGGTACTAATGTACTTATGGCAACTAGCACTTGCAGTCTAAAAAAAAATGTTTCAAAAATAGAAAAGCAAGAACAGATTTTCTTATCAGTTTTATTTCTTTTATTACACTATTTTAAATAGTAATCATATTGTACTTTGAAATAGAAAGTAGTAGAGTGGTAAAAAATTATAGTGGTTTATATAAGGCATTTTGCTTTTTTTATTTTTTTTTTTTTTTTTTTTTGCTGAAACTGTCTTAAAATCAAAGAACTAATATCAAGGAAACATCTGTAGAGCATCCGGCATCCGTTATTGGGTTACTGCGTCTCTGCTTGAATTTTTTCTTTAAATAAAATAGAAGTTAGTGAGTTAAGTGTTTGGCATTAAATAAATGTATGGTAAGGCTGCCTTATATTAATTAATTAAATTATTACTATTATTATTATTTTATTTATTCACCGTACTTTTTATTTAGTTCAATATTGCGTAAGCATAAAATAGTATTAATGAATAAATTAGAAACTAGAAAGGTATTTAATTTCGCCAAAACACCGCCTTATAATTCTTTTTTCAGAAATAGGGAGTAATCATGGATGTATATTGAGGGGGTAATTAATTATTAGTATTCTTGTTTTAATGCAGATGGCAGCAGCACCTGCTCAAAACATCACAGAAGGGAAGCGCTCGTCTTTATGAGTTTTTTTTTCCCACGAAAGAACTTAATAAAATAAAATTTTAATGCAAACCACTGCAATTATATTTATAATCTGTGATTTTAAAAAACAGTAAAGAATAGAAGAAAAATTAAGACCCAGAAGAATTTACGATGGCCAAAGATGAATAGTACTAAGCATTACTTGGCTGTGTTGTATTATATTATTATCAGTTAAGAAGTTAGGTGTCAAAATTTGAAGAAATCATAATAACATTGTTTAGTGTTAACTCAAACAAAACAAATGCTAAAATAATTGAAATATTGAAATGAAATATTTTAAAAGCAATATTGTACTCTGTATGAAACGTTAAATAAACTGACAATTGTCCCTGTAACTCTTTTAGAGTCTGAATTTCGACAAAATATGGAAGAAGCTACTTCACAGAACAATAGACCTAACGATTATTTAAGTCGACTAGTACCTGATGCTGAAGATGGTAAGGATTCTCTATAAACTTTTTAAAAAAATCTGTTTCTGATTGTTTCACACTAAAATAAAGAATTGCCAATTTTTTAAAAACAGTTATGAGTTATGATACAATGGCCGATTTGTTCATTGGAGGGCTTGAAAATTCGTAGGGTTGCAATCTATCAATTTGGGTACAGCTATGATATAACGGCCGGTCTGTTCATTGGCGAGCTGGAAGATTTGATGAAGGGGTGCTATCCATACCTATGGAGTTGTGTGTAATATGCAGTGTAATGTTTACCGCATTTGGGCAGTTTCGTTGCTTGGCAACGTAAAGCAAGTCGCCTAATCAAAACCGGCCCTTATATCCTAGCTGTTCCTCGATTTGCTATTTGCATGAAATATGAATTGGTTGTCATTGCCATCCGAATCTAGATCATAAGATATGTTTCTGTTATTAGCTTAACATTTAATCTTCATCGGTATCACCTTAAATCAATCTTGAAAATTCTATTTCATTTTAAAATCAGCAATATTGCAGCTTCCATAAATTTTGTAGAACACTTTTAAATTAAAACTCTACCAATAAAATGTAAGAATAATTTGTTTCCTTTTTTTCACTAAAAATGTATTAAAAAGAGTGGCAATGGTAGCATAAAACATCTAAATTTCAGCGCTTTGCTGCCAAATAATTCTTCAATACTGAGATAAAATCCTAATTTATTGAATCTCAACAATTTGGTGAAACTTTTCAATGCGTGATCGATAACTTTTGGCTACCTTAATTGTATGCATGGAACGGAAACTGGAGTTAATAATGTTACTGATAAATCTTTCCTTGGGCAATAGCAATCTTACATAAATTTTGGGATTTTCAAGGTGTCAGCCAGCTTGAATAGTCACTGTAATGCTAAGAAGGATTAAATTTAGTATACATTTTATTTTTCAACTAACTTCCTTCTACTTTAATATTAAAATTCAAAATTTTTGAAATAAATAATTTTCATGAAGTAGTTTTAATTAAGATTTTGTCAAATCACCAGAAAAGCGGAACTCAACCAATTTCGACCTTATTTTATAGCTATTACATTTAGGTTAAACAAAAGTGTTTAGTCTTGATTTGTTTTTTAAAGATATACCTTAGATTGTCGAACTAACTAACTCCCTGGCACTACAGTCCATGCTGGACCATGGCCCCTCTTGCAATACAACTCCAAAGCCACCTGTCTTTGGTCTTCGCTTTCCAGTTCTTAATTTTCATGTCTTTTAGATGTTTAGATCTCTTTCCACATCATCTAGATCCATCTTTTTCTCTGTCATCCTCTTGTGCAAACATTATTACTTATCAGTCATAAGTTTCACAAGTTAATAATTTTTATGACATTTTAAATTCTGATCTTTCATTTTTAATAATTAATCTATTATTATTATATTTCACTGAATAATTCATTTTTATTATATTTCACTGAATAATTACAATAACAAGCTATTCAATATAAACTATTTAAACTTACTTCAACATGCTTTATATTATATTTATTCCTATTATTTCTTGTTTGTTGACAATCACCTATTCTTAAGCCTAATGATTTTTTATCAGTTTTATTGATATTTCTGTCAAATTCAACTTAATGTGATTCTAATTTTATTCCATAATGTGCCTCTAATAGTTCCCCATCTAACCGAAGTGGTCATCTGGAGTTTTAACAAGTTTTTTAGTCGTTTTAGGCCTGTTTTGTATCAAATTTCCCCCGTTACTTTTGTTGCTAACTATACGACCCCGGTTCGTGGAATTTTGTCTGCATCCGGTGTAAAAACGTGCCAGGTGGATGCGAGCTCCCTGATTGGACACTGAATGTTTGATTTTCGTACTTTCTTGTTTGTAACGCGTGTTCTAGACCAGTAAGCATGCTCCGAAATAGGTTTTATTTGTCCGTTTTGACGTTTTTGGCAACACTGTGTGGGCGGTTTTCGGCGGACTATTTAACGGCTCGCGAGAGGGCATTCTTTCTCTTTTAACTTCGACAACCACTTTGGTCAAGACCTGCGTGATCGCTGGTGGCGAAAGCTGCCGGCCATGCCGGGCCGGCCTACCATAACCACGGCTAGTGGTCAACTACGGGCGTCAGCATCATGCAGCCCTCCATCTACATCTCCAATGGTTGCCTCAACGGCGTCAGCATCATGACCGCCCTCCATCTACATCTCCAATGGTTGCCTCAACGGCGTCAGCACCATGACGGCCCTCCATCTACATCTCCAATGGTTGCCTCAACGGCGTCAGCACCATGACGGCCCTCCATCTACATCTCCAATGGTTGCCTCAACGGCATCAGCACCATGCCGGCCCACCATCCACTTCACCCCTGAATCATCCTAGGGGCGATTTCACTGACGATGCCCACTCCTGGTCATCCTATGGATGACCCCTGGACTATCCGCTCGAACTTTTCTACATACCCCGGGATCCCCTCTGGCTAGCCGTTGAGTCGCCGCACAGTGAGCTAAGCTAATTCATTAATATAATTTTTATTTCTTAATGGTTTTCTTTTAAGGCATTTTACTATAAGGATTAATCTTTCCGTTACAATTTTTTGGTCAAGTATTTATTTATTTTAAATCCTAACTCCAGGTAGACCACTTTTACTTAGGTTTTCCGTTTTTATCGATGTCAACTTGATTATTTTATGACTTAATTGTAATCATAATTTTAGAACCCAATTGTCCAAACCCGTTTCAGATTTACCATGTTGTTAATTTTTATATTTCTTATATTCAATAAACGTTTAGTTTGTTTGGCAAAACTTTGTTTCTTATTTGTGTTATTTTTTTTTTATATTTCATTAATTTATTTAATTCTAATTATCTTGTGCTGGGTTTTCAAATTTGATCACGGCCCGATTAAAAGAATTCACAGTACACTCTTCTTCTATCTCCACCTTAGGTTGTCGGACATTATAAATTTTTAAGGACACTCTACTATCCACTACATTTGTTTAAAGTCTTCAATTTTGTTAGGTTGGGGAATTTTAACAAACAAAAAAAGGCTATATTTTGAAACTTAACCCTCTGAAAGATATGCAAATTGACCGAAATGTGAACTTGCTTTCATTGCAGGACATTAAAATTTGAATAAATTATTATATTCCTGTAGCCAATGATTACAAATGACTTTTCCATACTTCAAATTTTAAACTTTAATAAAGTTAAACAGTGTATAAATTTGTACCACATATATTGTTGCTGAGTAACCTGACTGTCAAGTAAAGGGTTTATATGTCTGTGTCCTAGAGTTGACCCCCCTTTAGTTTCAAAGTGAATATAAAAAAAAGACTAATTTTGTTATTCATATTTACTTCAGGAACTGAATTTCATGATCTGTGGGATACCAGTGAACAGTTATTCCTTGCATCTTCTGTTCTCAGGACTGATAGAAACTGGTAAGTAATTAATTTTTTAAAGAAAAAGTTAAAAGCTTCTCTGTGACTGAGGACACGGTGTTTTACTGTTTTTGTTATTTCACAGGATGTCCGTGTCAAGAGCAATTAAACCTTTTGGCGAGCTAACTCGGCCCACAGATTGGTATACCCCAAAAGTAAGTTATTGTATTTTCAAAACAATTGTCTTTAAAACAATAAACTGAACCAGGGGGAAAACATGTTATTTTAATGAATAATGGCAAGTTTTTAAGATTATAGGATTTTCAGAAATTGGATTACCTAGATTTGTATTTTGATGATTTTGAGCTCTGGTGCGACGATCATTCAAACCTAACCTAACCTAAATCAAACCAAACTTTTTTTTTACTGTTATGCTTATGACAATTTTTGTTATTAATTATATTTACCTTTTTTTTAAATATAGAACTGTGCATTTCAATATAATAAGCTGTTGAGTGAAATTGAAGATGATTCAAAGTAAGTGTTATGTTAACAGTTAAATTCTATTTCAACTCTTGTTCTAAAAACTATGTACATTAAATAATTTTTTTTCTTTGATCAGGAAAAAGACTGTGCCTCGGACGGAAAGAGAGACGTCTGAAGTCAGGCTTGTCAAGAATATCACGGAAAAACGGTTAAATGAACTTTCATGGTTAAGCAAACAGACGCAGAGCTCAGCCAAGTAATTATGATAAAGCTTGTTTAACTGATTAATCAAATATTCTTTTAATTTGTTTTGTAACCCACTGAGGAAACCAGACTTATGAACTCGCACCTGACTGTAGGGTTTTCGCACATACATTTTTTCAATTTATAATTTTACTAAATTTTTGATTTAAGTATGGAGGTGTAATTTTTAATCATCTGTTACAGAAATGTTAAATGTAAAGAAATTAAGCTCGTAGTTAAAATCAAAATTTTAAACTCATCCAGTAAAAACAAGTTAACACTTCAGTCTATTTATTTAACACTCTGTGGGTTAAGTAATTGATAATAAGATTTGGATTAAGAATGTCTCTAAAGGTATAATGCAAAAAATGCATCTTATTCTGTATTTATGAATGAATTTACTATAATTTTTTTTTCTTTTAGTACTGTACGGAGCTACGTAGAAATGATTCAAAATAATGAATTTGATGATGATGAATTAGATGAACTAATAAATAAAATGGAAGAGTATGTTACTTATTTTTTGCAATTGTTTACCCTTTATTTATGCATTTTTGAACTTAGTTTATAAATTAATAAACAATGAACACTTTCTCAAGTGATTAGTTAGTTTGTAGTTTTAAGAAATGAATCATTTTTAACCTTACTTGATATTTTTAAATTGAAGTTTCCAGCTGAATTATGTGCCACTAGATAAATATACTTCTCTGTGTAGAACAAGCATAAATTCTTCACTTAAGCTCCCACATGTGCTATGTAATTGTTGTGAAAGGATCAGATTTACTGTACAGTAACCCTTGGCACGATTTTTTTCGGATATCGTGATAAATAATTTTTTGTGGCAACCGTCTGACTTTGACTGATGATTAGAATTCTTTGACTTCACAACGATGACAATATCCGAACAGCCGGTGTTAAATGAACAAACACATTTTTCGGCTCTCCCTCGTGTAGCTTTAATGCAACAATATTTCTAACATATCATTTCGAATAGGTTTTCTTCCAACTTTTGGAAAGTTCACCAAGGGTTACCGTGCAATAAATTTCTACTGTTTTGCAAAGTTAAATGGCACGTGTGGGAGCTTAAGTGATCAAATTGTTAAAAAAATTCCCATAAAATAATGTGCTAACCTGAATATGTTGCTCTTTTAAAAGAAATTTTTCTAACTTCTATAAAAAAAAATAAGCTCAAATTCAATTTTCAATCAATTCATGACATTTAATGAGAAAAAATATTTTAATAAAAAAAATTAACCAAATAAATAATTTTATTTTTCCTTTTTTAAGATTTGATAAAACTGAAATAGAATACTACAATCAATACCTGGGCAAAAGAAACAAATTAATAGAAGCCAAGAAATTGAACACAGGTAAAATCAAAGGCAAGGCCAAGACCAAAGTAATTGAAACGAAGAAGAAAATGCCAAATTTTCCAGACCTTTCGGATTCTTCTTCAAGGCAGTCACCAATGAAAGAAATTCGTATTAAAAAAGAGGTATGCATAGTTACAAACCTATTCTTTTTACACTGTTCCTACATGTCTTAACCATCAGGTTTTAGCAGTTTAAACTAAGTGTTTTTTTTCTAACTTTTTAAGTTATTTTATTTTGTTTTGTCATATTTGATGATTATTATGATGTTTAACACTACGAAACCTACTGATACTACAAGCTCAGTCTAGCTAAAGCTAAACTGTATGCTTAAAACCTACTATGGTGTAGGTGTATTTTTTAGTCGATACCTTAAAATTCAAAATATGTCAAAAACTTTATAGTTACATGTATATTTTTTCATCTATTAATAGTATTAAAAAAAATCATAATTACCACAACTGACCGATCCCCCATCTCTTTATAAGCTTCTTACCTCAGGTTAATATAGTTTGCTGAATGAAAACTACATAATTTATTTTAAATAATATGAAACAACCCAAAAGAATCCAGTCTGAACCAATAAACCATTTGTTATTTTTATAAAAAAAAAAATAGGTGTTCAAGTTTGCAGTAGTTCTTATAATTGACTTAAAAATTCCTTCAGCTCATAGTTTTTCTGAGTTAGTATCACTGATTGCTCTTGAACTTTTTTTTAAATCCAAATTTCTAAGACTAAACTTAAGATATTTAAGAAGGCAAATTCTTCACAGTACATTTTGGTAAGACTTTATTTACTTTAAAAAATGCTTTTGTACCTTCAACTTTTCAAATCACTCAAAAGAATTCAACCCCCTGAGAGATAAGCAGATTGGCATAAACATGTTTTCACTGCATGAGATTTCAATTAAACTTTCTAACTAGAAATTTTCTCAATTTAAGAAACAACAACATATGTTTCTGTATTAAATGGTAATTAATAGCTCCTTCATGCTTTCTATTTTAAAATTTAATAGCATTAATAAATTTTTAAAAACTGTGCGCTGACAGTTTGGTGACGAGTTTATACGTGTTTATCCCTCAGAGAGTTGTATGGGCCCCCTTCGGCCTAAAATAAGTATTTAGTTTGTGTTATTAAATGTTATTCCTACAAATGCCCCAGGGCTTTGGAGCTCAGACAGTTAGTCACTCGCCTAGCATGCGAAAGGTCCCAGGCATCACCAAAATAACTGCCGACCTATAAACGGCCCATGCAGCCAAAAAATTTCGACAAATAATACCCTGTGTAGATGGAGTACACGTTAAATATCCTTCAAAGTCCTAACGTTGGCTGCATATGATGTTGCCCTTAACGGTTGTGTTGAAGCCTATTCAGGTGCCGGCTCGTCACTTGATTGTGGTTCTAAAATACAATGCCCGTTGCCAATAGCCCTCGTGTATCTCTAGTGCGACGATAATTCAAACCTAACCTACAAATGCTCTGTTTGTTGCTTAGCCTGTCGAAGATGCCAAACCCATGAAAACAGAAAGCTTAACTCCGCTAACCCTAAACGCACTTCTCGACACCAAAGTCACCACTGCTTCTGAGTCCCCTCTGTTGACTTCACTTCTCCGCAGCATCTCATCCCCGCAAACTCCGCTGTCCACTGTCTGTTCCCCCTCCAAAGAGGTATGTCTTGCCTTTTTTTTTAGAAGTTTGCGTTGGCAGTTTGAAGAAGGAAAAGTTTCCCCTTTGGATAGTCATAGGGCTTATTTGAAGAGTACACGGGAAAAACCGATTGATTTTTCAGAAAAGTTTCCTTAGCAGGTCACTTTGGCGATGATAGCGAGTGATCGCCTAAGCTTGCGTAAGGAAACCAGTTCCTACCATGGATATCATGGTTAAAGTAATATAGTGGCAGATCACGTGACCTCCGATGCTAACGACAGGACGCGCAAGAAGCTCCCAGTAGAGCCCCAAATGAAGTCAGCGTTGTAGGTCACGTGATATGCCAAGGTAGTATTTTAACTACTATCTCTGTGGTTCCTAGCTACCAAGTTCAGGCGATTGGCGATCCTGACGCTTGGATCAAGCGAAGAAAGAAAGAGAGAAACCGGTTTTATGTCGCCAAGCAGACAGTTGCGGGTATCCGCCTAATAAATCAATCGCTTCTTCCCGTGTACTCTTCATTTCCTTCTTCCAACTTCTAGTTTAGTTTTTGTCTACTTTAGCTTGCGTTGTGTTATGTTGCTTTGAAGATCTTATGTTTGTCGGTTGCTCCTTTTGCATGTCATTAATGTATTAAGTGTTTGTATATAATAAATGTGTTAAAAGTTAATGTAATTAGTGCTATTATTTCATTTGAGCTAATTGGTTACAGAAGTTTTTATTCTACTATTTGCATAAGTTTTTATAGAAATGTTTCCATAATATAACAAATAAAAGTCATATTTTGTAGAAATATTTTCTTAATGCATTTCATCGGAAAAAGTTACTCACATTTGAATTTTTATTATGTTTGCATCTGTTTAGTTTTAAGTAAAAAAAACATTTAAAACAAATAAAAATACAATAAAATAATTCATTACATTTATTAATGTTATCTTTTTAGAAAAGCATCATTAAAATATTTATTTGTAAGTAGTAAATTAGATGAATACTAGTCACAAAGTATTAAATATAGCATTGGTCAGGGTTAGTAAGTATACTAAACTGTACAATCTGGTAGTTGTTAAAATTGTCCCTTAGAATTAGAAAATGGTTATTTATTTAATTAATTTTAATCATTGTTGTAAGAATAATATGATTTTTGGGTATTTTTTTTATTGTAATGTGTTTCTATTACATCCTGAGTTACTGTCAGGTTACATAAATTTTAGAGAGTTTATTATTATTTTTCTGTAGAGAGAAGCTCTTTAGTAGTTTTAAATAAATATTAAATATATCAACTGGGATTAAACACATTATTTGTTTAATAATTGTTCCAAATTTCACTGTCAATTTGTTTCTAATTGATTTTCCTTAATGTATAAATTTCCTTTATCATATTCTATTTTAAATATACAGTAAACTCCCGATTATCCGCGGAATTGGGTGGCGCGGCTTCTGCGGATAAGCGAATTCGCAGAAAATCTGCAAAAATGAAAAAAATACCTATAAACAAAATTTCTTCTGGGTTTTATTAAAGTAAATTATAGTAATCGTATATAGCATGTACAAATTTACTTACCTCAAAATGTCTATTACTGTCCTTTATACTACGCCATACTGCAAGCAAATTCGATTTTTAGAGGATCCGTTTTCTATCTTTTTAATGAGTTGTAGTTTGTCTTGAATTGTCAAGACAATTTTTTTTAGTTTCTCACGCATTTTGCTAGTGTCATAATCACTTAAAGGAATTCAATTAAAACAGCGGGCAGTTTATTTTACAAGAAACGCTTTTTGACAAAAACCTGTTCGTGATGTGCACCTGGCTGTACACCAGGTTTCCTATAGTCATTCTTATTTTAATGCATTTGTTGTTCTTGCTAAATGTATTCATCGTTCTTTGAATGTGTTCGTCATTCTAGAAAGGAATTTGTTGTTCTTGGAATGCATTCTTCCATAAAGTTTCGAAACAAATAAAATTCATTTAGCATGTTTTTTTCTTAATTTTTTTATTTGAATTGAAAAATAGGAGGGGGGGGAGGAGTTATAGTGGCCCCTCAGATAATCCGCAAAGCGGATAATCCACCCGCGGATAATCGGGAGTTGTTTTCTATAGTTTGTATTGTCATCGAATTAGCTTAACTAACTAAGGGCGTCTTGCTTTGCCTTGCTTTTGCATGTCACACTTTGTCATCTTCTCAAGCTTCGTCTAACTGCTCTGCTAAGCTCTCTTTTTGTTCCCCCCTCACCCCCGTTGTTTTGAAAGGTTAAGGCCGAGAGCCAATCCGCCCCAACCGAGAGCTTCCCCAAAATCGGCGTCTTTCTCTCCCCAACAAAGCTTTCAGGTGCACCAGCCGTCTCTCCACTGCTAACGTCTCTGCTCAAATCTGCTGCCCTTCCTTTGCCTAACACTAACTTGGCTTCGAAAGAGGTACAGCTTTCTTTTGCATATCATTGGGCCAGTTCTTTAAGTAAGGACTTCCTTGTTACAGTAGATTTCAATTTTGGTTGTTGAGCGTCGTGAATGGCAACAGTTAAAGCAGTCTTGTTTTCGTTCTTTGTCTGGAATTTTCTTTTGGTATTCGTGAAAGTGAGTTTTCTAAGAATAATGTGTGCAGTCGAACTCCGCTATAATGAAACTGGGATATAGTGAACCCTCGCTTATAGTGAACCTTTTTAGTGGTCCCTTCCGAACTCCCATTCAACTCATTGCTTTTTGATATGGATATAGTGAACCACTTAGAAAATGAATATTCGCTTATAGTGAACTCAAATTGCTCTTTTTTAATATTTTTTCTTTGTATCTCTATATTTTAAGTTATCAAAGCCAGTCAATCAAAGATATGTAAAGATTTGTCCGTAATACAAGTGCACAGTTTCCAACATACGGACCCATAGGAATTCGGCAATAATTTTGGAATAATTTCGAAAATTCATTAATTTAATTGTAAAAATTATTTTTATGCTTTTTAAATTCGATTTATTTATTCAATATGTGCAAAATTATTTTTATAACTTTCCTTTAGAAGCCTTACACCATATTAAAAAAAATTCAGCAAAATTGTTGAACCATAGGATATTTGAACCAAGTATTGGTTCCGTTGAGGGTTCACTATAGCGGGGTTTGACTTTATTTGCCCCTAGTTTCTTAAGTTGGTCACACACATTGCTCCTAAATTTCTTTGTCCAATGACTTTTGTTGAACTTAGGCTTTCTTTATGAAGTGTAAAAGAAGACCAACACTTTACCAACTGGCCTATTTCCTTTGGAGATTTCAAATTAAATGGCAAACTAGTTAAATCGTATGAGTGTTTTAGTTTCCCCCTAATTCAGATATTAAAACCATGAAAAACCATCAATTGGAATCTACTGTAACTATTGGCTAAAAAACTTATCTATGTTTCCAGATTAATTTTACTAGCAATATTACTCTATTCTACAGTTATTAAGGTGTTACTAATTGTCATTACTAATTTTCATTGCACTTAACATTTTAATTTTTAAAGAAATATAGTTTTTATACTATAACTTGTTAACTATGTTTGAATGTCTTGCGTGGATGTGTATACCTTACAAGAGTATGTTATCTGATAATCTTAACCCTCTGGCTACTAACAGGATGTGTTTATAAAATTGAGAAAGTAGCTCAAGCTGGGCATACATGAAAAGAAGGGACAGGACGTATGAAAATCTTTTCTTATCCATCAATGATTGGTTTTGTGGCCATGCAAAACCAATCACTAAGGAGTAAAAATGCTTCTGGCATCATCTTGGAGGAACGGCATGTTGTTAAAGACAAGAGGTTCACATGTCCTGTTTCTCAATTTATATCTGGCTTTGACTTTAAAAAAAATCATATGGATACTAAAAAAAACTATTTTTGATTAGACCAGGGGTTCCCAAACGGTGGTACACGGTAAAATTTCAGGTGGTACGCGTGAGTCATGTGAGCAATATAATGCTATTAATTGCTTCTGTACGAATGAGCAGTGAGCATGCTAACAAATTACTCATTATTTTAAACATTAATATTCTTTTAAAAGGAAATCTTTAATCAACATCTGGATCGGAAGTAAAACCTAGCTTAGGACTTAAGAGTGAAAATAAATCATATTATTCCTTATGTTGATATTTTAATCGCAGGCAAACAACAAGTTTCGAACTAACGACTGTAAAAGTATATTTTATATGATGATTAATTTTTTGTGAGTTTGTACTATATTTTCCTTTTTATGTTTTTAGAAATATGGGTAATAAATAAAACTGTAAATTAATACTATTTTAATCATTTTTATTTCTAATTTATTAATCACATGTTATAAATAAACAAATATCCAACCATCAAGTCTGAAGTTTTCGCAGGAATTTAATTCAAAGAGCTTTGAAAACTTTTAGAATTGTTAAATATTATACGTTTATCAAAATATTATGGTTTGGTGGTACGCCAAAGTTTCTCCAAAAGTCAAGTGGTACGCTGGTGCAAAAAGGTTGGGAACCCCTGCTCTAGAGGAAAAGCAACTGACACGTTTATATGTTTGTATCACTCAGAAGGATGATATATTTCAAACCAATATAGTTAAAAATGCTTTCCTAAAATAAACTGAGAAATTGAGTTACTTACTACCGATACATGATAATCATTTAAAGTTTGTTCCAAAGTCCGACACAATGGACGAATTTAGGTCTGAAGCTTCTCCGAGATCTTCAGTTCCACCCTCTCCCCGTTCCGCAACTGCTTCTTCCCCAATGCTGAACTCATTGCTGAAGAATTCCCCATCGTCCACAACGCCAATACAGTTGTCGCCCGTCAAAGAGGCAAGTTTACGAAATAAAGCAAAAATGTCTAGTTTTTATTTGAAGGGTAGAAGAGAAAAACAACTTCATTGCATTGGAATCTTTTTGTATTCTGGTGTGCCTGGTGGACGTTGGCACAGGAAACCGGTTTCTCTCTCCTTTCTTTTTTCATAGTACAAACATGTGACTCATGATCTCTGAATCTGGGTTGTCGGGAGATAATAATAAAAGAAGTAACTGGTTTTCTTACACCAGTTTAGCTGCTATTGTTGGCTGTTGCCAAAGATTCCTGATGAAGACAGATTCCTATGCAATAAAGTTGTTTTTTCCCTGAATTCGTCATTTATGTAGGGGAAGTTGAGCACCTCTCCTTTCACTGCTTGGGTCTATGGAACAGAATCACAGTCACCCTTTGTTTTATTGCTACAGAAGTCTAGAAAATTTTGCTAGATAATCTACTACACTTTCGTTTTATGATGTCATGTTTTTTTTTAAATATATTTTGTTAGATAAAAGTAATGTAAGATTAAAAAAAAAAACATTTATACTAGGATCCCCAGAAAATTCCTTTACTTCATGTTAGAAAACCGATAGTTTATAAAAACCTACAATCAATGACTAGGTGAATAAAAAAACTTCCATAGACTCAAAGCTCCATCTTTATTTGACCAAATTATGTAATCAGACATGAAAGTTTTCTGCCTTTCAATGGCAATATGCTTTTTTAATCTCATTTTGTTTCTGGTATTAAGGCATTTTTCTGTGTGTGCATTTGATTTTAACTAACAGGACTAAAATTTAAAATTTACTTGCACGCTGTGACTTCGATTGTGTGATAATTTTTTTTAATTAAGAGTTCTGCCTTTTTGATTAGCTTGCACTTTCATTCCCTGTGTAATATAATTTATCTTCTTCTTTGGAGCAACATAAATAGGTTTAGAACAAATAAACTTCTACATTTTAAATTGGTTTCAAGAAAAAAACAGTCACTTGACTGTAGTTCTAAAATGCAGCGCCCGTTGCCAATAGCTTTATTGCGATGATAATTCAAACTAAGCTAAACTAAGGGGAAAACCCTATTTTTTATTTATGGATTATGCCATAGAACAATTAAGCTCATTATATTTCTGTTGCAACTATGAGAACAGTTTAATGCAAACGATTTAGAGATGTGTATTTCATTATATATTAAAATTGATGTAATAATATTTCATTAACTGCTATTAAACTAACTAGTATACCTTTTTTTTTATTCCTTAAGACTTCTCCAAAAGTTTCTTCCCAGCCATCCTTCTTTATTCCAAGTTCTCTGACATCGCCGCAGCAGGTTACAGTAACTACTTCTGCTCTATCTCCCAGCTTCTTTCACCAGCAAGACTTGGATGGTAAAAAAATTACCATACGTACATCTCCAGTGACTTCTGCTTGTTTATCTGGTAAGCTTGGTTTATTTTAAAGAACTAATGTAATATTTACACGTTTACATTTATTTTATGTGCATATTTAATTTTTTTTTTATTAATACTGTTTGCGACTAAGTAAAAAGTGTAAAAGTTTATGCTTGTTGTGTTAAAAGATCTGCTAAATATTAGACCAATTTCAGCAGATGCTACTCTGAAAAGGGCTTGAAAATGGATAACGTTTTGAATTTTTTATAAATATCAACAACTTTGTATCTCTATTTTTCACTCTAATTTGAAGCATATTAATCATATCTGTATGCCTGCTGATTGCCACATTATGTTCCATCTTATTTTTTATGTTTATTTTGGTTTGATTTTAACCATATGGGTCATTTGCCTTAAATGGGACTTTTCAACAAAAAATTAAAATAAAAATATTTTCTTTTAAAATAATTTTAAATATATTTTTTTGGCAATCTAATATATACAGAAAGATGAATATCCTATCAGCAACAAAAAAAATTCAAAATTTAGCACATAAAAAAAAAGTTAACATTTTGACCACACAGGGGAATGACATCTGCACACAAGGGAATGACAACAAAGTAAAGGAAGATTGCAATACAAATTACTACATGAGTGAACTTAAATCAAATCAATTTTATTTTAAACTTTTGGAAATTAAGGATAATCTTGAAAATAAAATTTAGTGGTTCTGGATCTGGATTGTTTTTTACATGGTAATGGTGCAGAAATTTTTGATTTTATGTCTTCTTGATGATACATGCATACATAATTCTTGATTGGCCACTTGAACACTCCCTTCCCTGTATGTTCCATTGCGTTAATTTCATATTCATTTCCCACAATGTTGGTTATTTCACCAGGATAAGGATGACTGTCGTAGATCACAACAACCCAATCACCGATCTGTAAATTTTCCAACTTTCCAGTGTTAGTTTTATTTGTATAATGATCACTAGTCTGAGGCGGGTTTGATTTCTTGGATGCCCCTTGATATTGGCTTCGCTTGGTAGCTGGCTTAATTTCATAATGCTTACAACACTTGCCTGGACTACAATCGAAACAACTCAGCTTTCTGTAACTGGTGTTTAGTGCTTCTTCAGACCAGGTTACTTGGTGAACTTTTGCAGTACCTAGATGGATAGATTGATTTCCCATCCAATAAGCCATCATATTTTATTATCTCATCCTTTGTAACAGCAGTTATTTTCACACCAACCACTTCTTTCTGCAGTGCCTCAAATAAGGTGTGGTAGTTGGCTAAATCTGTGCCTTGAGCCACAATTCTGTCCGCAGTTCGTTTTAATACTCCACCAATCCCATCAGGTGCTCCTTTTCCATGTCCTGCTTCGGTATAATTCCAAGTCACCCTTTTTATGCGTGGAAAATCTTCCTTTAGAACAGTGCTGATTTATATAGAACATTGTTTTATTCCTATACTGATTTGACGGACTGTCGCTCATTCCATGAATGGTGTCTACATTAGGATGTGCTTTCAAGTGATTCTGGATAACAGGGTGTAAGTGAGCTCAAATAGCAGCAGCATCGTGTCTCAAGTAATCAGAAAGGGTACAAAATGATTCAGGTATAATCACATCATTCTCATCCTTCCAATATAGCACACCAGTATGAAGAGTGATTTGTTGTCCCCCTACAAAATGGATGGTCTGAATTTCGTTAGCATACTTGCACGCATAATTCTCACTAAAATCAACATGAATTAAAATTTCGTTCAATTTCATGTTGATTTTTAGTTGCTTCAATTCATTATGCTGGTGAATTTGAGTTGCTATATGTTCCCTGTATTTAGGTAAGTCAGCTTCAAGACTTGCAACAGTCTGACCTATAGTAGTACTAATAAATAACTAATAAAACTAATAAATAATTAGTTTTGAGATATTGTCAAACTACTTTAACATTAATGTCATTTCCCTGTGTATGGTGTCTTTCCCCTGTCATCACATAAGACAGGGGAAGGACCACAGGGGAATGACAAAAAAGAACTTATTTTCTCCTAGCTCCACGTGTTTGAAGCACATTAGGCCAAAAATCTATACACAGTATATAATACACGTAAGAATGCTACCAATGTGCCATGCATATAATTTGGAATGCATTTAAGAGTACAGGTAAAGACAGGGGAATGACACATAATAAAAATACTCACATGATAATTTGGAAGTTTTAATTGTTTTTCAGTAGCAGAATGTTGTCACTACTGAAACATGCAGCACAATGCTTACTTCTGATTTATCAGCTCTCACTCACAGTTGGAATTGGATCAATACTGACATCTAGTAGTTAAAAGGTCAACTTTCAACTGATGACAGGGGAATGACACAAATGACCAGGGACATTGAAATTTTTTTAATTAAACAAATGGAATGAGTGCTAGGATTTTAATTTACAGAAAATGTTTCTTCAAAAACCATGATAATAAATAAAAAAATTAGTTTACTGAATTTAAGAGCAAATTGGGGTTTAATATCTTGTTAAAGTTTGCAGTATGATTGTAGGGACAGACAGGGGAATGACATTTCATTAACTTTTAATTAATTTAAATATTGAAATTTAATTGATATGTTCTCAGATGTTGTGTAATATGACATACAACACTATGAATTATATCTAGGATGATGCATCATGAAAAATGATATTAAATCAAATTAGTTATAAACATTGGAATGCAAAAGTCCCGTTTAGGGAAAATGACCCATATATACTTATATTTGTTCGCCTGTACAGGATTTTTCCCCCTTAGCGTGCCATGATATTTTTTTGCTTTTTTTTACTTTAGCTTTAATGGTTATTATTATTTTTAAAAACATATTTTTAAGAAATAATAATCCTGAAAATGATTTGTAATTTAACTAACATTCCTTTTTTCACTTTATTTTTTACTTACAAAGATAAAGTTACCTTTAAAATTTCACAATATGAAAACCAACACATAAAACTGTCCAAGTAACATTAACTTTTTTTTATATCCTTCCAGCTCCAACCTTATCGAAGCTACTTGAAATGCCTCCAAGCTCGCCTGGCAAACTTCCACCTCTACCGGTCTTAGATCCTCCTGTTCCAATGTCCTCCATTTCTACTCCAACCACACCCGATCAGGCATCGAAACATTCCTTGGATACGAAGCAAATAGTGTTCCAATCCCCTGCTAAGACGTCCAGCAGTAGAGCGGAACAAAATTTCGTTCCGGACTCGACTGTTTTGCTCAAAAGTTCTGCTTCTTACTCGAGGAAAAGTTCTAGCAGCGAGGATATCAAGCCTATTATCGTTGCTGATAGAAGTGAGGCTCCGGAGAGGTCAACCAATGTCATACTGGAGGATTTGTCTGATGTCTTCGATCAGGCTTTTGTGAAGGTTGAAGTCAAGAAAGAGATGGTGGACGAGGAAGATAGCACTACTAAGGCGATTTTGGGTGAGTTTAAGTTGGTTTTTATTTTATTGTTACTCGTTGGAGTGTTTTTTTTTTTAAATTTCGCTTACCTAAGTATGAGTTGTTTTAAGTTAAAACAGTTTTTAAATTGCTTGTTGTTTGAAATTTCTTTTTGATTGTTTGAGGAAATAGATGTTTATTCCTGTTAAATCGGTTTATTTAATTCAACTATTTCATTTCTTTTGTTTGCAGAAGTACATTTTTGTTCATGTTAAATTAAAATAGGTTTATTTTATTTAACTTAATTAAAGACTGAAGTAGTTTTTAAAATGTAAATTGAGTATTTTGAAGACAGTCAAATGGTATTATGTACTGTTATTTAATATATTAATATGTATCTTGTACCCTGAATATCTTTACTTGATATAAATTCAAGCAAAAAATTATTTATGGTGAATCATGGCTTTTCAACGTTTAATTGAAAACTCTGGAACTTGCCATAGTTTTTCTTATGGTGTTTAAAAAACTTGTAATTCTCAACTCATGGGAAGCTTATCTTTACTTCTTGATATTACCTACAATGTGTTATTTATTAATATTTTGCAATAGAAAAATTGTGAAATATTCATATAATCAATTTAATATTTTCTATTTACTTTGTATGGTAGCATTATCACGTCTTCTGGATTTTAACTGACGAAATTTATGTTATTGTTTTTAAAAAAAATGAGGCCCAGTGGCTTAGTAATAGTGCTTCGAAACCCGTAATGGGCGAGGTTGACCCATCCTTTCATCCCTTGAGTGGGTCGATAAAATGTGTACCAAGCTAGCTTGGGAACTAAACACAAGGGGCTTCACGTGAGGCTGACCTCCTTACCCGGACATATGCATAGCACTCCAGAGACCTAGGTCACGAAAGGTGAAATGGGCAAGGCAGGCCTTGGCCCAGTAATGGGCTGTTGCGCCGAGAAGTTTAGTTTTTTTTAGTTTTAAAATAAACTTCTTAAAAAAAGGCATAGGCTCATAAACAAATTTTTAGCTTCTTCTCTTCTTGAAATCACCTACACTGTGTTATTTATTATATTTTGCTATAGAACACTTTGAAATATCTATCCATTCAATGCACTTCATTCTATTTCAGAAACCCTTGACGCAACAAACTCTGTCGATATTCTCTCTCCTTCGAGTATGAAATTGGAACCAGTGAACCCCTCCCATGTTGAAGAGGTATCACTAGCTGATTTCATCCTGAACGATGCGTTGGATTTAGAGGGTGCATTTCAGGGGAAAGCATCGTCCACCTCCGATATCGTACCGACCATTCAGACTATTTCCTCTGTGCAAGAGCTCCTGTCATCAAGGAATCTGGATAGTATTGAAGAAGATAAAGGGGTAAATAATGTATTTTTATCATTAAAGTTAAAGGTTAACTATTCTCCGTGCCAATCTAACTTGGGTACAAACAAAGATTAAAAAAGGCAGGCAGAAAAGGGTGGATGGTCCGTTAGTTGGAAACTCTTGTGAGGTCATAAATATTTACATACAAAATGATCTGGATACAATTAACCGAAATACACTTTTCATTCTGATAAGATTGCCAAATTTTCTCAAATAATATTCAAATCTGTTAGACCTTAAATGAAATCAGTGTTATAAACATGTTTTCTGGATGGATTCACAAATAGTTTATGGAACTCTTTAAATGCGCGGAAGGAACTTCTCCATAGCATATTTCTATTTACCCAACTTAGGTTGGCAGGGAGTGTACTCGCCTGATTATCCCATGAATCTTGGATTATGAGGGTAGCGATGTTTATTTGACAAGAGAAGAGCAAGTCAAATAGTTTCCTCAAGGTTAAAAAAAATAATTTGAGCCTTGAGGTTTAAATCTGTGCTTTTGTGCAATTTTTTGTATAATCATATGCAAAAAGTTTTCTTAACATTGCATACCAAATATTAACTTGACTTAATATTTAACATAAAAAAAATTGGAATACGCCCTCTAGAAGGGAGGAGCATAGGCTTTATAGCTCGCTACACCACTTGCCAGAAGTGACACAGACAAAAGAGACACACATAGAAAGGACAGCACATACACAAATAACAACATTTTTTGACAAACGCAAACAAACATGCCTTATCGGAATTGGAACCCGAACCCTGAAGCTACAAAGGCTAGCTCCCTAACCGCTGTACTGCCGGGTTGGCTGACTAACCAAAGTTTTAAAAACTTTAATTTTTCCTGTGATCTAATGTTACTATTCTGGAGTCAAGTGAAAATTGTAGGTATAACATAGGAAGAAACAGTGCAAAATGTTACTTTTATGCTTTGGTGCTTAAAACTTGTGCACAGTGGTTCCTCAAAACAGTGACTGTACACAAGTAGCATTTTTTGCACAGTATTATAGATTATATAATTTTTTACAAAATTCCATAACTCTAGAAATATAATGACTGTATAAATATAGAAGTAACCTTAAAAAAGCAAATGAGCTTAAACCCAGTCGGTAATAAGTTTCTTTATTGTTTTGATTTCTATTTCTATTTGAATTTTTTTTAATTCTCTTTTGTTTTATTCAGGTCTCTAGCAAAAAGTTCTACAAGAGCAGAGTGTCTAAAAAAGAGGATTCATCAGAAAAGCCTGTCAGCGATGTAGACATTCCATCTCTGCCCAAAAAAGTTATTGTTCCGAAATCGGAAAACGAAAGCTCCTCCTTAATGGTTACTGCTGAGGAACTTATTGCCACTTTTGATATCCATACAGCAAACTTAAAGGCAGAAAACCCCCAAGTATGCATGTTGTTATTTATATTGTGTTAATATATATTTTGCTCAATACATCTCCTGTTTTCCTAATGCTTTTTTTTCTTTAACTCATACGATACGATATCTATCACTTTACCTTATCGAGACTAGTTTATTTTATTTATTTTAAAATGCACATTACAGATATACTATCTGATTACAATGCACATTGAAAAAAAAAATAGGAGATAAAACAAACAAGAAAACACATTAAAAACAGACAAATCATATTACACAGATAAAAGTTGTAAACAGTTTGCTTTGTAAAATCATTAAAAGACATGTGAAAAGTATGTAGGTCGTGAGATTAACTATTGTAAATTTTATAAAACTTATATAAACAGAAATTTTGAATGTAGTTGTAATGGGAAGAGCTATGAGAAAATATACAAAGTAACAAAAAGCAAAACAAAGTAACGAAAGTAGATAATTCGAATAAAAATTATTTTCATCATAGAATAAATTAAAAATTTTAATATTGTATCGCAATAATGTTTTATTTAGATACTTACTTAAGTACTTAAAATTGCTTATAAGTGTTCATCTGAGGAGCCTAGTTAGTAAGGCTCTTGCTTTGCTTGCAAAAGGTGCCAGTTTCGGTTTTAGGCATGCCACAATAAATGCTAACTCTTAAAAATGATCTGTGCTGTGGTAAGGTTGAAGAATAATACTCTGTGCAGACACAGTGTACGGTAAGTATGCTTCCAAGCCAATATGGCACATTTGATGTAACCCTTCAAAGTTGCGTTGGGTGCCCACTCGGGCATCGGCTCGCCACTTCACTGTTGTTTCAAAATTGCATGTTCCTTCTCCACTACCCCTCATGTAAGTAGCTCTAGTGCGACAATAATTCGACTCAACTCAATGCATCTTTTTTCTTTAATGCAGTTTACCTATACATTTATCGATTCAAGACATTGTTTTTCTTTATCAATTAAAATAATGGTGTGATACAACATATATGGGTAATTTGCATTAAATTTATTCAACTTGGCTTAAACTTAACATGATATTCCTAACACTGTAACTAAATAATCTTTTAATCATGTACTTTAGTACTGAAATGTCCTTATAACTGTTAAAATGTATCAAATTATTTTCTCGATAAGTAATACATATGACTTCAGATATTTATGTAGGTAACTTTAATTGAAACTTAAACATCGATGCAAAAGAAAATTGCGTTAACTTAAAAATACAAAACATTTATGTACATTACGTTTCCCTCTCTCCATGTAATATATAAAAACTTTTTGTTCTAGGAACACAAACCTTCCAAATCCGAATCTAAATCGCCTGTATCCAAAAAACCAAGGTTATTTGATCGATTATCAACTGAAAAAAAAGAGCTAAGTGAAGAAGAGACCCCACCAACTGTAGGAAGACCAAGAGGGAGAAAAGGTTCTAATATAAATTCATCTTTTTTATCCATTGAGGCTGGGCATTGCCCGGTTACAATGATGGACATTGGTTTCATAGTTGATAGTTTGAAATTCTGCCTACCATAGAAGTGCGATGAGTTGCCACATACTTATAAAACAGGAAATATCTGACTTAAGGAAAATGAAGAACTAAACTAATCTCCTTGGCGCAACAGCCCATTAGTGGGCCAAGGCCTGCCCTGCCCATTTTAGCTTTCATGACCTAATGCTCTGAGGTGCTGGGCATATGTCCCGGTTAGGTGGTCAGCCTTCTGCTGAACCCACAGTGTTTAGTTCCTAAGCATGCTTGGTACCCATTTTATTGAGCCATTCAAGGGATGAAAGGATGGGTCGACCTCGTCCAATCCGGTATTCAATCCCCGGATCTGTGGCCTGGCAATATGAAGCATTACCACTAAGCCACTGGGTGTCAAGCCACTTGCCCTGTTAGAATGTGGACATTGATTTCATAGTTGGTAGTTTTAAATTCTGCCTACAATAGAAGTTTGTTAAGTTGCCACATACTTGTAAAACTGGAAATATCTGATTTAACCCTTTCAGTCTCAGTGATGCCATTTGGCATCTTCCTGTTTCTGATCATAATTTTAAAAAATAATAGGGCCAACATCTATTGGGATAAATAAAATACGGAGGGATGCCACAAAGAAAGCTCATAGTACTGGTGAATTTGCTGAGTCTGTAAAAGACTTGATCATCCCAAAAAAGCTGGTCCATTTAGGAAAAAAATTAACATTGTTGGATCTTTTTTAGGTAAGAAGGGTAGAGGCAGGGGATTTAAAGGAACTCCTGTGAAACCAAAACCAGAAGAAGTCTTTGAATTTTCAGAAAGTTCGATGGAAGATAACTCTACAGGATATAAGTCTAAAAACAAAACTTGCTACACACCTAGACTAAGAGAGGATACTCTGTCTGAAGAAATAAAGATTAAACAGGTACATTCAATTATGTTCGAAAAGTAATTTTAAGTTACAAAAGCAATATTTGTTGAAGCAGAACTGTGTTTTGACTCTTATTTATTTAAAATAATATAATTTTTTCTTAAAAAAAAGTTACAGTTGTATTAATACAATTTTACTGAATTGTACCATAATTTTGATTTACATTGTTTGAATAGTCATAAAATTGTTACTGAAATGTAGAAATAATTTTGTAAATTTCTTGCTTCTTGGCTATGTCATTTTTTTACATGTTTATTTATTTTCCTGCTTTTTTTAAAACTTGTTATGAAGTATTGTGTATTCTATATTTAATTTGTTTTAGTCAAATAAGGTTTTAATTCACCTTGCCTTTGATTTATAATTTATCAACAAGGTAGGGGGGAAGTCCAGAGAGTGTTGTTAAAATCCTGATTGAAAAAAGTCTTTAATTTTTCCAAAATCAAATTAATGCATATTATAAAAAATTGCAAATTTGGATCAATAAAATAAAACTTTTGGTCTGGTATGCAAATTACACTTTTTTTTACCCTACTTACTACAAAAAAAGGTGATTAATAAACTAAAAATCAGATGCAGGTTGAGCTTAAAATTGACCCTTTACATGAGCTTGCTGGACTGCAAGTTTCCAAACCAAATTGCCTTAGTGGTAATCCAAGAGAGAAAGAAATTCTAAGCCACATTTCTCCAGTTGAATCGGTGAGTGCAGAAACAACGTCAGTCACAAATTTCAAATTTTTCAGGAGGGAGAAAAAACGTAATAACTCCTCCTCTATTTCTGCACTTAACACTCGAAACAAACGTCCTGTATTTGCGGAACTACTCAACAGACTAACGTAGTTTTAGCACCCAACACGCATCTTGCCTTTCTACCCTTATTTTCATTGAAAATGAATTTTTGGATTTTTTTGACTGAAGTGGTTTCTGCACTCACTGATTCAGTTGTATTGATTATATTTGCAAATAGGTTTTTTATATGATAAATGCTGTTGACTGTGACAGGTCCCGACAACCCCACTTTTTGAAATTGGTTCGAATATATTTTTAATTTTGCGATAAACAATTTTACCCAAAATATTTGAAGCTATTTCAAAAAGTGGGATTATTGAAACCTGTAAGTTATTTACTTTTATCATTTTAAATCACTAGTTGCAAAAATATTCAAAACAGCAGGTGAAATGTCGCCTAGGAAATAATTTTTCCCTATTGGATTAACACTGCAACACTTTGGTTTATAGTCAATCAGGCTCTCTTCCCCTTGGCATGAGAAGTGAGAAAGCAACAGGAGACGTTTAGCTTCCCCTTATATTTAATAATGTTTTCAAGTTAACTAGTTAGACTATGTTAGTTAATTATCTTAATCTAAGTATGGGAATGGGAAACATAAGTATTTTTCTATTTTTATTTGCCTTCCACTTTTCAAATATTCATGCTATTTTATTATCTTCTTATCGCAACTTAATGCTCATGATGAAATTTGAAATACAGGAGCCGGAGGATTCATCCACTGAAAATAAATTGCCTTCACAAGCAAGAAATAAACAAGGGAAATCTCCTCAAGCTTCAACATCTGGTAATTTGTGTAATTTTTTTTCAAACTACATAATGTATAGCCTTGGGGCCATACATTTCCAGTTTATGGATATGCACTTTGAATCGAATTAAACAAGAAATCTACCCTTGACCCTATACTTCCAAGGGTTGAATGGGTTTCTAATAATGTAAGATTCATTTTATATGTTATGAAGGTATATGTGTTCCTCTTTAATGAAGAGCTTATACATGGTTTACATGAATGATTAATCTGGTATGAACATTGAGCTAGAAGGGAAACTGGAGTGAAGTGTCAGCGAGAGGAAAACCGACTCGCACCCTTTTGAGCAAATAGGGCAGAAACGGACTATTTTCCTTTCACTTGTATGCAGGGTTGGCATGGTTTAAACCAGATGTGTTTTTTTTTTGGTGTTTTACTAATATTTTAAGTTTGGTTTCTATTTATTTATTCTGTTGAACGAATGTTTTCAACTTTTGGAATTGTGCAGTCGAAGCTTTTTTTTCCAGCCCTGCTTGTCGTTTTTTACCAGCCCTGCTTGTATGTATGTATGTATGTATGAGACCCCTATATCATATTGACTTGGGCTCCTAAATGTATTTTAACATTTTTGTTCAAAAAAAATTAACTTTCTTTAACTTAAAATTAATTCCAACTTTTTAAAGGAATAACCATGTGGATCACTAACTAAGATTGAACCAGCGAAGGTGAACCCATGGCTAACTAGGCAAGTTTCTGGGTTTTCTGTCCCGTTCGTTTCTGCTGCATGGCAGTGTATTCTTCCGTGTTTCGTTATTGAACCGGCTCGTTTACTGCCCTGTTCAGTGAATCACACACCTCCACTTTTCTTCTAGCTCAACGGGCATTAATAGTTTAGTAATTAACTTATGTAAAATTTGCAGTTTTACTTAATGTAATTTTAAGCTTTAAAAATGATTCCTGTAGCCCATGCTTAGTTTCATTTCCTTAATAAAGCTACAAAATAAATGTAATATTTATATTATAAATTTTGGATTCATTTCTAGCTCGCAAAAATCTCTTCACATCTGATGAAGAACGGATGGGTGACGTGACTATGTCTGACGATGCCTCGAACCAACTGTTGACTGAAGATCAAATAAAGAAAGAAAAGGAAGATACCAGTGAACGAAAAGAGGATATATCAAAGGTCGGATATTTCTTTTATTTTATAGGGGGGTTGGGGAGCCCAGTGGGTTAGACACTCGCCTAGCATGCGGAAGGTCCCAGGTTCGGGTCCGGGCATCGTCAAAATAACTGCCGACCTATAAGAGCAAAAATGTCCGACGAATAATACCCCATGTAAGGGAGTGCACGTTAAATATCCTTCAAAGTCCTAACTCTGCGTACGATGTCGCCCTTAGGCGTTGGGTGCCTATTCAGGTGTCGGCTCGTCACTTGACTGTGGTTCTAAAATACGACGCCCGTCGCCAATAGCCCTCGTGTAGCTCTAGTGCGACAATAATTCAAACCTAACCTAAATCTTTTATTATTATCTATGTTTTTAAGTGCACTGTTTCCTATATTTACTTCTAAAGCACATAAAGTGAAGTTTTAATCTAATTCAATATTCAATATAAAATAGAACAATTTTATATAGGTGGCTTTAAATTTAAAATTTAACCCTAATTGAAGTTCTGAGGGATACAGACGTAAAAACCTGTCACCTCTTTATCAACTCATCCAGCAACAAACATAATTTTTGAAGAATTATCAGTTTTATAATATTAATAGATTTTGAATGAAATTTTAAGTATGGTGGAATCATTTTTAGGTATCTGCTAAATATATATATATATATATATATATATATATATATATATATATATATATATATATATATATATATATATATATATATATATATAAAAATTTAAGGAAATTAATTTTTATCTAATAATTTAAATTTTAATAACATGCATTGAAAACAAGTTTATATTGTGATGTGATAGAATACTTGTATATTTTGTTTGATTAGCGATCCACAAAGGTTGAATTACCAAAGAAGAAAATCTCTGGGAAACGGAGCGCTGTTGGAAAAAGTATATTGAATTAATTTACATTTTTTTATAAAATAAATGTATTATTTTATTTATTTAGTGTTTATATCTGTATGTTTTGGTTTTGACTTAATTTTACACAGTAGTGATAATTTCTTCATGAATGATGGCATTTTGATTTATAATAAATTTTGGACAAAATAGCTAACTGGAAAATACATATTTTTTAATTAAGAAAAGATGTTGATTAGCCTTTTATTTAGTCACTTTTATGCAGATCTCTTTGCTAACTGACAATCCCTAAGTCTACATAAAAAAAAAATTCCAACCACATCATCCTTGGTTGTTAACAAAAGAAACCAGTCTTAGAAATTTACAACAATTCAAAAATCTGTTAATCTCCAGCAATTTCTGAAATCGGAAAATTCTGGCTTGCATGAAATACGAAAATCACATTTTAAAAAGAAACAAGAAGTTCTCAAAGAACTAAAATAGCCTACTTTCCTGTTACTTAAATACTTACTAAAATTCTTATCTTGAAAAAACTAGGTTTGTAACAGTAAGTGACATCAACAACCGTTTTTCCACATTAAATTTAAAATAAATTTCACTAAACACAGCATCTATCTAAACACAGCATCTTTCACTAAACACAGCACTAAACACAGCTTTATTTGCTGTCATAAATAAATATTTAATTTTTCGTAGAACAAAAACCACAAAACTACTCCTCAATAAACATTTATTTGCTAAATTCGGCTAGTTTCATTTATTTTATTTCGAAAATTAAATAATTATAACTTAAATCGTTTGCAAAAATTTATATTTCAAAGAATAAATATGTAATATTTTTCTCTTTTGAATAGAATGAAAACATGGCTTACCTACTTACAGAATCTTGAAGTGAAATATAATTGACGTCATTTCAAACTGATCGATGTCGCAAAAATAAATTTATTTTAATTCATTGTCTAAAAGAATTAAAGTTTCTCAAGCGATTGTTGCCATGGCAATGGTGATTTATCTCTAATAAAATGGCTTCCTATGCTTTTTAAATGAGCATTACATTTTGAAGTTTTTTAAATAATTGAAGTACTTCGAATTCGAATTCTTTTCTGAAATTTTCAATATATTCTCATTTGGATACGCTGAATTTTTTGATGTATATCACTTGTCCGTAGCATTTGTAGTTAAATTCAGCGATTTAAATGATTCGAAATTGAATTTCAATGCTAATTCAATGGAAAATTCGTCATCAAATAGTCAATTTATGTCCGTCCTATAGTACAGACAGACGGACAAAAAGTATAAAAGTTGGGTGTCTGAGGTTATACCTTTCTTATAAAAAAAGAATTTTTAAGATCGGATTGATAGAACTGATTTTGGAAGGGGGGTACGGACAGACGGACAGACAGACGGACGGACGGACGGACATCGACCGCATGTCAATACCTACTTTTTCATTTTTTTTTAATTCTTCGAATTAAAAAAAAAGAAAAGTAGGCTAAAAATCGCAAATTAGTGATTTTAAGATAGTAAAATTTCAGCCACTCGAAAGAGAAAATGAATTTCTTTCAAACCTAAATTTTCAGAAAACTCCCTGAATCTGCTATAATTGTGTGCGGCTCAATGTGATATCTACTGTAAAACAAAAAGTAGCACTATTCCTAGAACTCCGTTCAGATATTTAAAAAAAAAATATTTTATAGAGTTTTTTTCCCAGTAAGTCTTAACTTAAATTTAGCACTAAAACTCAATGTTTACGACTTCAAAACCAGCGCAGATTTCCGAAGTTGGCAAATTTAAGACTTGGCAATTAAGACTAATTAAGGACTTTAGCTGCTCTATGGCACTCCAAGCTTTACTAGTTTATTAAGTCTCTAATATCCAGAATATTTGATTATCCATCCTATCTCTGGTCCCAATTAGATTGGATAATTGAGGTTCTACTGTATATGTCATTTTTACCCGATAATTTAAGAAAGCGAAGAATGGGAAGTTGTGGTTTCAATCCTAGTTTTGATAGACCTTGTAAAGTGCTTTAAATTTAAAATGGAAAAATTATTTAAAATAAAACGAATTATTTACGTATAGTTTTCTTCCATTTTTTAGAGAGGAAGCTTTCTAGTCTAGACATGGAAGATCTGTCTGCTGGTTCAAGAGATTCCGAAGATATGTCCTCGGTTCAAGAAAAAGAAGCTGCGGAAGAAAAGGTACTTTTGTGCATTCAACAAGTACATCAACAAGGTCCCATTATCGTTATCACATAGTATTGAATATTATATGGAGTGGCTAGTACTTAGATTAATAAATTCAACATGAAAAAGATTAGTTTATTTAAACATCATGAAGATTAACAGGCTCAAAGTTATTTTTGAAACTCTCTCTTTCTCTCTCTCTGAAAAACAAATTAAAAAATAATACAAAATTCAAATTTAGAATCAATAGTTACTTTAATGAGCTATTCCAAAACATTTTCCCATGTGTTACATACCATACCTAAGTTAGAAGTTCAACAACATTCTTTCACGGCTTAATTCTACGAGTTCTTATAAAACATTTTGTCTAAAAAAATTCTTACCTAAAATTGGCCTAAACGCTGTTTATTTAGACAACATCCAGAATTCTATTTATTCTTGAGCCTCCAAATATCATTGGAGCGCTTGTTGTCGTTGTTGTTAATCTACAGCCTGAGAAACTGTTAATTTACGACGGCAAGAAGGCTGGCATTGTTATCAAATGCCCCATCTCGTAAAAAAATCTTCTCTCACCGACGCCAAAAAACCACCCAACAAGTAACACATTCACAGCACAGTGTGTTTTCTCAGGGTGTCTACCAGTCAAGAAAATCAGGAAATTCAAGAAAAAGTCATGAAATCACCAAACGGTCAAGAAAGTCACCAAAAAGTCATGAAATTAGAGCACAGTTCACAAAAATTAAAAAAATTGTCAAAAACCGAATTTCCCCCAGATTTTATATTGTTTACATTTGTATTTTCTAGTTTTTAATTTTTCTGGGAAAGTCCTTAAAAAGTGTTATAATTTTTTTCCCTAATAAGTGTATGATACAATAGTGGCTTGAATTTGCTCTATCTCTTGCATCAAGTGGTATTTTATGTTTTGTCTTTGTAATTTTTTCTTTAACGGATTAATCATTTAAATGGTTGTAAACGTTTCTGAAAAAGGTAAAGAAATTTTCTAAAAAGGTCAAAAAATCAGATTTGCCAAATCTGGTAGACACCCTGTTTCTTGATAAATTAATTTCTACCAAGACATTTCACATTTAAAAATCTTTTTACAGTTTGTTGTTCCACCGATTTCCATGGACATGGAAGTCGAGACTAACGACAGCCATCCGTCGTCCACTGCAGCAGAATCCTACAAGCACATGGAAGAAAACGACGAGTCTCTTCAGGGTTCCGCAACAACCGACTTGTCGCCCCCGGCAACTGCCGAAATCAAGGAAGAAAAAGAAATCCCGACGTTTGGAAAGCAGAATTGGTTCCAAGGGGCTAGTCCCAAGAGTTCCGAAGCTGTTTCACAAAGGTAAGTGTTGTAATAAAATCGCAAGTTCTTCTTGCACATACAGTTAAACCTCGATGATCTGTCCCTCTTTTATTCGTAAATCTCTGTTAATCGACTGTCCCTAAGCCCTAAACCAACATAAAAAAATTCTTAAATAAGGTCATTCTCCATTGTTTAAAAAAATGTTTCAGAAATCTATAGGGATTCTAAAGTGAGCAATATTTGGTGATACTAAAATCTGAATTCTTGGAAGATTCTTTGATTGTGAGATTGCTGTGTTTATGGAATCTTAAAACTGTTGTTATTTTAAGATAGAAAAACTTTAGCAACTCAAAAAAGTAACAGTGAATTTGTAGTTATCCAAATAAGTCAAGGAATTGTCTAAAATTGTGAGACTACAAGTGTTACCTACAATAAAACAAAAGGTTTGAAATCTGCGGACTTTCAGCGGTCTTCTGTACGATTAGTTTTACTATTTAATAAAAATTCTCTATTCAATTCTCCAGAATTTTCCATTTTCTGGTCCAAGTCTTGTCCCAATTAGATCGGATAATCGAGTTCCTACTCTACAAGTAAATCTCAAATTGCAAAATTGAATGTTTTTGCTCTCAATTACATAATATGAAATATAAGGTAATGATAGGGGAAAAAATCCAAAATGGAGATTTTGTCAAGTTTTGAAGTGTGCCAAAAAAAAAAGGTTAAATGAACACAAATAACATCTGTGGTATTTCTGAGAGTTGTAAAATCCGTTTTTACTTAAAAAAAAAAGCTTAAATTATTTTTAATTTTCAATTGGATTAGCTGACAGGACAAAAATTTTTGATTTAGTGTCATAAAATGCTATTAGAAAACTGTTTGTAAGTAATCCTTATAAAAACTTTATTATTTTTCTTTCCTTAGTTCTGATCCTGAATCGGAAGAGGATGAATCGGATAATGATACTCAATCAGTTAGCACTACTAAGAGCACTTCCCAATACACAGGAACACATTCAAGACAGAGAAGGTACTTAAACTTCAAGGCTACTTTAAAACAAAAAATATATATTTTAATCAGACAAATTTTGCTAAAATTAATGAATTTAATTTCAATCATATCATACATTTAATTCTTTTAACCCTCTGAATTAGCAGAAGTGTAAACTTGTTTTCATTGCATAAAATTAAAACGTAAATTTTTGCCTTAAAATTTAATTTCTTAAATATTTTAAAATTATATTTATGTAGAAGGTGGTTGTAAATAGCTCATCCATGCTTTACATTTAAAAATTAAAATTATTTAAGTTTATTATTTTTTTAAAATTTATTATTTAAATTTCATTGTATGAATTATATTTTGACAATAAATCTTATGCTTGCAAATCCAATTATGAATGGGGAAATTGACCTAAATGATGAATTGGACTTAAACTGCTAAAATTAATTTGGTGTTAAAACTGCTAAAATTTTCAAACTTTTAAAAAAGTGGCGAATGATAAGATTTTGTGATTGTTAAAATTGTTTCTGTTATTTGATCTGTAATTTTTATTCAATGTAATTGGACTACATGCAAAACTTCAGACGTCTGAAAGAAAAAATGATCTTTTTACATATTTCCACTATAAGGCATAGAATATATAATTCATTGAACTCTTTACAAGGATTCCTCGCAAAAACCCCCAAAAGCTCCTAATTTTTTCAAAAACAAAAGGCCTTTAAAATTCCAAATTCATCATTTTTTTAACAATGGGGTACCACTAGAATAAAACTGGATTTTATGATGGAGCTATATATAGTATTTTAAACTTAATTGTGAATCGTAATAATCTCTTACCGGTTTTAAATGTTAGTCTTAAAACTTTTATGTGGGTTCCCAAAAACTGTATTTCATGATGTATCGAAATGTAGGATTTTAAATTTAATCAAATCATGATAATATTTTACGTTTGAATGGTGGTGACACAAAACTGAAAATTTTAATTAAGTGGTGACCCTGGTTTATGAATATTAATGAGAATCCCTTCTTAGGTATAAACCTTATTATCATGATTTTAGGAAAGAAAGAGAAACACCTGAATACAAAGCCTGGAAAAAAGCAATCAACATCGTGTTCAGAGAAGCATCTTGTCATAAGTAAGAATTAGGTTCACATTTAACTTATATTTTCACAAATTTTTACCTTTTAATCTATAAATCTGTTTCATAAAAGCAGCTTAGACCTAAATGTGAAATTTCTGTATGAATATGGATATTTGTAGTGTTATTTAATCTGTTGTTTCTAATGCCACCTGGTAACCAAGCCCGGAGTATAGAACTACCAGTTATAAGGTGAAGTGAGGTGGCTTCCGTTTTTATTGAGTGCCACGAGGGAGGAAGTGCGACTTTTGCTCGTCCGCATGACACATCAGTTTTACAGGAAGGTCCCTTTCACACATCCATTCTCACTCGCATATCGGAATTGTGATCCAGATCAAAGGCCGATAACCCACTGATCTGGTACCTCCATAGGTATTAATTTGGTATAGGAACATGGAGGACTTTGTGACCATTACATATTTAACGTGCCACAGCCACCATTAGCAAAACAGCGGTCTTTACTCGAATACAAGCGGCGACCCAGCAACAATCAGAATTGCAAGCACTGCCGAGGACAGAACCCGCATCCCTTCTGATGCAAACACGACACTTCGCACGACTGAGCTACCGCAGCTCAATCATTTTTTTTATCTATTTTGTTTTTTAATCTTTTTTTTCTCTTTGAACAGAAATGCCAATGTGTTTCTTCAAAAGGTTACAAATGATGTTGCTCCAGGATACTTGAACATCGTTCACAGGTATGAAACTTTTTGTATGATAGTATAACCCTGTTATAGTGTCATTGAAGGGAAGGGCCCACAATGTTTATGTCGTTATAAAGGCTCAATATTAAGTGTAGAGAATCATGTGAAATACATATTATATACTCATATGAGTAAATTTATAAAATGTCATAATTCAATACATTTTAACTGTATGTGCTATTATAAGAGTAATATTTCTTTCCCAGAGAATAATTTTTTACATGGGGAATAAATTCCACAATTTTTCAGATTGGAAAAGTATGGGAAATTTTTATTTTTGGGTGGGTTAAAAACTTGGCATTTAAGTTTTAAAATGTCTTTCTGTTCTTTTTGTTATATGGGTGTAATTCCCTTAAAAAGTGTTCTGCCAAACAAAAATCTACACCCTTCCCATCTGTTATTAAATTGAAAACTTGATGTAAAGTAGTAGTACATACACTAAAGTGGTTTTTGATTTACTTTATTGACAGGCCATATGAAGAAAAAAGTATTTTTAGATTGAAAATACCTTTTATCAGAAAGATTAAAATCTGCCTGTAAATGTTTGTAGTGTTTTTTAATCCACTTTTAGCCCTAGAATTCTGGAATCAATTCTGATTATCAGGTCTTTAATTTATCACATGACTTTAGAACGATATAAATCAACCTTTAAAAGAAAACCTGAAAACTTATGTTATTGATATGGAATACTCTTGAAAAATTTCAAGGAAGTTTTAAATTGTTTTTGAGTAGCCACCTTGCTTTTTTTAACTAAATTTTTATTCATCAAACTTATATTATAAAGTATAAATCATGCTTCAAAATAGCTTCCAGTATTTCTGTTGCTTTATTATATTTCCACAAAATTATATATATTTGTGTTTCTCTATAGACCCATGGATCTGGCCCAGATTAAAAAGAACATTGAATATGGCGTCATAAGAACTACTGAGGAATTCCACCGAGACATACTGATTATGTTCCAGAATGCTATCATGTACAACAGCTCTGATCATGACGTCCACCAGATGGCAGTGCAAATGCAACAAGATGTTCTTGTTCAGATAAATGTAAGTTTTCCAATTCTTTCATTTTAGAAATTTTATATTCTTGCATACACCCACATTTTTCTCTTGTGTCTACCTCATTCTAAGGTCTATAAAATAGTGCATTTTTTAGTTGTTCTTAAGGGGAAATGCGCTGTACCACGGGTCTCCAAACTCAAATGCCTCAGTGTTAATCCAATATGAAAAATGAAGCATTTTCTTTGCCACATTTCTCCGCCTGTATTGAATATTTCTACAAACGTTTTTTCTTTTTTTAATAATAAATGTAGATAACTTACAGGTCTCTATAATAGCACTTTTTTAAATTGCTTCTAATACTTTTTGTAAAATTATTTATTGAAATTTCAAAAAATATTCAAACCTATTTCAAAGAATGGGATTGTCGGGACCTGCAAGTCAGTTAGATGCATCACATAAAAAAATCTGTTTGAAAAAAATATTTAATACAACTAGAGAAATGTGGCAAAAAAAATTATTTTTTTGCCATTGGATTAACACTGATGCACTTTGCTTTAGGGACCTGCAATCCAGCATGCCTATTGCCCCCTTAAGAGCATATAGTCCTCCCATCACGAGAGACTTGTGTGCCATCATCAAGGACGATTCTATTATGTGATATTCAGCACCTTCTTCCGCCCAAGAAAGCATTCTACAAGTACTACAGTGGTTGTTTAAATCATAGTCGCCCTTTTTCAAGAATTTTACTCGTACAGTGTTATCCAACTGCCTTGGTAACGTTGAAAACATGACATGTTTTTAGTGGGGTGGGAGATTAAACATGAGGCAGCATGATATATAGGGAGAGAGAAAGGCCAAAAAGTCAAAATTTTGAATGTCGCAATTTGTGAACAACCCCTACTTTGTGGACACAATACAAATAAAAATATTACATTTGTAAATGATGTGTTCAATTCGGGTTTTTTTCTTGATTCCCATTAGGCTTTTGTGCGCACCCAGTCAAACAGCAAGGATGAAGTGAGTGAGCCCGTCTCCTCGCTGAGGGGAACAAGGAAGTCACTGAAGGGAAAACAGAGCATTGGGTAAGTTGGCATCAAAAGAGTATTTCTTTTTGATTAGAAGCAGGGATTGGAAAGTAACATTTAAAGAGTAACTACTCTGTCAGTTACTTAAATGAAAAAGTAACTGTGTTAGTTACTTAATATGGAAAGTAACTAATCACAGTTACTGAATATGAAAAGTAACTAGTTGCAGTTACTTAATATGAAAAGTAACTAATCACAGTTACTTTAAGACATTTCAAGTTATAAGAAAATTTGAAATTTAACCATTTCTCAAAGAGATTTCTCAATATTAAGGAAATAGTTGACATCGAAAAAAGTTCTGAATGAAAATTCAATGTTGTGAAAAGTTAAATTTTAAATAATTACTTTAAACCCAAGTGCCCAACTGATGAAAATACCCGTGAAGAACGACGTGAGAAGTAACAAAAAAAGTAATAAAAATTTTCTTTGCCGTTAAAAGCATTTAAGCTACAGTTACTTTCTGAAAAATCTGGCAGTATTGGAAGCATCTTTCTAAAAAATTGGCAGTATTGCATATTTTTTTGGTGAAGTAATATAAAAAGCTGGAAATATTTAAATTAACACTTTACCGACCCGTAGGGCTTCGGACGTACTATGCCTTTTCACCGCTCGGTTTCCCAATAGCCCTAGTGCGACGATAGTTCAAAACTAAACTAAAGCGGCTCTGTCCTGACTCGATCCGACCAATCTAATCCACTGAAGGATTCTGGTCTAGAGCGATCCACGGTACTAGACAACTTGAGGCAGAGCGGTCAGATCGATCCTGGTTCAAGGCGTAGACTAAACATGGCCTAACCTAACCAAATCTATCAGAAAGATCAAAAGTTGATCAATCGATGACCGGTCAGTAAACGCTTGGGAGCAAATGTCGAAAAATCGATGACCGGTCAGTAAAGTGTTAAGATCAGGAAAATATTAATCTTCATTTTTTTTAAAGATTTTAAGTTTGTCATGATACTTTTACAATTAATGCGAGTTTTATTTAATTTCAGTAAGGGTAAAGAAGACACTGAAAAAGAATGAGCTGCAAAAACGGGAAGAAAAATTACAGAAAATAACTACAGCGACAAGACTGGAAGAAAAAAAAATACCTGAAACTATTTCCATGTCTTCTATGAAAGAAGACTTATCAGTTTTGTTTCCTGTTACCTTTCATATCAATGTTTGCAATGAAAGGGCGAAAGTTTCTTAATTTGCTGAACCGTTTTTGTATCGCTAGTAAATGCATGTTTCTATAAATTCTCATTAAAAATAACTTACATAAAAGAAAGACTGGTCCATTAAATATTAAATATGCTTTCTTTTAATAAAAAATTTTCTTTGCTTCAAAACCAAGAATGATTTGTTTTAAAGATCATAATTTACCCCTTTTAGATTAACCTCTTTTAGCTATACAAAATGCACTATATCATAATTTTTTTTTCAAATTGTATGGTAATTTTGGGCTCTTTCTTTTGTATATATATAGAAGTCATAATAAACATTTTTTCCATTTAAGTTCCTACTTTTTATGTCTAAAATGCCATTAAAATGGTAACACTCAACTTGGGTTAATAGCTAATTTCAGTTAACCACATGTTGTAAACATTTCATGCCTGCAGTAAAAACATTTTAATGTGTTTAATAAATTGCTTTTACAAGTAAACTTTTTTTTTAGTTTTCATTGCTTATAGTTCAAGATCTATCTTTCTTTACTTCATAACATGTAAATTAGTAAGACTACTCTTTAATATAATAATCCACTAATTTTGTGACATTAACAAATGTTTACCATTAAACACTTAATCCAAAAGGCTTTGAAAACTATTGTTAGTTGTAACAAACCAAGCAATTTTGACTTTTCAACCTCTAGACGATATAAAATTTGATTTTTATTTTATAAAATTTGACTCGTAATTAGTCTTAATTTTTTTTTAAATCTTCATTTGATTTGTAAAATCTAGATATATATCCTAGGGATAGATGAACTATAAACTAACTAGTTTGAAATTCATCTACAGCTGTTTCAGCGTATGGAGTTATGGATTTAACTGGATGGGAACTTTGCTTCAGCAGAAAGATTCAATGATAATGCTAGCTTTTATTAATTTTCGAAGCTCTTGTGCTGTTAACCTGGATAAAATTTTAAATAATTTTCAGGAAATCTTAATTTATAATGCAAAATTAGCTGATATGCATGACAAATTTCAATATAAAAAAAACAGTTCGTGCTACATCTTTACATTTCTCAAACATGTGTTAAGGGGGTAGGGGGGCTGGATAGCGACTCTAGTTAATCTAATGGGGGGGGGGGGGGACTATTTTCTCTGCCATATTTTTCCGGCTGCATTGAATATTTTTACAAACTTTTTTTTCCCATTCAAATCATAAATGTAGATAACTTACATGTCTTTATAATCCCACTTTTTTAAAATTCCCAATTTCAAAAAGTGGGATTGTCGGGACCTGTAAGTCAGCTACATTTATCACATAAAAATCTATTTGTAAAAATATTCAATACAGTTTTAGAAATGTGGCAGAGAAAGTACATTTTCCTCCATTGTTGTATTAAAACTCAATCATGTACTTTGCTTTGGAGACCCCGGGTCCAGCGCACTATTTCCGTTTAAGGAAAAAAAAGATATGCATCAAAAGTAAAACAACCTAGAGAACCTAGTACACTGCTCACAACAATTAGGGGAGCGCATGGTTCAAACTCTTTCAACCCCCAAAGTTTCCATTTGGAATCATGAGCATGCGATTTTTTTTCTCACTAAGTTGAGCTTACACTAATTTATCGTTAGATGGAAGAATCAAGTCTTTTGAGGATGTAAATAATGTTTGTTTTAATCAAATGAAAATATGAAAACATGTAAAAAAATTCACTCGCAAAAAAATTTATGAAATAAATTGACCCTAAATTCTCCACTCTTGCAGTATCAGATGTCTAAAAATTGATTTTACCTCTTTTTTGCAAATAAAAATTAGAAAAAATTATTGTTATTAAGTTATTCTTAATTTTTTATTCCAATTTTCCCCACTCAAATTTTAGTAAAAAAATAAAATGTTTTTCCGCCTGTTTTTTACCATTTCATTCAGGATGCATAAGGAATCTATTTCACAAATTTTAGTTTTTTTAGAATGAAAAACAAAGCGCTGAAACTGAAAGGGTTAACAAAAGCACGCAAAGTGCTCCCCTAAATGTTTTGAGCAGTGTAGATAAATAAAAGACAGCAAAAAGTTCTAGCAAATTTTATTGCAAAATCAATAATATTTGTTAAAAGTTTAACCGATGCACAATATTCGCTATGGCAATATAACATCTTAATAATTATATATACATGTCAGGAATGATCAACATCCTCATAGGTGGAACATTTTCATATACAAGTTATATTACAAGCCACACAAAGAAACTATTTTTCCATAGTCATGTATGTTATATATATATTTATATTATGCACAAACAAATTACAATATATTTACTTTGGGAAAAAATAAAACAATATTTTTTTAACTGCCATGTTCTTACAGATATTTAATTTTGAAAAGAATGCAACTTTAAAAGAACAATTCGATAATCGTACAACTTTTATTAAGTTAAAATTATTCAAATCTATACAAGTCATGGCACATTAAAAATATTTTTTACACCTAAAAAATATTAAACAGCAAGCAACAAAAAAAATAAACAGAAACAAAACGTAACTTCTAGGAAATCTACATCTATAGTTCAATCTTTGGCAATACACATTTTTTTAATTTACAAAACATAAACAAAATATTAAACCTAAAAAAAGTAAGTTTTCGACAGTGCTTTCAATCACTAATGAGTACAAATTTTGTTCTAAAATTATGAATATTCTTAAATGTCAATAACTTCCAAACAACTATATATTTTTAAAATAAACCTTTAAAAAAAAGCCATATATTTTTATATACAAATTAGCTTCCAAAATGGGTGATTTTTTTTTAATATATATGCGATTCTTATAAAATATATTATTCAAGTTTTTTCAAACAATGAAATCGAAAAATCTAACTCATACCATATCAAAGAGAGAGCACAGATGCTTGTTTTATTAAAAAAAGCCGTAATTCGTATCCAAGCCTTGCTAGTCTAACTCGGGAGAACATTGAGCTCCAATCGAATCACAGAGTGTTGTACATTGCTGTTATTTATGTTACCGTTATCACCCGGAATCAGCTAAAACTAGAATTAACTAGTGAAAACCAGTTTTAACTGAAGCCATTGGTGAAAACTATTTTCTTCTATCTAAAACTAGATCTCACTAGTTAATACCAGTTTTGATCAATTGCTTTGGTTAAAACTAGTTGTAATTAGCCAAAACTAGAATTTTTTAACATGTTTTAGATAAAACTAGAATTAACTGTGAATGCTTGACTTTTGTATTTATTATGAACATTAATTTATAATCTTATTACGACGTAAAGTCATTAAAAAGCTCCATGTACGGTTTTTAATGTAGTGTCTTCCAATATCCAAACGCTTTCATTGAATTTCAACACAATAATCAACTTAGCAAATCCAAATCTATTATCATAAATCATGCTATTTTCCGTTAATTCTAGTTTTATCTACGTGCGTTATAGTTAAAACTAGATTATACCAATCTATTTCGGCAAAAGTAGTATTAACTGACAATAACTGGTTTTAGCTAATGGAAACTAGTTTTAACTAACGGCATCAGTTAAAACTAGTTTTCACTAGTTAATTCTAGTTCTAGCTGATTTCGGGTTTTAACTAACATTTACATTAACATTGAAGAGGGGGCTCGTGTGAGGGCTGCACCATACCTGAGAAGTAGCACATCCAGAATAAGGGCACTTTACAACTAGAACAGAAGTGCGGTCAGGAATGCTTGACCAGTGTCCCAAAACTTTAGTCTCGTTTCACACTTACTAGAAATGATTGCCGGTATTTACAGTACTCGATGATCACAGTGTTAACGTTAAGACTATTAAAGAGGAAGAACGTGCTAAGTGACAGTTTTGAAATAATGGAGATTTTTGTGCCAATGTTCAATGAACCTATTACTAACTTCTTTAACCATAAAAAGTTTCTTCTTTTTTGTGAATTTAAAGTATTTTTTTGCGGTTCGCAAGTACCATTTTAAACAGATCTGAGTGAAAACGAAAAACTTTAAAGCTTATTTTCACCTTTTTTTGTCACTTAGCATGTTCAACTAAGCTCTTCAATTGAGAGCTTAGTGGAAGAATGTGCCAAGTGACAAAAAAAGTAAAATCTGGAAAATGAGCATTAAAATTTTGCGTTTGCACTTAGATCATTTAAAACAGTGATTACCGGTTATGAAAAAGGAGAATTTAAATTTAAAGGGGTTAATAACGTGTTCATTGTTATCGTTATTCGATCGTCATCAATTAGGTATTGGCAATATTAAGTGAAGTGTGTGAAAAATTAACTGCTGTGCACTTTTGATCAGTTAAGACAGTGCTTACTGCTAATAAAAAAGGGAAACCTAATTAAATTTCAATGAGAAAATAACATTCTGATAATGATATAAAATCTCAACTTTTCAAAAATGTTACATAGCATGCTCTTTGATTAAGCACTTCAATTGGATCTTTGATGCAAGACAAATAAAAATTAGTAGTTCACTTATGCTTTTCGAAAATGCAGTGGTAATATTAAGGGATGTGTAGAAAAAATTTGCTAACTGTACAGCAGCAGCTTTTAGCGGTGTGTCCTGATTGAAAAACCGCTAGTAAAAAAGTAAGTATGGTTGTTGCTTCTGTCGAATGGAGAAGATCCAATTGGGTTATTTAAGATGGCATAAGTTTCCATTCTTGTTCTGTGATTTCACTGGTTATTTTGGTTTCGCTTTCGATGCATGGTAAAAACCATAGACATTTTATACTTAGCGGATATTTTATATTTAGTATTTTGATAAATGAATCTACAGATTACAGTGCAATAATTGCACAATGTAAAAAGAAAAATAAGGGGACAAAGACAACGCAACAAACAATCAGAGGAAATAAAATAAAAAATAAATAGCTATGGAGAAATGCACAGTCCAAAATTATCTAGCAGTTCCAATATAAATCCAGAAGAACCAAAAATGAAAACAATACTGTTGGGAACTGTAGCCACTCATGGCATGACCAGTTTTAACATTGTCACTGTGATCAACCAGCACCTTAAGTACAGCGAACATTACTAGAACCAAAGAATGTGAAATCGGCCTCATCAAAATTTAAGAGTTTCAGGGTCACAGAAAATATTATGAACTAAAAAAGTACCACCAAATTAGAATATCCTGATATATAAAAGGCTTTTGATTTCTACATATTGTCTATAGTACACCCAATTTTAACCCTTTCAGTCCCAGTGATGCCATTTGGCATCATCACTTTCAATATTTTTTCCCAAATGTTTATGTCCCGCTATGACATCCAAACACACATCATTCGATTCTTCACACTTTGTTCTATCAGACAAAATTTTACTTTAATCTCAATAGACGTCAGAACTACTATTTTTTTTATTTAGAAAATAGTCAACAAGCGGTTCTCCTGATTTTTGATAAGTTCACTTCAGTTCCACATATTTAAAACACAATTTAAACTATTTCGGTTAAAAAAATGACTAATTTTTTTTTTATAATATGGTCAGATACCTTAAAATATATAACTCGAAGTGTTTTTAGGTAATATATATTTTTTTATTTTGTTGTTTTCCACGGTTAAAGAATTTTGGCATTGTTTCAAAAACCATATAAAAAATTTTAATGGATTTTTTTTCCTTATGGAATTCGTATATTTGACCTAAAATAAGCTTATTTTGTGAATATCAGATGTTTCTGTAGCGCAGTAAATTTTTGGGACTGAAAGGGTTAAAGCAGGACAAAATCATATTTTACTCATGTGAAACCGGCCTTATTAAAATTTAAGAGTTCCAGGGTTACAGAAAATATTATTTAGGACTACATATAAGCACAAAAAAAATTTATACCAAATTAGTATATCCTGATTTAAAATAGGCTTTTAATTTCTACATATTGTCAATAGTATATAAAATTTTGGGGTGGAACAAAATCATATTTCACTCATGTGTAATCGAATGTACAACGAATCACATAAGTTTGACAATTTAGAATTTTTCAGTTACAATTTTAAAAAAAAGTAGATAATTTAAAAAAAGACACAAAATAAGAAATAATGCTTTGTGAAGTATTTAGGTATAGCCATCCCATAATAATAAGCCAGTTATACATTATTCTTTTTAATTAATACAACTTTTAAAAAATGCTCTACTGTTTAAACGACTTCAATTCAATTGAAATAACTTGTTTACAACAGTTTACCATTAAAAGAAGAAAAAAATCAAATTGATAACATTGAAGGACCAAAGACTAGGTTTTACATCACTTCAATTTTTAAAAAAAGAAAAATCTCAATTGGTGACACATTCTGCCAACAGAACAAAATATATAAAATCTCTTTTGAAGAGACTCGTTGCATAAGACTAGTTTTAACAACACAAAAATTGCAGAATAATTTATGTTACTGCACTGTCCCAGCTGCATTATTTGACTAGCAGCTTTTGTGTACAATCATAAGTAAATGTTCCCTTCAAAAGAAAACCGAGTTGATTGAATACATCGTTTTGCCATGATTTTGATACGAGATGTTAATTTTTTGACTTTGAAAAAGCAAAATTAAAAAATAATAATAAACTATGAGTGCCAAGTTTTTACATAAAAATAGCTAAATCTTAAGTTGAATACAAGTTTTAACAAAGCAACAAAGAATATTATCAAATAAATTGAAGAGCCTAGTGGAAGAACGTGCGAAGTGACAAAAAGGTTGAAAACAAAAAAGTTTATCGTTTGCATTCAGATGTGACAGGAAAAATCTCAATTTTTTTCAAAAATGTCACTTAGCATGTTCTTCCACTAAGCTCTTCAATTAATAATGCATTTTATCATTTAACCAAAAACTTTTACTTGCAAAAAATCAACACAGTATATTAAGGAACTAGCCAGGAAACAAATAACTGAAATACACATAATTTAGTTTATATCAACACACAATTTGCCTTCTGTATATAAATCTCTAAGACGTCAAATCATTAAAGAGGAAAGTAGCTTCTTTGAGATGTTATTCCTCTGAAAGATGCATGGCGACATTTTTTTGCAGCTGGTAGAGAATTGATTTTATGTATTTTTGTAAAGTACAGTTGGACAAGTTCCTATTACTTAAAAAAATCTAGATTAAAAAAAAAACCTAACAGGCAAAGTTTTTTTTTTTAATATGAAAAGAGGAAGGGGGCCGAAATATAAAGTGTAAGACATAAAAACATGTTTTAAATACTGGAAAAAAAAAACTTAAAGTTTATTCTTTTTACTGTTTTTCTCCTAAAGTATCTTTAAATTTCAAGTTTCTAATGTATACAAAAGACTATCCATAAGAAAAGTAAAAACAAGTAATATACATATTTAGATCTTTGGAAATAAATGTTTCTTGGTTTTTAACACTATATTGCAATTAAAGAGCTTAGGGGAAGAACATGCTAAGTTACCAAAAAGTGAAAATGAGCGTTACAGTTTTTTGTTTTCCAATCAAATCTGTTACAAACGAACTTTTAAACAGTAAAAAATATTCTTAATCTACATTTTAGGATAAAAGAGACTATTGTTACATTTTAAGCAGGGAATAACATGTTCATTGATACAAAAATGTTCCTCTACTAAGCTCTTCAATCATAAAGAGAAAAAAAAGTCTTAAAAACTGTATTTTTAAAAAATTACAATTTTGATATTAAATGAAACTGATATTATATAAGGCATTCAACAAAACATAACTTTTAGTAACCAAAATTCATAACAAAACATTTTTTTAAAAAAATTTAAAAAGCATAAACTTTGCAAATGTCAGAACTGTGTAATATATATTTCAACCTTCAAAACGACTCCAACCAACCATTCATTTTGACTGCAGTTTAAAGCAATCTCCACCAACTGCGAAACCAAACACAGACTAGAGGGCCCCACCATCCATCGAAATCATATAAAAGACTGTTAGCGATAAAAAAAGCTCTGTTTTTCACGAAAGTCTGCACATCTTGCGGAAGTCTGTCTCGAACTCTGCGTCGATGTCGCTCGTGTCCGGGATCTTCCCTTTGACGTCGGGCATGTATTGCAGCTGGTCGATTCCCTCTCGCTCGTAGAAAAGCATGTAGGCGGAGTCAGCGTCGATTTGATCGCATTGCACTTCCTGAAAGATAGATAATAAATTAATTAAGCGGTTCAAGAGCTGATAGGTTAAATGTGTCCGCCTAGGGTACCTTTAATACACTGTATGCTGTAGAGGGTAACGCCAAGGAGCTTTGCAGGTGTGACATGCTAGAATCGTTATCGCTCAGCCAAACTCGCCAATAAAACAAAACTAGTTATTTTTTCCAGTTTTACACATATAAACACTATGTTGTTACTTAGTTTGGAAGAAATAAGAATGTTTTCAACTTTCAAGTAAGCAATGACTTTGATTTGCGGTTTGTTTCCGTTACCTCGCCAACTATTATTCCGCCAACGCATGCCAAAGACATGCCAAATACCGTCTGCTAGCTTCGACATTAAAAATTTCATTTTCTGGTAGTATAATGATAAAAAATACTATTTTTAGAAATGTAATAGTCTACAAGATGTTTAATTTACAATACAAAGATTAAAAAGTAAAGCTTTATACACTTTTTATGAGTTTAAACAACTTTTGTATTCCATAGCAATGACACACGCCGGTATTAAAACATGGATTACAGCTTTACCGTTATGAATTTTAATCCAAAAAAAGAATAAATATTGAAGAATATAGATAATTTTAGTAGAGCTTCGCTGAGTCACCGTGTAATGTCTACGGGGAAAAAATAACAGCTCAGTATCTCAGGAGCATGGCTATGCTCCAGCCAACCAGGGGAGAGCATCATGTCACAACCCTCATACGCAGATATTCCAGTAACCCTATGTCCGCCTCATAAGCCCAAGATCGCGGGTTCGAGCCTGGTTGAGTCGTTGGATTTTCTAGATGGGAAAATTCTGAGCACGCATGTCATATGATTATGTGGCATGTAAAAGATCCCTGGAGGGTCCATTTGGCCTGGGTTCTCTCAGCAAAATTAAATATCGTCATACTTTGACATCCACAGAGAGCTCACATTCATTGTAATCTGTGCGTCAAAATTGGTAGCGAGAGTCGCCTAGGTGGTGCCACAAAAAAAATGGCTTCCAGTTCTGGGGAATGTGCCGAGTCTGCAAAGGCTTGACCGCCAACGTTGCAGCCCCATTAGAGAGAAGAAAAAAGATAATAAATTTTATTGTATTGGTCCTTGAACCGGCCGTTTTCAATAGCTGGCAAAGTATTCATGCCTTTTAAAAGGATTCATTACAATAAACTAACAGGTTAAACTAAAGAATTGTGGTCAGATATTTTACACCAAATCTGGGAACCCCGATTTATTGGTATTATGGCAGACTTTGGCAAAATTAGCAACGGGAAAGTTTCTTATCATGTCATGTTCTTCATACTGCGGTCATTCATTGGTTGTCTTGGCACGCGATGGGGTTTGTTGTCATTCGACCTGGCGATACATTTGTTTAAAACGACGCTAAATCCGGCCACGATTTTTTAGTTTTTTAGGGAATATCAAATGAAATATAGTTTAGTTTGAATTATTGAGGCACTACAGCTGCCAATATTTAGAAGCTATTACAGCTACTACATGAGGGCTATTGGCGTCCTTCTTTAGAACCAGTCAAGTGACAAGCTGATATACCCTTGCAGGCACCCAACGCTACCCTAAAGGACAACTTCGTATGCAGCATGTTGGGACTTTGAAACATTTAACATGAATTCCCTTTACACCAGGTATTAATCGAACATTTTGGCTCCACAGACATTTTGTAGGTGAGGAGTTATTTTGACAATGCCCAAACCTGGGACCCTTCGCATGCAAGGCTAGTGCCTTACCGACTGGGAATTGGAAAGTTTGAAAGATCGTCAAAATTTACTGCATGATAAAATGCATTTATTTAAAATTCTTCATGTGCATCCTACATCTATCAATATGTATTCGGAACACTTCTTCATAAGCTCAACAGCCTTTTGCAGGCCAAGGCTGACGCGCTGATCCTCCTCCAGTTGGCCCAATTAGTCGCAATGGCTCTCCATCGGTTGACTCCTATTAGATTAAAGTTTCTTTCGACATCGTTCAAACATCGTGTCGGTGGTCGTCCTCTACGTCCAGTAAAGTCAATTTTGGAAAAAGTCACTTTTTTGGTGGGGAAATCATCGGGACATCTACACAGATGGCCCAGCTACCTAAATTGGGGTGCTTTTATAGTTTTCACAATAATGGTCCCGCCAAATTTTCAGTAAATTTTATAGTTGTAAAGAATTCCCCAACTCATTGTCTCATGAATAGGGCCGAAATTCCAGGACACAGTACACTTAAAAAACTTGTTTTAAAAAATTATGTAACTTTAAGACATTTGTCAGTAAGTAACTACTTAACCCTTTCAGTCCCAGTGATGTCATTTGGCATCACCCCTTTCAATATTTTTTTCAAAATGTTTATGTCCCGTTATGACATCCAAACACACATCATTCGATTCTTCACACTGTGTTCTATTCAACAATATTTTACATTAATCTCAATAGAAGTCAGAACTACTATTTTTTTATTTAGAAAATAGTCAACAAGCGTTTCTCCTGATTTTTGATAAATTCACTTCAGTTCCCCATACTTAAAACACAATTTCAACTATTTTGGTTAAAATAATTACTAAATTTGTTTTAATAAAATGGTCAGATACCTTAAAATATATAACTCGAAGTGTTTTTAGGCAATATATATTATTTTATTTTGTTGTTTTCCACAGTTAAAGATATTTGGCATTGTTTCAAAAACCATATAAAAAAATTTAAATGAATTTTTCTAATGGAATTCTTATATTTGACCTAAAATAAGCTTATTTTGTGAATATCAGATGTTTCCGTAGTGTAGTAAATTTTTGGGACTGAAAGGGTTAAACATGGTGCATTTTCAAGGGATATCCTTAACTCAATACTGAAAATCTAGGTGAAGTTAAAGAATCTCTTGCTTACCTTGCAACTGCTGTCATTGTAGCAATACCACTTGTGGTTGGGGTTGCATGCATAGCACACATAGTGGCCCCCACCAAGGATGCCGGAGTGACACTGCCAGAAAGAAAGCACATATTTTTATCAATTGCAAGTTAAAAAAATTTTTTAACAATTAAGAAACATTATTACTTTACAATTTCATAATGTAAAATAATTAGTTTTAAATTGATCTCAACAATATCAAAATTCAAGTACATTCACCCAAGTATTAAAATGATGCATAAAATAATGGTGAAATATAAGTATGTGTATTATTTAAAACTCATTTTAATAAAAAAAAATATTGTTTAAAAGTAAACAACATAATATGTAACTGCTTTGAAAGGAATTCAACAAAATGTGAACATTATATTAAAGCAATAATTAAAAAATTGATTTCATTTGTTACTGTTCATTAGATATTTCAATTAGATACCTTTTCCTTAACTACAAGAATGTAGAAGAGTTTATGCTTGTGTACAAACCAAGAAATTTTGCACAAAATTAAAGGCGTAAAAATAGGGGTCAACTTCTACACAAGGAGACTTATTTTTTTTAAAAAATCAATTATTCTTAAGACTATAAGGTAATTTCACTATTACTCAAAATAGCATATACTTAGCTTCTCTATTAAAAGTCATCCAATAAAATGTTAATATGTCAAGAACACAGACCCAAGACCTTTTTTCCTTTCGTCGCAGTTGAAATTCTGCTTGCAAAATAAAAATTTGTGGTTCAGAAAGAACCGGTCAACCGTTTTTCTCAAATTTACTTGAAGAGGCTCTGGTTTGCAGGAGCGATCATTTCTTGCCTTATTTAATACCTCCTCTAATACAAGGGTTACCAATTTTGGAAGGATATTTGGTTTAAAAATGGTAAGTTAATTTACAAACAGATGGGCTCATAAATGATTGTAAGTAGTACTTTTAATTTGCATAAAAAAATGTAAAGCATTTAATGTCAACATTCACCAGACTTTTGTATATTTAACCCAATATACAGTAGAACCTCGATTATCTGTTAATTGGGACCGGAGTAAGGTCGGAAAATAGAAAATTAAAGATAATAGATAATTTTCATTAAATAAAAAAAAACTTATAGTACAGAAGACCGCCGAAATTCAGTGGATCTCTAATCTTATGTTTTATTGTAGAAATCACTTGTAGTGTCACAATTTTAGACAATTCCGTGACTTATTTGGAAAATTTAGGATTACTATAAATTCACGGTTACTTTTTTGAGTTTCCAAAGTTTTACTATCTTAAAAGAAAAAAAAATAACCACAGTTTCCTGATTTCATAAACGGCGGAATCTCCTGATCAAAGAAATTCCAGAGAATTCAGATTTTATAAGATTGCTCACTTTAGAATTACCGTTGATTTCTGAGGAGAATGGCCTTATTTAAGAACTTTTTTTATGTTGGTTTAGGGCTTATGGACAATCGGCTAACAGAGAGTTCCGGATAAAAAAGGGAAGGATAATCAAGGTTCAACTGTACACACCAAATCCTTATTACACAGAGGTTTCACTTACAGCCAAAGCATACAGTCTGTACTTGAGCGAGAACGGGTCATCTTCGATCAGCCGATGCTGGTGAAAGTCCTTCAAGTCCGAAATGGAAACCTCGCCGTTCATCGGGGGTTCTCCACAATCCCCATCCCCGTTACAAACTGGCGGGGACTTCTCACAATCCCCGGCGTCGTTCAAACAGTCTCCGACCAACAGTCTATCGTTTTGACTAGGAACACTTTGGTCGTTTTGATTAGAGGAGGAAGAAGAAGGGGTGCAGAAGGAGTTCTCGTTGTGGTCCAGGTCGTTCGTGACCTTGACCTGGCCGAGGTTGTTCGCGACCTTGACCTGACCGAGGTCGTTCGTGACCTTGACTTGCTCAAGGTCGTTTGTGGAGGGGGTGGATTTGAACCGTTTGTGGGTGGGTGAGGATTTTCGGCGGCTGGCTTCGAGGATGGTTTCTTTGGGGACGCGGGCAAGGTAGTCTGTCGGGTCAAAGTTCTCGAAGGGGAACTTGACGATCTTGTGCGACTTCACCCAGCGCCCGTGAAGTAGCTGGAACCTCTTGAGGTGCACAATCTGAAAATACCCAAGTTATTATTTTAATGACAATGAATAAGATTATAGCAAGATATATAAACAGAGGCCATCTTAAATAAGTGACTTTTAGCTCTGGCTGCAAAATTTTTCCAACCTGAAACAAGTGTCATCTATAAAGCCGGCCTCTTTTGAGCATATCCTAGAATGCCTGGGTCTAGGTTTAAAGGAAAAGATTTTTCTTAAATCGTCTCCACTTCTTGTTATTGACTTTGCTAGAATACATGGACTCATGGACGAGATCTTACTGTTGCTAGGTCATGAAGGTTTATTAACAATAACAATAACAAGGTATATAAATAAAACAGGATTTAACAACAACACATTTATGATTGTATTTTTCCAAAAATTTAGACAAGTTTCAAAAAACAAAACTACAAAAATTTTTAAATAATGTAACAGTACATAGAAGGTCAATGCTTGCTTTGGCCATTTCAGGTACAAGGGCACAGACAGTTCGGGAAAAACTTAGGGAACTTTGCAAAATTCAACGGTTTAAACCATTGACTTGTAAGCAAGATAAGTACAAAACAGTACCAATCAGTCACTGGGTCCAAAATAAAATAATAAATAATTGGAATAAAATGTTACTTTAATCCAATAACATAATAATAAGCAAAAAAAGTATCTTAATAACATCAGAGAGGTTTAACTTAAAAGTCGATGTACTTTAATTGCTTAACATATAAGAGAGTTTAACCCAAATAAAACAAATGTTGAAATAAAATAGATATAACGTTCTGCATAAATGTAATTCAAACAGAATTGAAGAGGGTTGAAACATTTCCTTTTAATATTTACAACAAAATATAAGAATTTTAAGTTACGAAAATAAAGGTATAGGTTGAAATCTATAATTCAGGGGCATTTAAAATTTATAAAAGTTAGGAAATATTCTCTTACTCTAATTCATTTTATATTTTACAAAACAAAATCTGAAAATAAGTTTAGTGCACAAAATTATAGAGCACATAACATAAAACTTTAAAGGATACATATAAGTATGAAATCGATACTAACCAAAATAGGTGGCAGCCTCCAAATATTCAGTTTTTTAGAAGCTAGCTGGTGCTCTTTACATTTGGAACAATAGTATTTCTCAGCTTCTCCTAGTTGCTCTTCCTTCGTAAAAGCTTCCAGGCAGTCATGTAAGTTAATTGGCTCAGTTTGCAGGCGTCTCGTGGTTTCCACACTCTCATGGTTAGCAAAATCCTGCAGGTATAAGATAATGTTTCAGAATTTAATACAATTTTATAGCAATTCCAAGGTACAAAAATTCTCAAAATCTTCACCTACTTATTAAAATTTCTCACAATAAAAATAAGTTAAATTACAATAATATTTGGGATGAGTTAATGAGATACTATTTATTATTATTTACTCATGGTGTAGAACGAAACTATGTCTTTATAGCGAACAACATGAGTAAATAACTCTTTAGACATGCAAAGCAAAAGTATTAAAAAAATATTTTTACCACTCAAAAATAGTTTTACTCTAACAAATTTTAGTTAGCATGTGAAAATTGGAGCTGTTTTTTTTTTTTACTTTGTAGAATGTAAAATCGTCCTTTATGTAATTAAATTTTATTTCATGGAATTTAGCAGAATTTATTATGATTTCACATTTAAATATAAATAACAATTTATTTTGTAAAAAAATTTACTTCTCTCAAAACTCTTAGTTGAAAAAAAATCCATAAAAACTAAACAAATGTACTGAATGAATACAGGGCAAAGCTACTGTTTTTTTTTTTTTTTTTTTTTTTTTTTTTAAGTTGCCTTAGTTTGTTAGCAACTCTAAAATGAAAAATTATTGAAAATTGGTTTTCTTGATTTAAATAAGATGACAGAAAAGCATTTTGTGTGTTTAAAATTTTTAACGGAAATGTAATACACAAAAGCTCATTTATTTTTTTAACTAATAAGTAATTAATCTATTAATATAAAGGATAATCAAAATATAGTACAGACAAAATTATAAAATAACCAACCTTTTCAAGAGAGGTTTGATACCGAAGATGAAGAGCAGTTGGATCCCAATCTATGGCAATAACAGCACTCGAACAATTGAAGTCGGCATCACAGCATTCAATTTTACAACCGCGGCAGAATCTGACACAATTCATTTAAATAAATAGACATTAGGGAAATTATATCCATAGAAAACATTTTTATTGGTCAAACTAGCCACTGGGAGTAATATCAGGCAATTTTAGACAGGTATTTAAAATATTCAATCAAATTTTTAAGCAATGTTAAAAGATCTACTCCGAAAATTTAGGGCTAATAAGCAATTCAAGATGATTTTTTTTTTGCTTTTATTAAAACATTCAACATAAAGTATCAACTAATAAATACACATAAAGATTAAAAATTCTTAAAAAATGTGGTAAATGAATAAATTATAAACATGCTTCCGTACAAACAAATAAAAAGCTGAATTTGGTGGTTTTATAGGCATCATGAGTTGAGTTATCAGCACTTTAGAGCTACAAGAATGCTATTGGCGACAGGCGTCATAATTTAGAACCACAGCCAAGTATAGTGAGCCAACACCCGAGGAGGCCATCAACATAACTTTTAGGGACAACATTGTATACTGTGCACAGACTTCCAAGCATATTTAATGTAAACCATTTACACAGGGAATTAGTTGTTGAACTTTTAGGCTTCATAGACCGTCTGCAAGTCTGCAGTTATTTTGGCAATGACAGGGATCGTTCTCATGCGAAGCAAGCGTCTTACCGGCCCCTTAAGGGGATTTTCCAGCCCTTAAACGAGAAATGGGCACACAGGACTGGGGATCTCTAAGCTCAAGTGCCTCAATGTTAATCTAACCAATGGGAAAAAACTATTTTCTATGCCACATTTCTCCGACTGTATTGAATATTTTTGCAAGCCCTTTTATTTTAAATAATAAATGCAGATAACTTACAAATCTCCATAATCCCACTTTTTAAAATAGCTTCAAATATTTTTTTGTAAAATTATTTTTTCAAAATTTGAAAAAAAAATTTGAACCTATTTCAAAAAGTGGGATTGTCGGGACCTGTAAGTCAGCTACATTTATCACAAAAGAAAATCTGTTTATAAAATATTCAATACAGCCGGAGAAATGTGGCAGAGAAAATATCTTTTTCTCTATTGGATTAACACTGATTTACTTTGCTTTGGAGATCCACGGCCCAGCGCGCATATTCCCCCTTAAACACTGTTAGAAATAAGGGCAATAAATTCAGACTTACCGATACCAAGGGCAGTGAGCACATAAATATCCATTTCTTTGCACAGCCTTTAGTATGAAAGGATACTCGTATCCCAAACTGTCATCACTACAAAGAGATGAAATGAAATTGTTACAAAATGTGACATGATTAATGCATCATTCATGTATTTATTTTTCAATTAATAGATTATACCTGAATAAGTAAGATAAAGATAGAATGGCCAACCAATGTTAAAAAATAGTTATTTGCCAATTTTTTTTAAACTTTGCAAACTTCTCGGTCTTTAGTAAATTATTCAAATTAAAGGAGGACAATCTTAGGTGAAAGTAAAAAAGTTTCTGTAAGAATAAGACTAATTTTTTTTAATTTCTCATTGTGTCCTCTGGTAGTTTTACTTAACAAGCACATAATCAATGTTAAAAAAAACAGACTAGTTTTTTAAAAAAATATCTTTTCCAAACAAAGAGGTTAGTTAAAAAACAGGTTAGTGTTTGCAAAAAGGCACTTGATTTATATCATATTAATGTGGGAGAGCCTGGGGAAGGATTTTTCATTTCCAAACATTAAACAATCTACAACTAGCTAATATGAGAGAAAAAGAATGCTGAAACATTACCAGTCCAGGGCATGATTGGACACAGCCGCTTCTGATGGTGGTAAAGGGGACACCAAACGAGCCACCTGCACCCACACAGCTTGGTACAAATCCTGATTGGTGGTCATCTCATGGCAAGGCAGAATCAGGGGCAGACCAAACAGGGTGGGCCTGCATTTCTGGCTAGAGAGGAAGTACACATCTTGCCGGATCTGGAAGGGAAACATTTAAAAATGTATTTAAATGTTTATGGTTTATGACTAGAGTGAGGTGGCTCAGTACAGGCATAAACTGCCAATCCTGGTCCATACTTCTATAGCTCTAACACAACCTTCAGAACTTAACCTTCCGAACGACCTTGAAATAGACAATTACTGCAAAATTCTTAAATTTAATTCTTTTAAAATATTATATTTGTTTTAAAAAGCAGAATTTGGCTTATTTTGGAAGTTTTGGTCTTAAAAACATTTCCGAATGAAAAAGGAAATTACAAATAAAACTTATAAAATTTAAGGTTATTGTAAGAGAAAGAATGATGTACAAAATACAGAAATGGCTGGGTCTAACAAACGGGTTATTAATGATTACCCATTGATGACAGAAACCATAGCATCTGTGATTTTTAAGCAGTCAACCATCCAAGAATCAATCAACGTGTCTACTCAAAAACAATTTAAAACCTTCTTAACTCTTCCAGGTTTTCGTTGCATCAAAAACAAAAATGTCCAGGTATCGCTATTTAAGTTTAATTTTTGTTGCTCCCAAGTCATTTTATGAAGCAAAAAGCTAATAGTCCGAACTCCCTAGTGCTTAAAACTGTTTTTTAACCTCTTTGATATCTACACGAGGATTCTAACCTTTTAAAGAGGTTCAGTATGTTTATATATCGGTTATATTACATTGGCCAATTGCAATGTACCTTTTCACAATAACTACTGATCAGATCATCTTAAAATTTTCTGCGTGTGTTATACCAACCTTATATATTAATCTGAGGTTAAAAGTTTTTTATTAATAACCGTTAGATTTTTTTAAAATAAAATAAGTTTTAAAGTAGGGTCAAGTGGGGTAAGTGTGATAGGGTTTCTGCATTTTTCATTAAGAAAATTCGTTCTCTGCTTCAAGTAAATTCCAAATCCTAAAATTGGTAGTGAATTATTATAAGAAACATACATACGTAGAAAAAAAATTATATGTTTGAATTCCAATTTTAAGTGTACAAAATTTGCATTTCAAAATCCATTGCTGTTTTATCACACTTACCCCACATAGGAAAACCCACATAAAAAGAAGACAGTTGCACTTAAATTCAAAAGCTCAAAACTTTCTTTAAACAAAAAATAAGATCAATATTTCTTTTTAGTTTAATTATAAGTGGTCTAATGTTATATATTGCAAACTTTCAGATTTTCAGAATGATTTCCAAAGTTACAAGAGCTGTTTATCACACTTGCCTCCAATCACACTTACTCCACTTGACCCTACCCAAAAAATCATGAAATTTCACTTTTTTATCCCATAAAATTTTTTTTCACTTTAGTTTTATTAAAATTTATAACCTCCGATTAATTTATACTATGTATTACTTCACATAAAAAAAAGTTTACGAGAAAACATAGCATAGTTTTTGAGAAAAGGTACATCGAAGTTCAAAAAATCAAGTTCTGCGAAAAACGTGTTTCAAGTTTTTATTTGGACCGTTTCAGTAAGGAAAAGGTTAAATAAAATGGCTTTTAATGTCAAAAATATTTTTCCAATCGTCTTGATACTTTGTGACATTATTAATAAAGGTTGTAATAGTATTTTAAGCCAATAATTTTTTTTTAATTATTTTTTCACCGATTTTGGGGTACTGAACCCCCTTAAAAAGATATTTTCAATTCAAAAATACTCTTTTTTAGATCGATCACATCAGATAAAAATTAACCATATGAGGAAGAAAACTATTATTTCAAAGAAGCTTACCATCTTTCGATGATACGCAATCACAAAGTTTTTCTGGTAGAAATCCGAACTGAGTTCTCCAGTGGAGGAATTGCTGATCATACTAGTTGTCATGCTTGTGGCATAGCTTGGAGCACCCCCAAGAATCCAAGGCCCTAAAGGCTGTTGTGAAGGTGGGCTATTGAGCTAGTGAGGAATAAAGAAGTTTCAAGCTTATTGTATTGCTGTGCAACAAAACTGAATAATGCAAATGAATAACTCATTGAACAACTGTCAAAAGGTTTAAATAATTTTCAGCGTTAAATTTCACTAAATTCTGACCGAAATGAATTATATATTCCAACCTGAAGCATTTAGATTAAAACTACTTTATTCTGAAATACATTTATTTAATTGCAACATTATCAATGTCGAACAAATGTCTATCAATCTAACCAAACACAAAGTTAAATTATTTGCCTCATAAAAAAATAAAAGAATACTATATAAGGGTACAGTTAGCAGATCCGTTCACTTTCTATGATGAAATGTTATGGAAAAATAAACTTTAGGCTTTTTTTAAAGTTTTTTGAAAAACTAGCTTTTGCCGATATGGTGTGATACGATAAAAAAAATCATAAATAATACTTGGTTAGCCAGCAACAAACACTTAATTTCTCGCTCAAAGAATAATAAAAATTTAATTTTAAGAATTATAATCGGACTTATTTTTTAGAGATTACTGAATCACCAAAAATACACAGAACCTCACTATTTTATTTAAGGTGTGATTTCAGATGAATTAGCAAACATAGCTTAGTAAACAAGAGTTTCCAAAAATAATTACAAAAAAAGGTCATCGAGAATCATTCTAAAGAGGCAGAAATATAACTTTCATCCTTTGTGTGTAAGACTTCTACATTTTGTTGCGAGGCTGTCTGGGTGTTTTACATTAAGAAAAAGGTAAAAAAATACATAAATATAATATAATAATTTTTTATAATAGCAGCAATTACCTGTGAACCAATACTGTCTGTGTCGGAATCCCCGAGAGAGAAGACTGTCTTGCTATGTCCATTTGCATTCTCCCGGTCATCTAATGGTTTGGGGGCATCTCCATTAACAGCTACAACAGGAACTTTCTTTGAATTTGGGGAACTAAACACTTTCGGTGATGAAGAATCTAAAAGCAGAACATGAATGATAATTATTTTTAACTAAAAGTTATAGAAGTCAAGAAAAACTATTTATTGGTATTTAGTACAGATGCTTTAACAATACTTTAGTTTGTTGAAATAATATTGGAAAATAAAGTAGTTTATTTTATTTATAATTGAATTTTTAAAGTACTTGACAGAAGATAAGACTATTAAAATATTACCATAAAAATTAAGTTTCATCAAACCAGTTAAAACAATATTTACTTATTATTTTTTACAATCATTTTGATAATTTAAAAATATTCAAAAAAAGAAGTTTTTAATCTCAAATAACTAAACACACATCAACACAGCTGAATAAAATCAGAATAGACTATAACAATGCAAATTAAATTCATCAACGTGCCAAGAAAAAAAAATTAAGCAAATTTTTAAATAATAAATCAATGCCTACCAGATAGGGGCATTCTTTGTATTTGAGTCAAAGTTTGAGTTTCCCTAGGCTGCCTGCTATCATCTTCAAGTACTATGTCTTGTGGAATGTACAATTCATAGGCAAAGAAGGTGTTACCTGCCACGATTCTTATTCTCTGCTCATCCCCAGGAATGCTCTACAGAAACAAAAGTTCTCATAAGTAATTTTCTGTCATATAAGGTGCGTTTACACGAGCCACCCATGGATTGACGAGCTAACTCAGCAATTTTTCCCTCTTGGGGATTTTCTCCCAGACAGAACCAGAACTTGCAGGGTTCATTGGGGAGTTTTGCAAACCCTCCAATAGAGGAGGGTCTGATGTTTCATCCAATCTATTTGACCACAGACAATCATTTGGCTTGGAAATCCTGCTCGATCTCTTTTTCCCCAATGAGCATTTCGGCATTCCATGGATTCGATGGCTCATGTAAATGCGCCTAAATGGCATTTTTATATAGCCTAAATTACCAGGGATATGCAATTAAAAATTATGATTTGCAACACGAAAAATTATAATAAACTAAACATAAAAAATGAGAAATTCTCAATATTTATAATTATACAAAATGACAAATACAGTTATATTTGAGTTTTATTTAAAAAAGGATTTGAATTAAATACAAAATAGGACAATACTAAAAACTTATCTATTTTTTAAACCTCTGAGGGATAAGCAAATTCACTGAAGTATAATTAAAAAAAAAATTTATTGCTTTTGTTGCTCGAAATCCTGACTGCCAGGTAACTGGCTTATATATCTGTATACCTACAGAGGATTAATTTTAAAACAGGATTAATTTTACTACAGTGCAAACTCTACGAACGACCACCTCGACTTACGACCAATTTTCCAAGGCACCAATTTCCCCCCCTTTTCAATCTATGTTAAAAGCCACTCTGGGAGACCAGATCTCATTCCTCAAACGACCGGTTTCTAATCCCAGTTCATGAAAAAGTACAATTTTTAAACAATTAAACTTTTATTGTCAAATTGCAATAGCACTCAAGATTACAATTGACAATAAAAACTGACTTTTTTAAGATTAAAAAATATAAATTAGGAAAAGAGATGGTTAGCGAAAAATCGAAAAAATAACTTACTTTTGAACACATACAACAGTTTGTTCAAAAGTAAGTTAGTATAATTTTGTGTTTAAGTATTTGCAAATTATAAATATAATGATAAATAGATTTTGGTAATTTTTTAATGGTGTAAAATGATATTTCAACTTTCTAGCTTATTAACTTTTTCTACTCTAGGAGCGACCAATCCATTAACTACTGATTTACTTGGGAACGTGAGGATGGTCGTGTTAGAGGTTTCACTGTAATATTCTTTTTAAAAAATTTAAATACGGGAGAAGAAAGACATTCCGTTAGCATACAATTATGATTAAACAAAGATCATGTGCTCAATCTTAATAAGAAAATTAATTTTACATTCAAACATCAAAATATTTTAGAAATATACCTTAAATGTGGAGTCTGATACTTCAGTTACAAGAAGCTGCTGAGTTGCAAGACCACAGAGCTTTGCCAGTTGCTGTTTGAGATTGATGTACTTATCATCGTGGTTTAATTGAAGACCATATTTGACAGGCTTACTGCCGTCTAGACGGATAACTGGAACATAAAGACAAGCGTTCATTTTACTATTTATTACTCATATGATGAAAACCCAACTACTAACTTTCTACATTATAATTTATTTACTTATTAAGTCAAAACATTATGCTTTGGATAAAAAGAACCAAGTAATTGAATTTCATGAGAAGTTATGGTGCAAAGCTTGAGCTATACCTCTAAGTCAAACTACCTTTAGGGACAAATGCCATCTCGCATAACAATATCATAACTGAACGTTCATATTTTGGATAATCAATATCCTGGATCTTTCCCATGCAACTGAAGCAAATACCGCATTTAAAGCTTTTCCTGCGAATATGAATCAATTAGTGGCAAAAGTAAAACAGTGCTGTGTTGTGGTACTGTACAGCAGCAAAATTTTCAACATTTCATGTTCAAATAATATTGCCACCACTTGATTAAAATCCAAAAGATAAAACCGTAAGTAGAGTTTTGCTTCTGTTGCATGTGAATGATCAAAATTGCCTTAATGACCATCTGGGTCACAATAGAATGGATCGAACATTACTGAAACTGTTGCATGATAAACAAACCTAAATTCCAACCCCCAAAACTCTACCTAACCACAATCTCTAGGTGAATACAGCTGTCTATGGGCAAGGGCAGAGACATGTAATTGAAGGGGTTAAATGGGACACTGGATTGTTGGCCACACACTTTGCACCTGGACTGTAGACGACAATGAAAGAGATCCATGATGATTGACCGTCCTTTGACCAATCTTACAATAAACTGAAAAGCTGTACATTGTACAGCCATCGTACATATTGGCAAATATGAACCTTGCTACATCATACATTAAGTGTAAATGTTGAAATAATGTCGAAAGACTTAACAAAACATCAGTGATTCTTTAGATACTTCTGATTTTATGGCCTTGGTTGACACACATGCAACCATTTAACGCCACAATAACATTTTCAGAAAATATTTTCAACTGCGCACATGATACATGAAAGAATTCATGAAGTAAACAATGTAGATTTTTGGTCCAAATAGTTTATTGGTACAAATTTACCTGTTTCAATGTGTCTCAAAATGCTCAATAAACAAACCCCCCCCCAAATCTCTACCTACCCACAATCTCCAGGTGAATACAGTTCTCCAGGAGCAAGGGCAGAGACAAGTAATTAAAGGGGTCAAAGCGGACACTAGTATGTCCACAAACTTTACACATGACTGTGGACTGTAGCTGACAATGAAAGAGATTCACGACGATTCACTATTTTCAGCGGACATGATTCTCCCACGCATCAAATACTAACAAACCAAGCTTTTTCTTATTCTCCCAAAAAAAGGAGTTGTGTCAGGTTCAAGTCACATTATAGGTGCTGGCTCCAGTGCAAGGTATGTTGACTTTAATTTATAAATTCAATGTATCGAGTGCTGTTCTTTTGTTAACTTTCAATTGAAGAATACAGGGTAAGAGAGCTTCATTCCATAGGAATCTGTCTGGAGCTGGATTCTTTGGCAACAATTGTGAGTCATTGCCGAAACTGGTGCAAAGAACCGGTTGCTCAAGAGAGTGGACACGAGTCACACGCTAGTACCATGCAAAAAAAATTCTTCCTGTTGCCAATATCCGGCAAGCACAAAAGAATACGAGAAGATTCCTTCGCAATGAAGTTGTTTTCCCCTGTACTCCTCAATTATAATTTATAACAAGACCTTCAAACGTCTCTACCTACCCACAATCTCCAGGTGAATACAGCTCTCCATGGGCAAGGGCAGAGACAGGTAATTGAAGGGGTCGAAGCGGACGCTGGTGTGGCCGCACACCTTGCACCTGACTGTGGACTGGAGCTGGCCATGAAAGAGGTCCACGATGATTGACCGTTCTCGGCGCACATGATTCTCCCACGCTTCGGAAGCCACTTCCTCATCTGGGCGGCCATCGCTGTCTTTCAGGCCGGTGTAGGGCTTCTCGTGAACTCTGGAATGAAGAAAAAATTTGACTTAATTTACCGTTTCAGTCGCAAATTTTATTTTTTTTAATTCTAAAATTTGTGAAATAGACTCAATATGCATCCAGAATGAAATGGTACAAAGCAAGGAAAAAAATCTTAATTTTTTAACTAAAACTTTGGGGGAAGGACTTGGAATCATGATTTTTTAATAAATTATTAAAAAAATAAACTTTATTTGTTCAAAATAGCTTAAATTAAATTTTGAGCAATTAAAAATGCAAGCATGAAGAATTTAGGGACAATTTACAAAGTAAAATTGCTTCCAAGTTAATTTTATTTTTCCTACGTTTTTCATATCTTCATTTAACTACAACAAACTATATTTGATTCTCCAAAAGACATGGATTCTTCCATCTAACAATACAAAAAGAAAATATAACTTTATAGAAAAATGTAAGGAGAATTAAAAAAAAAATTATTTGAAATACGTGCAAGCTAAACTTAGTAAGAAAAAAATCACAAGTTAGACAATTACAAATGGAATCATCAAGAGTGAAAAGGTTAATTATTCTCCAAACTTGTGAAAAATGTGCACTCTGTTATTACCCATTAACTAGTTTATTTGTAAAAGAACAATCTTAAATTATTATTCTAATGCTTGTGTTATAAGTGCCCTAAATTGTTTAAAAATCTATTTAAAATTATCTGCACTGATGGACTGATAGACAGTTGAACATTATATCTCTTTTTTCAAATTTCCATGATAGGCACATAAACATTTCCAAATACCTGTTTAAATCTTCATGCAATCCATCAATAAGAAAAGCTAGCAGTTCTTGAGAATCATGTTGCTGAAAACCATTAAAACGTGGAGCATACTTTCCTATGGTCAACTTCAAAGGAGAAAAAACATTTTTAATAATATATAATTAGGGTTGTCTTATGAGAGCATTTTTTACTAAATTTTCTTCATTATTAGTCATGTTTAGTCGTCAGTGAGTGGAATGCTTTACCAGAATATGTTGTGTATTCGAAGAGAGTGGAAGATTTTAAGAAGAATCTCGATAGCTATTGGAAACTGACAATTGAATATACAGGGTGGTTATAAAATAACGCTCGCTATTCAGAGTAGTCTGTAGATTTAATATATAATCCAAATGCAAAAAAACTTTGAGACACTTGCTAATCAAGAAGGGGGAAAAAGAATGCAATAATAAAAAACAAACTCGCCTCTTGACCAGGGTTCTAAATTACGAGGCGTAATTGGACGTGTTGGCAGTAATTAGCCATAATTGGTTGCGTCTCGTAATTAGAACCTTGGTCAAGAGACGAGTTTCTGTTTATAGATTCCATTCTTTTTCGTAAAAAAGAAACTCGTCTCTTGACCAGGATTCTAAATAACGAGGCGTAATTAGCTGTGTTTGCCGTAATCGGCCATAATGGACGACGCCTCGTGATTTAGATTCTGGTCAAGAGACGAGTTTGTTTTTTATGATTATTCTTTTTTATGATTATTTTTTAGGATTCTGTCATTTTTATGATTCCGTTCTCTTTCCCTATTCTTGATTAGTAAGTATCTCAATTTATGATGCATTTGGATTATTCATTCAAGCTACAGACCACTCTGAATAGCGATCATTATTTTATAACCACCCTGTATTTTGGACCAACCTTGCTGGGCCTCTGGCCTGTTGTTGGTCAACAGTTTTTGTATTTGTAATTAACTTTCAGAAATATTAAGACAGCAGATTGTTTATATCATATGAGCTTAACCGTCTGCGGGATAAGCTAATTGAATTAAGTGTAAACTTGTTTTCACTTAATGAGATTAAAACTGCAATTTTAAAATGAAAATTTAACTCTTTAAAATGCTTTATAATTATATTAATGAACTAGCTGATTATAAAAGACTGCTCCATAATTTAAACTTTAAAATTGAGTCAATTTATAACACTAATTTTTTTAAAAGTGTGATGCTGGAAAACTTAAACAGATCAGGTAACAGATTCAGATATCTGTATTCCTCAGGAGTTTAAAAAATTAACCCTAATGTAAATTACCCTTAATTTGAGAGGAGCCACTGTCCTTGAAGTTCCACTCCACAAGTCTTGGACTAGATCACCATAACGTTTCGCAATATGGCCCTTCATGCCATGTTGGTTAGTTCTGTATAATGGAAACAAAATGTCAGCAAATCAAACAAGTTTTGCATTATTAATGCCCAATGAGGCAACTCTGGCTTAACCTATTAAAAAGTTTGTCAAGTAAGATATTGGTACAGTAAACTCCCGATTATCCGCGGGTGGATTATCCACGGGCCACGATCCCCCTTTTTTTCCCCTGCAAAATAATAATTTAACAAAACGCAGAGAAATGAAATTCATCTGAACAAAACTTGAAAGAATGCATCCCAAAAACAACGAATTCATTTCAAGAACAATGAATTCTTTTCCAGAACGACGAATACATTTAAAAAACGAATACATTATAAAAACAACGAATGCATTTGTGGTTCACCAAGTCATGTTAAGTAAATAAAGTACTAGTTATAACAATAACAAAATTTATTAACAACAAATAACAATAAACTTAACTTATAAAACTCGATGAACACATAAAATCATATTAGAAATTAACCGCGGCACAACAGAAGATACAGGAATAAATAATAACAAATAACCCAAAAGGGGTGTGCGCGCCAACGAAGCAGCGCTTATCGTATTTATAACAAAATACACAGTTAAGGTTACAGGTCAAGATAACTAACTACAGTTCCAGTTAAGAATGACTATATTAAACCTAGTGTGTGCCAAAATGTGTTCGGCCAGGTGCACAACAAGGGCTATTTGTCATAAAGAGTGACTTGTAAAATAAACTGTCCGCGACTTCAATTGAACTGCTTTGCGTGATTTGTGCAGATTTCTCTAATAATAGTACTATTAGTACTCTACTTTAACTCTTATAAAACCCAGAAGCAATTTTGAGGATATTTTCTTTACTTTTGTTTTGAGAATTCGCTTATCTGCGGATGAAGTGCCACCCAATTTCGCGGATAATCAGGAGTTTACTGTACTACAGTTTTGCTCTTGGACAAATCCCACACTTAATAGCCTAAGTTCCCTCAATATATAGGGGATCGATAACGAAACAAGCCATTGCTAGCTAATTTTTACATTTTACTTTTGTGAAGTTATGTTATAAGACACATTTTATTTTCGTTAAGTGTTCGAAGTTACTTTTGGAGCATTCCAAGGAAAGTGGTCCTGAAGTGCCAAAAAATTAAAGTGCAAATAAAATTCTGAAAAAATTGTCACATGTAGTTAAAGGTTTATATTTCAAATAAATCATACTGATTTTCGAATCTGAATTCAATTTTAGTGTGAAAAAATGCAATAAACTAGACCAATTTAGAAATAGATCTTTCAAGTGAAATAATTGCCAGATGTATGATAAACGTTTAAGGGCTAAAAAACATGTAAAATGAATTTTTTTACGCATATTGTTGCAAATGCATCTTTTCTGAGTATCTTAGGCAGATATTTTGTGCATCGCTTTTTTTAAAAAAAATTACTCGGTAAAATATGAATTACTTGATGCTCAATGTAACACACGGAACGAAAACCTATAACTTTTTATATAAAAACTGTGAAAAAAGCTTAACAAAGCTTATTTTATTAATTATAAGCTAGTTACACATGGGGAACATATAGAAAAAATTTCAAAATGTTTTTTTTAAAAATTAAGCAAGAATTTGGCAATTTATTTCTTGAAACGCACGGAACGATTTTGGCAATGATGAAGGAAACGGGAGTGGGAGCTAGTTGACGTGTAGTATAAAAAACGAGATTTATCCTGAGAAATTCATTTATTGAAATGCGTGCTTATGGAAACATGCATGTATATATTTATAAAACACCACAAAACAAAAAAAAATCCTTTACTAAAAAAATTAAAAACAATTGCAAAACTAAAAACGTTATCATTTACGCTATGGAAGTTTCAGCCACCTGCTCTGGCAGATGTACACATTTGAGGATGCATTGGATGTTTACATTTTAGATCATTAGTAGTTGAAATATAGAGTGCTTCAGACGTTATTTTGTTTTTCCTTGTGACCATTTGTCTTTAGAAAAGTTATGTGTTGCAAAATCATTATTTCAAATTAAGCATTTTATTGATATTAACAGTTATGTTTTAACGAAAGTGAATTGTTTTACTTTAACAACTTTCATTTACAATTTTTAAAAAGAAAAAAAAACATTTGAATGCAATTATTTCGCAACGTCTCCCAGGAAAGACATTGTCGACGGAGTTAGTGGCAATGCCAAATCTCTCGTGCGGAGAGAAGTTATGAGTAAAAGAACAAATCCGACCATCGTCCAGCATTCAAAGGATTTGGCCGATATTTCGGAAACTTAATTCCGAATACCAAAGTCCTTCATATTTGACAATCGGATATAACATCCAAAATAACGGATATTAACCCTTGAGTTACTTTGTTTCCGGTACCAGGAATACGAAAAATTCACCATGTTAAATGTGACTCTGGCAGTCACATTAAACTGTTCAATACAGTTATATAAAAATTGTGCTTGCTATTGTTGTGTAATTTGCAATATGGTAGGAATCATTTTTCACTACAATAAAACCCACATTAAGTTTGCAGTATACAAATGTTCTACGAGAAAAAGGGTAAATAGTTCTCATTTTCGAGTGCGAGAATCGAATAAAAAAAGGTGTTTCACATTCAATAAACAATTTTATTTGTTATTTCAAGACATAAATTTATTATTTTTATTAGTTTAGCTTCAGTTAGAGGGTATTTTAATTATTTTTCCCTTCGATTTTGACGTAAAAGGGTGCACGAATGTCAGGGTCAAAGGAGGAGCCAATCAGAGTAGGCGAAATTTCGGCGCCAGCTGCGTTGTTTACCCAGTTTCCTTCGCGCAGTACATTTCTCTGCTGCAAACTTAAGGTCGGTTTTAGTGTAGTTGAAAATTTAAGAATAATATTTAAAATTAGCAATTGAACTTTTATATTTTTATAAAAAATTAAATATCAAAAAATGTGCTTTACCAAAGTTAAATAATAAATAATTGTGTATTTAAATATGTCACTAAACTCCTATATTTATTTATTTGCTAACCAAAGAGTTTATCATTAAAAATATTAGGATTTTAAAAACTGAACTGCAAATCAATTCGCACGCTGTAACACACGGAACGTTGAGTGCAACACACGTGACGGCGCTATTTATTTTATTGTAGTCTGACTATTTGTAACTCAGATTTCCAACGCCACTTTTTTTAAAGCTTGTTTACTTAGCTTGCTATTGATATTTTTTATTTTCATGAGTATTTGCATAATTCGCAGAATTATGCAAATAATAGAAGAAGAAAAGAAAATAACCCTGTTAAATGGAAACACACGTGACGCGAAATGAAAAAATTATATCTGCGTAACTTTTTAGTTTAAAAAGATTCCGATTAGCTTAATAAGATCATTAAACATCTGAGAAAAGATATAAGTTGTCATCTTATTTGTTATATACTGCTTTCAAACCAAAAATTTAACAAATATACTGAAAATGTGGTCCGAATGTAACACACGGAACGCTGGAATGCTCCTTTTGTTACTTTGGTAGAAACAGAGATATTATTAAACGAAATACGGTTAAGACGGATGCTCACTGTACTTTTATATTGGCATTAAATTAAGTAGAACAAAACACATTACGACAAGATCATACAAATAAACTTAATTTACCTGTTAAGCTCATAAAGATGACGATTTGAGTTGAAGTATAAGGTAAGTGGCTGGGTATTGCTAACACACTGTAGAGCAGCATTCATAAAACAAGTATTTCCAAGGTTGTTGAGTCCAGTAGCACCTTTCTCAGTAGGACCTAAAAAGAACACAGGGGTTTAGTCTTAAATATTCTGTACTTTTCTTTTAAAGGTTTATATAAATTTCATTAATTACATTTTATTTAACTTAAGAGAAACCAGGCTAGGCTAGGTTAGAATTATCGTTGCACTAGAGCTACACGAGGGCTATTGGCGACGGGCGTCGTGTTTTAGAACCACAGTCAAGTGACGATAAGAGAAACCAGGAACACAATGACGCTTCAAATTATCAAATTTTGTATTGATTTTTAATTACTAAACTGTATTTACGAAAATACTGATATTAACTGACTTATATGACCTCAAAATAATGTTTGCTCTTATCCTTATATTTAAAAATTCTGAATGTTTTGCATTTATTATTATTTTTTTAAGAAAAATTGCACTGTGTTAAAAAAAAACATGAATTCAAAATCTTGGAAAATGTAACTCTCCATGTTCAATAGAAAAGCAAAAGGCTGGAAATGTTGTTTAGGTATTCCAACATTTAAAGCTGGCAACAAAGTTATATTGCAATTAATTAACACCCTTCCCAAATACAGCCCTACGTTCATGTGTGTATTATATCTGCTTTTGCATAAATATAAAATTTAGTGATTAAAAGTTAAAATGAAAATTTTATATTTTGAAGAGTTCAGTTATTGTGTTTCCGATTTTTATAAGTTTAGTTCATTGCCAACTTGAATATGGGATTTGGGCTAACTTTAAACTTATGCAGAATCTAAGTCTTCATGCCATGTTCATAATTTTGCCTCTTTCTGAAGAATAACAATGCAAAAGAATGTCAGTAATCATAAATTGCAATTATATTTAAGTTGCTCTTAGTTAAGAGTACTGTAATCAAATATCTGAACTCTCATACATACAAGATTTGGTTTCACATCCAAACAAAAAAAATTTAATACCTTGACTCTTTTGATCAAACTTGGCATTCATAACATTAGACATTTCTTCAGGCCAGGTCTGGTCTTTGTTACGAACTGTAAAGAAAAGTATGTTCAGTCAGAAAATGAACTATATTATTTACAAATAAGAGAAAGAAGTGAATCAATTAATTGAAACTACCTTCTATTAGAATTTGTTCATTGTCTTCTATATATAGTTGCTGAAGAGTACAGTTCTCTTCTTCCAGCAGAGTGAGATTGCTCTAAAAAAAGTTTTTATAAATAACTATTTAAAACATTTTCTTTCTTGATCAGAATAGTTCAGCAGATTTAAAGGGCTAAAATATGTGGCTAATTAAATTGGGACCTACAGCTTTTGGTAAATTTATTTTGAAAAGCTGTAACGTCATGATAGGTTAAGGTAAAACCTTTTGGTCGTCTAATTTTTAAACTAGAGAGGCTGTACATAAACATTTGTATCAGGTATTTTACTGCAAGTTTCAAATACATCACAAAAGTTAAGATTTTAAACTTTATATAATGAAATAATTTTTACCAAAATAAAAGTTTTTGTTTGACAGAAGATTTCTTAGAATCTATTGATTACATTATTATAACAAAAAAGAACAAATTTAAATTTTAAATCCTAAAAAGTATTCCTAAAAAAAATTGGATTCTCTAAACGTTTTAGAAGAGTAGCCACTTTTAAAATATTATATTACAATCTAAGATTCTAAAACTATACACAAAAAACACAATTTCTGTTAATTCAGAGAAAAGGGAAGACTTACATCATCTTTGTACAGCCATAGCCGTGTTTCCTCTAACCTCAGTCGAAGTCGCATGCATATGAATTCAAAAACTTGGCGCAGTGTAGCTAAATGACTGAAAGAGGCTAAGTAGGCAAGGTATCTCTTGTTGACTGGGGGTAAAGAATTCACATACATGGAAGGGTTGCTGCCTAAAATATCGGGGAGGAAATGTTTTTTAATTAAATGTTTTTAAGTTGTTTTTTTCATTTCAGATGAGCTATTAGTTCTATAAAAAAATAAATGTGATAATTAAGAGGTAGTGAATGATTTTCATGTGTGTAAGGTCAAGATTCTAAACAAGACATATGAAAAAAAAAAGAATTCCAGTAATAACTTGTTGTTTCCTGTTAATATAATCAAGTTAAATTTAACTGCTTCCATGACTATGTTAAATAAATACAACTTTATTAAGTGTATTTTGAAGCTCAAATTATATAATTATTAGAAGAAAACCTGACAGAAAGTAACAGACGAATAAAAAAAGAGAATTGTGATGTCACATGAAAATAAAACATTGAATTTTGAAGCAAAATGTTATTTTTAAGGTAAGGACATCAACTTGGACTAGTTTTTAACTTAATTAAGTTATACGAAATATCAGTAAATCCTCTTGCGACTTCACATCAACTTAAATTGATATTATGTTTGACATTTCATCTACTAAACAGTTTATTTTTCACTTATCCAACAAAAATGGTTCAACAGAAAGAGAATATTGAATCATATAATTATCAGTTGTTCATTTGAATAAGAAATGACATAACACAAAGCCAACATGATTTTGGAGGTCTTTAAACTAAGATCTTAATCAACAAATTTTAAAGGCATTTGAATTTTTTTTAAATATAAGAATGGATTTTTAATTATAAAAGTTTGTGCATTCATATCACAAAAAAAAAATTAAGTTGAAGACTTCAAATTACAATAAATTGATGTGGACCCTCAAGCAAATATTAAAAAGATACTTGCAAAACATACTTTGAATACATATTTTGTTTTAAAAACATGTTTAAACAAAAAACATATGCACTAGATTTTGCTGGGGATATGGCTCTTTGCAAAATAGAAGAAAAAATGTGCTTACCATAAGAAGATGTCACATTTCCCACTGCCCCCGCCCAAGGGTTGGCAACTGGGCGTCCTGCACTGGCCTGATGCCTGTACAGCTTCAGGGTGACAAGATACAGCTCTAGCTCAGGAGTGCCGTTGCGTGGGAGGATTACCTGAAACATGCAACACAGTTTGATGCTTCACTAGAAGACGTACAAAAATTACATCACCCAAAATTGTGAATTTTTCTCCCCCTATGTCACGTAAAATCAAACCCCTCCCCCTAAAATTAAGTCATGTAGTTGCAACCCCCCCCCCCTTAAACAAAAAGTTAATTTTAATCCTTCTTTATGTACCTGAAACTTTAAAAACAATCATATTTATATATATAGTTCTGAAATTAACTTGGCAACAAAAGAAAGTAACATTTACCTTGGTTAAATAATTTATTTATAGGAATAGACCGACATTAATAATATAGACATTTCAGTAAATAGTTTTCTTTCTGAAAATAATTATTTCCTGAACAAGAATCAGGGGCTTATCCCAACTTGCAAACATGCTATTTAATACATATTTGTGTAAAAGTTTACACAAAGAATATGTAGTATTCTGCTGGGGTCTCAGGAGGTAAAAAAAACATAGCTAAAAACTTAACTGGTCGGCGCAACAGCCCATTACGGGGCCGAGGTCTGCTTTTCCCTTTTCGTCTTTCGTGACCAAGGGCTCTGGGGTGCTAGGCATATGTCCAGCATGTAAAATAAGCGGTATCGCATCGAGAAACGCGACACCAAAATGAAAACTTTGTATCGCATTTAGTTGCGATACAAAGCAAAATAGTTTCAGAACTACGGCGATTCGAAAGTCTCTGATCGCCGTAGATTCGCAACGAGTTCCGTTACATTTGAATCCCAGGAGTTCTGCCACTTTCGGATCCCTGAAGTTTTGAGATTTTCGGATCCCCGAAGTTTTGAGATTTTTGGATCCCCGAAGTTTTGCGATTTCCGGATCCTCGGGAGTTCTGTGACATTTGAACCCCCGTAGTTCCGCGACTTTCGGAACATGGAATTTTCGTGATTTTTGGATCCTTAAATTTTTTCAAAAGTGCTATGCATTAATTAAAAATTGCTACACACAAGTACTTTGGTATAGCAAAACTGCTATACACACAAAAAAAGTATTTTACACGCTGCATATGTCCCGGTCAGATTGGCAACCTAATGCGGGATCCCCTGTGTTTAGTTCCCAAGCACTTCTTGGTTGAACACTGAACCTTGCCCAATCCGGGATTCGAACCCCTGGCCTGTGGCACACGAATGCAAAGCACTACAACTGCACCACAGGGCCTCAAAGAAACAGAGCATACAATGTATAAAACTGATTACCTACCTGCCTAGGCAAAGGGGGTGATCCCCCATACCACTGAGAAAGAGCTCTCCACACAGCTTCTGGCACCAACTCAAAGTCTCTTCCAGGCACAAGGGGGGGATTCTTGCGAAGCCTGCCCCCTTCTCCAGTCAAAAATATCACCTATAAAAACATTCAAGGTAAGACATTAAACCATTGGAAGATTACACAAATACTTTTAATGTGCAGCCTTCTCTGTGACACATAATGAGTGTGCAGTCAAAATATATCGTAATCTCTTATGTAAACTTAATTGTCTGTAAAAAAATCACAAAAGTTTAGTTGTTGATAGAAAGGCATTTTTCCTTTTAAAAATCGCTATTTACATTTTGAAAAAATTATGGTACAGTACTAAGGTACAAAATAAATGTCGAAGAAGCATAGCTTTCGATTCCATTCTTACAATTACAGTTTAGTTGTAGTTAGCTGTTAATTTTATTAATTGGTTGGTATTCTTATTTTTATTATGCAATGCAAGATTTTAGCACATGATTTGAGTTAGTTAAATAACTTAGCGTTGACTTAAGAAATTCTATTCATTTTATGTAAAGCAAAATTTTTTGCTAAACAGTTTTCAAGCCTTTCACGTAATTAATTTTAATTGCACAGGTAATGAAATAAATTTTTTATATAGGTTTTTAATATTTAGAAAATATTTTTTTAAACTGCAATTCTTATTATGAACATAATTTTTTTTAGATTAAAGCACAAAATTTTAGCAGAAGTTTGTAACATACTTTTAATGTGTTGGGAACAATCAGTGAAGAGTTGTCAATAGAGGTAGGACGTTGTGGCACATGAGATAAATTTCTTCTATGGACATTTGGTGAATGATTTGGCGTTCGTATTAATTCCGGGGGCTGAAAAAAACAGAGCAGAAACAAATTAGAATACACAAGTTAGTTTAATGCTAAAAAAATAAAATTTCTTAGTTGGATAAAATTCTTAATGTACCAACGTTTGCATAGACATAATTACTTTCTCCCCTAATTACCACTAAGTAAAAGACAGCAAAAAAAAAACTCTTTGGAACTACGTGATTCTTAAGAAGATTTGCAATTTTTGACTTTCAATCAATTTTTTCATTCAATTTTTAGAATTCTAACAGCTATTTTCACTTACCAAAACACTTTATAAGAAGCATAATTGAAACAATAGCTGAGTATTTATAACTATCAAAAGTTTACAAAGAATTAAGGCATGATCTTTTGATTACTATCAAATCGACAAAAAATGAAAATTTTCATGAATTTTATTGTCCCGGGGCCCCTTAATTTGTAAAACTAATGAATATACATATTAAAAAAATATTATGCGTGTCTTATGCACAGAACATTTATGAGAACCGCTAAGGGACTATCCCAATACCAAGTAGACACATTACAACCAATAAAAAAAACTGAACTCAATTTAAGGAATATTATTACCTCTAAACTATTACTCTTTTTCACAGTATGCTGTTCAGTAAGACTCCTCGGAGAATAGCTTCCCCCATCACTGCTTAGGGAACTCAGAATACTGCTGATGCTTTCAAATAGAGATGGCGTAAAATCGTCGCCAACATTAATAATGCTAGAAAGATTGATTTGTCGTTGCATTGCATGTTTGGGCAACGCTACCATTAATGCGACGACTGCTTTTAACTATATACGTTTTTGTTCGCCTGTACTGGACTTTGGGGTGCCATAGTATTTTTATATTGTTTCTTTCTTATATTTTCTTCTTCTATAAAGATTATTATTTTAGTAAAGCATTACTCTTTTTCACAACTCATTTTTTGCATTATGTTCAATCCTATTTGTTTCTTTGTTCTTATTCGATATCAACTGTACATGTTTTTGTTCCCCTTTTATGGATTTTTCCCCCTTGTCTTGCCATAGTATATTTTTATATTGTTTTTTTTTCTTGTAATAAAGATTATTATTATTACCTGTAAACTATTACTCTTTTTCACAGTCTGCTGCTCACTCAGGCTCCTCGGGGAATAGCTTCCCCCATCACTGCTCAGGGAACTCAGGATACTGCTGATGCTTTCAGACAGGGAGGGCGTTGAATCGTCGCCAACGCTAGTTACGCTGGAAAGAACGACGCCTGACGTTGCATCGTCGGTCTGGGCAACGCTGCCCTCTATGCGACGTTGCATCTTGCTGTTGCGCTTCAGGCTGCCAGAGGGGTAGGTGGGGGTGCAGCAACCACTGGCAAGGGTGCCCTGAAATTATTGAGGGGAACGTTAGAATAATTTTCTAAAAACGTGGTTAGGTAAGATTGGAAAATTGCTGCACTAGAGCTACACAAGGGCTATTGGCGAGGGGCGTTTTAATTTAGAACAACCATCGAGTGACGAACCGACACCTGAATGGGCACCCAAGGCAACCGTTATGGGTGATATTGTAAGCAGAGTTGGGACTTTATAGCACATTTAAATGTGCACTCCCTCTACACAGAGGTAATATATTCGGCACTAATATTTGTAGGACAATTTTGAGCTGTCCAGGCTATTTATAGGTTGGCAGTTTTGTCCAAAGCCGGGACCTTCCACATGCAAGGCGAACACCTTAACCGAATGGGCTCCCAGTCGCAAATTATGGGTAAACATTAATGTTGACATGTTTAATGTTTATAAAATGAATGGCTTTTACATAGGATCAGCAGGGTTCCCACACAAAACCCAAAACCAACTTCCCTGACTTTTCCAGTAAATTAAAAATTCCAGTATGAAACCACATTGTGGTTGGAAAATTAAATAAAATATAAACTTATCCTACAGTGATGTAACATGGTAAATTTGAAAGAATACACTAAAAAAACATTGACATTGAGAACAGAATAGTTGTTCAACTAAAGAAAGAAGAGACAGCTAGAATTTATTTATGGGTTAGGGTTAAATTCAATTACCATCACACTAGAGCAACACAAGGGCTATTGCTGATAACTGTGATTCTAATCTAAATTAAAGTGCTCATGTGATGACCTGACACATGAGTAGGCACCTAATGCTACTTTTAGAAGCAACAATGTCAGTGAGTCATCAGATATTCTGTGTAAGAAAATTGAGTGTAGGCACTGTCGTGGCATGTCAGAGATCCCTTGGTAACCCATTTGGCTTAGGGTCTCTCAGAAAAATTAAATCTCAGCATACTTTAACATCCTCATAAAGCTAAGATTTATTGTAAATGAGTAACAAAATAACAAAGACAGTCGTTGAGATTTTAACCATAATCGTTAAAAGGTACCAACTTTAATTAGAGAACATTCTTTTTATAGACTTAGTAGATCAAAAATAAGAACTGAACTTAAATAATCTTCATTATTATATGTAATTAGTTATGTTTGGATAGAAAGAAACTGATATCTAACAAGAAAGTATATATTATGTTAAAAAACTAAATTTAACTTACCTGGAAGTCCACATATTCGTTCCAAGAAATCCACCAGTCATTTGCTATTAGATACCAAAACTGCCCAACTTGCATTCCTCGGCGCTCCTCTCTGTCGATCCATGATCTGAAAGAATTTAAATTGTCAATACAAGCATTTCACAAGTATAGATTCAGTTAAAACTCATAAGAACAAGTAAAATAACAATTACTGTAAATTTGAAGTCGATTGCAGTTGCTGAGAAGTTAATATTTTGTGTTATATTAATTAATCCAGTAGGTAGGTCCCTTAGCTCTTGAATTGAGGTTTGACTACATGAATTAAAATATTTTAAAGAAAAGTCTAAATCTGTCTTTAAGCATACCTTATAATTTCCCCTTCATCTTCCTTTGTGTTAGGTTTCAATCCGAATATAACATGACAAACCTATAAATAAAATAAAAAAATCAGACAATTTATAAAAAAAAAAGACCAAATACTTTTTAAATAATAATAGAAAAAAAAAACTAAAATGTGGTAGAGCACTTACCTGGAACAATATATTCAAAAATTCCATTGAGAGATTGCTGCCAACTGTCCAAAAAAGATATTCATCTAGTGTTAGCGCACCAGCCTAAAAGTGAAAGCAATTTTAAATATACATATAGTCTATAAAATATTTAAAAGTCAACTACAGAAATATTTGTTGTTAACTAACTTAACAGGGGCTGAAACTAAGTAGAAAGTTGTTACTAGTAAACCCAAAAGCCAGGTTGGCACGGTCTAAACTACTTTTTTTTAATAACTACACTTTTGGTAAAAAAAAGCTTTATTTAGGGAAAAATAAAGGAAAATTTTTACTTTTAGTAGGGAATTTTCTAAATTTATATAGAAAGCCATTATCAAATTAAAATTATATTCTAAAAAGATTCAAGCTCGAATAAAAAAGCAAAACAAAATCTTTACTACATTAATTTTAAATGAATTTTTGAAGTTTTTTTACAGCATTTTAAATTTAAACCTTTACTTCAAAAAAGTTACCTGATTTGGATCATGATTTGCCATAATTTCCTTAGCTATATCAGTAACTTCGGACACAGAGAGGGGCACCTACAATTCAAAAAGACAATCATTTACTTCTACAATTATTAAAATAGAATTTTGTGGAGGGAAAACCCTATTAAAATCTTTAAAACTTACAATTTCATTTTTGATGAGGCTTTTATTTTCATTCTTCACAAACAGAAGCGCGCTGACCATATGCCTCACTTCGGCCTCAGACAGAATACCGTCTCTGTCTTGATCAAAGATTTTGAAGCAAACTAAAAGAAAATCAGAAAAGCTATAGTTCATATATGACGCAGATCAGGATTGGCACGGATTTTACCATCCCCAGTAAATACCATGGTAAAAACTGGTATTTACCGTCATGGGAAAAATTACTGAAACAATGAATTACTTATTATTTAACAAGAAAAATTAAAATAATTTAAATTTTGAATCTTAATAAATGTTTATCATGTATCCAAGATATTTAAAAATTGACAAATCTTAATCAAATATTTTACAAATATAATAATAATGAACTATTATTTATTATCTAAGTGTTCCTAGTTGCATAAACGTAAATATTCATTAAAATATTGTATGGGATAAATAATTATTGCGTTATGTCAACTAAATCTAGAAATAAAATCAAACAACTTTACTAGACTTTTGCAAATTCTAACGGCTACAGTTGTGATAAAGGGGACTAAAAAGAGCGAGCATAACGTGGGATCCCCTCCCCTTTTCACAGATATTGGCACAATGCAATGACAACTAGAATACAGAACGTAAACAAAAAAGAAAAACTGATTTTTACTTTTCTAATACTTTTAATTAATTAAAAAGAATTCCCCAGATTTGGTATTTCTCAGAAATAGGTATTTCACAGTTTTTCCGCCTTGGATGGGAAATATTAGTTTTGGACGGGAAAAACCCAACCATGACACAGGTGGATTAAACTATCTCTCGAAAGCAATTAATCAGCATAATTCCTATTTGAACTGAATGAAAATCTAAAACGCCCACAAGGATACTTTTAATGGGTGGAGGGTGACCTAACTCCTCATTGATTTAACAAACCATCTTGGAATTATTTTTTTTTTTACAGATACAGTAATTACATATACAAGTTCACATAACTTTTAAAAGACAAAATAAACAGATGACAGAACTTGTTATTACTGAAATGCACATAAATGTTTTGCAGTAATCTTGATTCACAATATAAATGTGAATAATTTTGAATATATATCAGGAGCAAAATTTTATGGGGTGATATACATACACTTTTGCCGCTCTGTAAGCGGGCCCCGACAGCAGGCAGATATGCCACATGCCATTTCCTTGAAATCAATGTGTCCATCTTGGTTTTCATCAAAAGCATTAAAAATACCTGTGGAGATAAGATATGCTTGGATGAAATAAAAAAAAAATTGCATACAAATTTTGTTTTTCTCTTAATGTCCATGAGGTAATAAAACAATCTGATCCTCATCCTTAAAAATGTAGCTCATTCTTGCAAAATTAGTTTATATTGAAAAATATATATAATACAGGGAAGTGTAATATTTTTTTAAAAGCATGAGTTTCAAATTTAAAATTTCTGAATGATTTTTTATAATTAAATTTTTGAAGTTGAATGTTTATTAATGTACTCAGTACTTTAAATTCTAGCATTTTACAAAATGAAATTTATAAAGTTTAAAAAAATTATGTAAGCATTACAAAATGATGAGGTGGTGAGTTTTAACATCTGTATATCGCAAATAGTTAATTGAAGATAAATAGGCATTAAAATACAAAAATTGCGATTTAAAAAGTCACATACAGCAATTAAAAGTCACATTTAGAACCTTGATTATCCGGTCTAGATGAGACCAGAGATAGGTTGGATAAACAAAAATTCTGAATAATCGAGAATTTCTGTTAAATAGTATAACATATATAGTACAGAGCAAAAAGTCCACAGATCTCAAATTCACCCAAACCCAAAATCTGTGTTGGTTTTTAGGATGGTTGGATAACAGAGATTTCTGGATAAAAGGGCCAGATAATTGAGATATTACTGTACATTCGATTTTAAACTCTTACCTTCACAAAGAACAAGAGGGATTGGTGGGCAAATTAGAGGTTTTAGAGTGTCCAAGTCCAAACGTCCACTACGGGACTGAGTCTTCAGAATCCAGTATCTTTTTTCCAAATCTATTATATCTGTTTCTTGCACTAAACATAGAAACAAATTAACAAGAGAAATTTTCAGTTAAAATTGAAATCGATTGGAAAAAAATTAAGAAATTAGACAGCATTAATTCAGACCTCAAACCATAATATTTCCAGATAATAAGGAAAATATTCGCTGTTTTCAGTTGCAATGAGTACCTCTACAATACTGAGTTGGGTACATTTGACCCTAATGCTTGCAAGGTCCACTTCCGAACTGGTTTGATAAGGTTAAAAAAATCATAAAAATTTCACAAGACACATTTTCAGCACAAATTTAAACTGATTGGGAATAAAAAAATAATAGGAAAGTTTACACAGCCATTTATTCTCAGACTTAAGGGGGAATGGCCCGCAGCACCGGGGGTCTCCAAACTCAAGTGCCTCAATGTTAATCCAATGGGAAAAAAATTATTTTCTTTGCCACATTTCTCCGGCTGTATTGAATATTTTTACAAGCGGATTTTTTTATGTGATAAATGTAGCTGACTTACAGGTCTCTATCTTCCCACTTTTTGAAATTAGTACGAATATTTTTTTTAATATTCAATAAATTATTTTACACAAAATATTCGAAGCAATTTCAAAAAGTGGGAAGATGGAGACCTGTAAGTCAGCTACATTTATCACATAAAAAAATCCGCTTGTAAAAATATTCAATACAGCCGGAGAAATGTGGCAAAGAAAATAATTTTTTTCCATTGGATTAACATTGAGGCACTTGAGTTTGGAGACCCCCGGTGCTGCGGGCCATTCCCCCTTAAACCCAGACTGTTTCATAAATAGAATATCTTGAAAAATATACTATCAATCATCTAAAAAATTTCTGATAGCAAAAAATATAACTATGATTTGAATTACAGTTGTACCTCTGCAATTTTGATTTAAGTACCTTTGGCTTAACTTCTTTCAAGGTCGACTTGCAATCTAGTTTGACTAGGTTTATTACAAGGACACAGTTTTCCTTCATGCTTGAGTGGTTCTTACAGATTGTCATGGCAATTCATACCGTTAAAATTCCGAGTATCCTTGAAAAACTCAACTATTTCTTTAAGTTTGTATTCATAATTAAAGCTGCTCATCACCCCCATACCCGGTCCTCCTTCGATCGGGCTTGCTAATGGTAAGTCTATGTGGGGTGGGGGAATGGTTTGTATTCCAGAAAAAGCAATGAAAGTATAGGAACATTTTGATGTGGTTTTTTTATGCATAAAACTCCAATAAAATTGTGCTTTTAGAGGCTATTTTTTAAAAACGTTATTTACTTTTTTTAATCGAATTTTTTGCTATTAAAAAAAACACGTAAAAATATTCCTATAACTTCATTGCTTTTTTTGGAATAAAAACCATTTTTCCCACATAGACTTACCATTAGCAAGCCAGATCGAAGGAGGACGGGGTATGGGGATGATGAGCAGCCTTAAGAATTTGCTAATGGTTTTTTAGCAACGCTAAATAGTGCTATTTTTTATTGCCCATTACAGTAACTTCAACTGCATTACAAAAACTGCAAGTTAATCCCTAATCCGGAAAGACTTAAAAATTCTTAAAATAGCATAGAAAACTATTTCTGAATCTATCCTGCGGAATAAGCATGACCTTAGATCTGCATCTAGATAATTTTGCCCCCCAAACAAAGCAATTTTAATTCTTTACTTTATCGAATTTTCTTTAAAATATTAAACCAAGCTTTAAACCTTGTTATAGTAAACCTTAAAGTTTACAACAACATACAATAATAGAAGAGCGTGTTAAGGGACATTTTTGAAAAATATATTGAGATTTTTTTGTCCATGAACATATTACTAACTTCTTCAACGATAACAAGTTTCCCCTATTTAATAAACTTTAAGTTTAGTACATGTTTTACACTTTACAAGTACCGTTTTCAACAGATCCGAGTGCAAACGAATAATTTGAGCAAAATTGGAAAAAAAAGCTAATTTTCTTGTTTTCATCTTTTTGTCACTTAGCACATTATTCCACTAAGCTAAGAATTGTGAAGCCTCTTTTCAAAAGAACTAAAAAATATTTTCTCAAAATAGTATAGAAAACTATTTCTGAATCTATCCTGCAAAATATGCATGACCTTAGATCCGCATCCAGATGTTTTTGCCCCAAACAAAACAATTTTTTTTTATTCTTTAATTTATCAAATTTCCATCAAAATACTAAACCGAAATTCAACATCTTATTTGCTTACAATGAGTTACTCCGGCAAGCGTCTGATAAAAGGTTGGCGTTTCCAACTCGTTAGAGAGGGTGACAGTGCTTCTTTCCAGGACCAGCCAGCGTGTCAATGATGTTGCATCACGATTGCGCAATACCCAGTCTTTAAACTCTTCGAAAGTTACTCTTTCACCCTAATATCATTAAGGAGAAAATAGATGTTGAAATACATATTATAATCAAAAATAACATCGCCAAAAAAGAATAAATTTTTTTGAAATTGGCACAAGACAAATATTTTTAAATGGCCAAATTATTTATTATTCTTTGAAAAACGTTTTAAATTTTATGAAAATTCTGACCCTATTGTAAAACAGTAAATTTTACTTTTAAATGATTTTCTGACTCTTGCAGGGTGGCTACAGAATCTGAGAAAACAAATTCCCTGACTTTTCCCTGATTTTCCAGGCTAAATGTAAAAATTTTCCCTGATTAGCGGCAATGAACTATATTAGCATGCTGGTTGATGATATGGGCATTGATATAGGCTGAGAATGATGAAGTTGAATATCATTGCACTAGAGCTCGGGGAAGGGCAAGGCAGTTAAAACGAAAGATTAATAAGCAGTAACTCAACCACTTAAGTAAAAGACTTTTCAGGATTAAACCTTTTGTTATCCTTTCTTTTACCGGTTAAAATGGCAATTTTGGAAATTTTCCCTGATTTTTTTTTAAAAAATCACCAATTTCCCTGATTTTTCCAGATTGATTAAATTCCCTGACTTTTCCATGATTCCCTGATTTTCCTGATCCTGTAGCCACCCTATCTTGACTTTTTTTTAAATTTATAATTTGTGACTTACACTCTTTCACCAAATCTGATTCCAATAGTAATTTCTATTTTTTTTTATGTTTAATAAATGGTTAAGTTTTTAAACTCAGTACAAAAATGAATAACACACATTGTGCAGTTCCTAAATTCAAATGCCTTAAAGCAATATGTATAAATGGAACTCTTTCTAGTTATATTTCTGTCAAACATATCTTGAAATAATTTTCATAAATGCTAGTGATAGAAATAGGTCTCTTACAGAGTTCAAAATTGATGGTCGCTAGTTCCAAAAATGTAATTTCTGAATTCCCCAATAATGCGACAAAATTAATTTAGTTGCAGTTAATGGACTAGTTTTTCAAAATCATCAATATTTAATTTCTTTTATCGTGGTTCCAATGATTTTGCAGAAAATAATCTTGCAATTCAAATCACGTATCTTCACCAAGCCAAAATTAGTTAAAACCTCTACTGTGAGCTTAAAATTTGAAAAATTCGACATAGCTGATGCTAAAATCACAAATCTGGAAATCCTGAAGCAATTTGGAAATTAAGAAACTCCACAGATCATAATATCCCAAATTAAGGCAATTGCAAAATGAAAAAGCCCCAGTGACCAAATAGTTTACAAAAACAGAAAACCATAATATAAATAAACTAACTATTTAGAACTTAAGCTATCTTAAAATTATCTCCAGTTTATTAAATTATATTAAAATTATAATAAATTAAAATTGCAAAACTAGAAAACAAGCTGTTGATTCTATAAGCGTGTAACTCCAGTGATCTTAAAATTTTCCATTTAGGCACTGTACATGTCCAAAGTTTTGTGGATAAATTAAAATAACATTTTTTAAAAACAAAAATAAAATTGAAAATGTGCATTTTCTTCTTTTTTTGGTAGCACAGATTGCTCTTAAATTCATTCATCTAATTTCCAACACTGGTTTCATAGAAATGTTACTATAATATAATAAAAAATATATAAATCAAGTATGGAGTTCTTACGTCTGAAAAACAATCAGCAATAGCCTCTGGAACATAGCCATTGTCACAGGCCTGTATAAGTCGAAACAAATCTTCTCGGTACACATGAGTTCCACTCTCGTTACAGCACAAGCAAAAGATAACTGGGAAAAAAACATTAAGAATTATGAAATCTCATTTTTTTTTAAAGTTAAACCAAAAAACCACAATGACAATTCATTTTTTAGCTCAGTGGCAAGATGTGTCCATATAATAAGCCCAAGTTCACAGCTTTGAGCCTCGGCTGAGTTGTCAGATTTTCTGGATGGGAAAATCATGGACATACATGTTATATGATTATGAGGCATGTAAAAGATCCATGGAGGCTTGGGTTTTCTCGGAAAATCTAAATCTTGGCATACTTTTAACATCCACGCACAGCTGTTTTTCTTTGTAATCTGAGTGTCGAAATTGGTAGTGACAGCTGCCTAGATGGTGCCACAAAAGAGGATCTTAGTTTTGGGGAATATGCCGAGTATGCAAAGGCTTAACCGCTAAAATTGCAATCAATATATTTTAACAATTTTTTTTTAAAAAAAATTTCAACAAAAATCTGAACTTACATTTCACTTTTTCAGATTCTTCTCCTCTAGTTAAAAGAACCAGTCCAGAAAGAAGGTCCTTGAAGGTTATGCCTTTGCTCGTCCCTCCACATGCTTGAAAAATATACTGCAAAATAATAAATAAAATAATTAATTGTAATTAAGTAATAGAACTACATACTAAAAAATTCATTTTGCAGAAAAATATTTAAGATTACAAAACTCCTTAAACAATATTGAAAAATCGCTAACAATCTAAAGTAGCTTACATGTTAAATATTTAAATCTATAATTTGAAATAAATTTTTACACATAAAACTTATCTTTATTAATGATAGAGCAAAGAGTGAACGCTCCACGCTATTTTCTGACTAAACAATGTGCGAGAAAATATACAAACCTGCATTATTAGACTAAGAATGACAATGTATATAAGCAACTAAAAGGCATATCACACAAGCCAAAATTGTCCAATCCAACTCAGTCATATCTTTAGCACAAAACTCAAAAGTTGGATTTAATCTGCAGTCTGTAGGTTGTGCAGTAGATACTACAGGGTGTCCATAAAAGAATGTCTGAGTTTCAAATTGTAATAGTATCAGCTGTAATTGTTGACAGTTGTGGTTGAAAGCGACGAATAAAGAATAACTCCAACAGAGTCCCACCCCTACCCCACAACTTACCACTTGAAAGTTAGAATTGCACAGCGTAGTTTCTATAACTCTGGACTTGCTGCTGACAGTATGGGAAGAGTCGCATTTTCGTTTGGATGTGTGCCGTATCACTTAAGGCGCACACATTAAGCACTTATAGGAAAACGTAGGTTAGTTTTCCCTTCGATTTCATGAAGATTTGTTATATTTAATATAAAATAAACTCCTGTAATATACCATTAAAGCCGGGACATTCTCTTATAGACACCCTTATATTCAAATCAACTCCATACAACCTAGTTGATCTAGCCTAATATTTGAAAAAAGCCGATAGATTTATTACTGCCATCATCACAGCGAAGAGATATGTCAGTATAAAGATGGCTGATCCTTTGCTGTTCCTTATTTAATCATGAGTAAATTTAAACTGGAGTAAATTCAGCCAACATTGATGAAAAACATGGAGATGAAGTTTTATTTATGACTGCCAGAAAATATATGCAACCGTTCAATCAACGCTGCAACCCTGATCAACTTCGGAAAGTTGAAATTGAGATAAAAGTTGAAGAGTGTTGAGTTGGATGAAAGAGCCTTGATGGGCTTACCCTTAAGACTAAAGTATATTCAAGACAACAGAAAGTGTATCTGAAAATATGAACTGATATAATTATCAAACTATATTTAATATCATACAGTTACTTCATACAAAAAAAATTATTTACCTCAGCTAGTTTTAAGGGAACAAACTCGCCCAACACATCTTTGATGAAACCTGGCTTAGTGATGACACAATTCAAGTTTGCAGAACGCTTGAAAGCATCTTTGAGTCTTCGAAGCTCTGCATCAGTTACTATTAATGAAGAAAAAATTAAATTAATATTAAGGTATAATGCAGTTTCAAATATTGTAAAAATGGGATCTATTGATGTTTTGGTAGAAATTACTGTACGGTAACTATTGGCGAACTTTCCGATATTGCGCCAAAAGTCCGTATTCTGGCGACTTTTGACGTCATGCTCTCTTGGCAACGATGACGTTTTCCGGCAACCCTATCTGACCGTCATGAGTTTTGGTCAAAGTCAGACAGGCTGCCACAAAAAACTATTTATCGCCAAATCTGAAAATCGCACCAATGGTTACCGTACAGTAAAGGTGGTCCTGATGTTTTTTAAATGCTAAAGTACTAAATGTTTTATAAGCTTAAATTTTAGTGAGCTGATAGGAAGGCATTGTTTATGCTGGAATGATTATTATTTAACATCAAGCAATTTCAAAACACAGTTTATTAATAATTGTTTTTAACAAGAATCTCTCTTTTTTTTAAAAAATAACTTAAGATTTCATTAATTTGGACCTCTATTTGCAAAAAAATTAAAAAAATAAACAAAATCCTAAATATCTGTATTTTCAAGTTGGCATTAAAAACGTAGAAAGCGACCTAATATATTTGTTACATTTCTTATAAATAATATTTAAAACTTTTATGATTTATTTTAGCAGTTTCATATTCTAGAATTGTCACCGACGCAAAATTCGTGTTCTCTGGCACTTGTTTATCTTTTGGACGGATTTTGATTGAAATGATAAAATAAAAAAAAATACGTTTTATCTTACGTTACTTAACTTAGAATACACTTCACTTTATTTTGCTTCACAAAATATTTAAATTTTCTCATTCCAATCCCAGTAAACAACAAAAATAGAATCTAGAATATTTTTGTTTTGATTCTGAAACTCGCCCCAATTCGACTGCTGCGGAAATCAAAACCAACGGAACGATAAACAGAACTTGGCCAAATAAACACAAGCAATGTTTCATAAAATGTTTTTCTTTATTCATGAATGGAAAAATACTTTTTTTCAGTGTGTAAAAATCTTAATTCTAATATTAAGCCTAGTAGGCTACTGGGTTATTGGGTGATAAGGCATTTAATTTAACCACCCAAATAGATTGAAATGTCACCCACCTCTCTTGACTGCGTCTTCGTATGATATACAACAAGGTTTAGAGTCTTTAGCTCCCATTTTAAACAACGAAACCTCGTCATTTAAATGAAATTAATCTTTTTCTCAATAAACATTCCCAACAGAATTTCTTGTCTGCACTCGCCTCAACTCACTTACTCAAAATACCAATCACGAAATAAACAACATATTACAGACATGCCAGTTATCACATGACAACATTACAGGAAATTGGGTGCGCTCTTCCTGTAGAGCAAAATGAAACGATTTTTATAAGAGTTTGGTTTGGTTCTTATTCACTATATAAATTTAAAGTTTATCTGAAGTTTTTTCTTTTTAAATAAACCTTACCTGCGAAATTAAAAATCAAAATTTAGAAAGTTGCAAACACCATGCAATGAGGGACTTTCTTAGCTAAAACAAAACTAAAGCTCCAAACCAGTTTATTGAAAACATAGATTTTGAAAGTAGCAGAAAAGGTGAAACCACTTTCGAACCAGTATCCCATAAGGCAATTCGCAAGCTTCTTTTTTTTTTTTTTGTAATATGGGTTGTTTCACGGCGAATCTGGCAACACCTCTGTGGGTTTGTTTTCCTCAACTAGAATTTCAATGATGGCGGCCTCCATGTTTTTTCATAAATTTCATAAAGTTTCATAAATTTTAAAAAAAAATTTATATTGAATAACTCTTGTAGAATTACATATAAAAAAAATTATACTAATACATTGAGAGTTAAAAAATTACATGAAAGGTCAAACTATGCTTTGTAGTACCTTCTTTGCACATTTTTAAGACTCCTATGACCCCTTAATAGCCGGTCCATCGGGGCAATGGTTAGTGAACTAGCCTTTGGAGCAGCTGGACTCGGGTTCGAATCCCGGTAAAGGCATGGATGTTTGTGCTTGTCAATAAATGTTGTTATTTTTCTAAGTGTTTGTATCTTACTTCCTTGTGTGTCTCTTGTGACTGTCTCTTCTGGCGAGCTGGGTAATCTATATACATAAAAGGCGACTTCTGTTTGTCTGTTTGTATAGGAAGCGAAATCTTAAAAGCCACGCAACAGATCGTCACGAAATTTGGCACAAAAATTCATCTCATCTCCGGAACAAACATAGGCTAATAATTTTTTGAATTAGACCATTCCTTCTATCGTTTACGAACGTTTTTATGTGCCCCTTCATGGAAAAAATACACCACTTTCACTCAAATCCGATGAATTTTTTTTCCCCTTCGTGGTGCCATTGGGCAGTAAAATTTAAATAAAACATTTTAGAAAACAATTGAAACTGAAATGTTTAATTTGTTTAATATTTGTTCATTGCATTCAGAAACTAAATTAATAATTTGAAAAAATAATTGATATGTTTCAAGTGACGTAATCCTACCAGTCTCTATTCTTTTATTGTGCCAAAATGATTTTAATTATGAATTTTTTGAAAGCATAGTTAAGCTTATACTGAACTATATTGTTTTTTGAAGGCCATCGCACTGCAGATGCATATTAGGGTTTTATGCATTCCTTTTTCCACCAAATACTTTGCCAAACTCGCCAAGTTATTAAAAAAAAAGCGCAAAATTAGCATTTTTTATTAGCTGGTTGGTCGTGCGATGGTCATTGCGCCAGAGCTGAATGGGTGTGTTGGTATCTATATATTTTCCCCGCCAAATTTTTCAAACACGCTAAATGAGCTAAAACGTTTTTATTCGGGAAATTACTATGACAGCATTTTTTTAATTTTGAATTTCTAAGGTAATATAAGTAACGGGATTCTGTACTTTATAACGAACTGAAAAGTAACATATAGCTTATTATACTTATATAACAAATTAAATGGTATAGTATGGTACAAATACTTGGATCGATTTGGTATTTCATTTTTTCCATTCCGTGCAACACCGGGTACATCAGCTAGTGGGCTATAAAGCCTACACTCTCCCTTCTAGAGGACGCAATCACTGTCATTTGTCATAATTCTTTTAATAACCGCACTCCTTTAGAAAACAATTAGGCAAGATAGGGTTTCACAAATAATCACGAGCAAGTACAACGCTTTTCTGAAGTTTTCTATCTGTACGCATCTGACGCGTGTGCAAAGACAACGACGGCGATTTAAAATTTTTATTATCGCTCATTTAGGGGAAGCGTACTTCTGTTACCTCACAGTCCCGACTTTTTATTTTGTAATTTAAAAATCTAAAATTTGTGAAATAGAATCATCAGCATTCAGAATGAAATGGTAAAAAACAGGGGAGTGGGGGGGGGGGGGGGTAATTTGTAAACTTTTTAACTAATATTTAAGGGAGAAAACTGTAATCAGAAATCAAAACTTTTGAATAAATCAACTGTAACAATAATTTTTTCAAAACTTTATTTGTTAAAAATAGTTAAAATCAATTTTTAAGAATCTAAAACTGCAAGCATGAGGAATTTAGGGTCAATTTATTTCAGAAAATTGTTTCAGTGTGAATTATATTTTACCATGTTTTATCTATTTTTTATTTAATTAAAACAAACTTTATTTAATTTTTCAAAAGACATGATTCTTCTTATCTAACTTACAAAAATAAAATAACTTTTAAGAAAAAAATTATGAAGAATTTGATAAAACTTATTGGAAAGAACTGCGAGCTTAACTTATTGAGAAAAACGTCGCAATATGATGGTTCCAATGTTCCAAATGTAATCTGGAGGTATAAGGCACTCCCCCAATTATTTTGAGCCGTGTATATAGAAAGAGCATAGAGCTGTATTTTTCTTGAATATTGAAATCCGAGTATAAAGAATTTTACATTGATCTCGCATAATTGGCAAAAAATATATTTAAAAAAAGATTTTTAGGGTTGCTTTCGTGTTTTCCCTCTGAACCTATATGTTCTAAAACTATATTTTTATTTAGCCGAAATATATATTCCATTAATAGTATTAACTATGTCACGGTAATTATATTTAATTTTTCTAAAAATAAACCAAAATGATTTTTATTACTTTGCTTGATTATGTTGGATTAGGATTTTTTTTAAGAAGGTACTCATAATGCAGATAAATAATAAAGCAACATTTAGTATCATATAAAAAAAATCTTTATTTTTAAATATTCAAAAGAGAAATCATATAAGAATTATCTAATTTTAAATATTCTGAAGACAAAGCAACTAATATACATAAAATTAATACACAGTATACAGATTAAATAAACGTTAACTTGAAATATCAACAATAAAATGTTTGATTAACTAGGTGATAGTCCAAATAATGACTTTATTCTTCTTTGCAAAAAAAGCAAGCGTACTCCCTAGCAAAATCACCCCATTCAAACTGACCAGTAGGCCTTAGGCGCCTATATCTCTCATAGAATTTGATTGCTGCAATACATAAAAACATTATAAATACTTATTATTATAATCTATATAAATTCAATACTTTAATGTAAACATTTAACATGTTCCTCACACAATTTAATCTAAGCATATTCTTTTTAAAATAACCGAAGCATATATTTCTTTCCCCACAGATGGTAAATTATGCACACACAAAAAAAAGAAAAGTACTTTTTTAAAGTTTTTTTTTTAATTTAATTAGACGCAATATACCTTCTATAAAATTAATAGAATCTGATTGCTGCAGTATATAAAAACAACATAAATACTAATTACTATATGATCAATATAAATTCAATGGTTTAATTTGAACATAACCAAATCAAATGAACATATTTTAATCCAAGCACATCCCAAAAATATATTCTTTTTGAAAATAAAAACAGAAGCGTATCCATTGTCCACAGTTAGTCAATGAAAAGGCAGAAAAGTAACATTAAAAACATATTTTTCAATATTACTTTTTGATTTACATTAGACTCAATATACCTTCTGTACAATTCACCGTTGATTCATAATCGCAAATTTTCTCCTTTAGGTTGAAGTGAAGTCTTGCTGGACATTGGAACTCGTATGCAAATCCGTGGGAACACATGAAGTAGACTGAACAGTTGCCTGGGTGGCGGTAAAACACAGGATCGCTGTCATCGTCTATTGTCGGGCAAAGAGGACTCGGTTTCCCCACTCCTAGAAGCCGGCCATCTAAGACAAAGAAAAAAATAAGAAATAATTTTTAAAAAAAATTTCAATTTAGTATCTGATAATTCCAAAAGTAACTCTTCAAAGTCACACGATGAATTCTGTCAAGAACTTGAGTATATAAAAATGTATTACTAATTACTAGTACACTGTAGTGGGCATCTAAAGTACAATATCTAGAATAATGAATTTGGACTATTGTTGCAAGAACTCGAAAACTCTAACCTTCAAAAAATAACCTAACCTAATTGACTTATTATTACAGGGCAAAAAAGACCCAATTCATTGTTTTGGTTACTGCAGTTTACCTATCAAAGGCAGTACAGTACAGTTACAGAACAAAAGAAAACCGTCACATTTACAGTTTTAAACTTGCAATTGAGATGAAAGAAAATACAGCAACCCCTCGTTATATCGCGCTTCCCGGGAGACATGCAAAAAAAAAACCCACGATATAACCGAATGCGCGATATAACGAGCGACCTGATAAATATAAATTTTTGATGAGTTTATGCTCTTTACAAATTTTTAATACTAAAGCACACTATGTATTTCAAATATAAAACTAAATCACATTAAATAATATTACTTCTTTTAAAAGAAAGAAGCAAAAATTTATAAAAGGAGGACTTATTATATATACTTAATTATGAACATTACACAGTTTTGCCAAGTATATTTTAAGAAATATACTTATTGAAAACAAATGTAAGAAAAATTTGGAGACATGATACAAGGCGCGATAGATCCGATATAACGAGGCGCGACATAGCGAGGGGTTACTGTATATATAGGCCATGAAAGTGGCTGACGGGCAGACAGACGGACAGAACGATTGTAATAACTTCCGCTTTTTACGTTATAAACATAAACGTAGCGTGGAAGCTTAAACTATTGGACGGTATAGATATTTAAAGTGCACTCCCTCCACACTGGGTTTATTATCCGTCGGACATTATTTTGGCTGTATAACCGTTTATAGGTCGGCAGTATTTTGAGCTAAGCCCGGACCCGAACCAGAGACCTTTCACATGCAAAGTAAAGGCCCTACTAACTTTGCTTCCCACCCCCCTGCGCAAGGTCTAGATCCCCGCGAGAGTGGAAGTCTGATGAAAGGGTCTCTCGTCGCAACTGTTTATGTTTGCATAAGTTGAATTTCACGAGCTCATGATCAAGAACAACTACGGCCGAAATTGAGCTGAAATGCTTCGAATTTGCGATTCACATGCGATTGCTCGAATAGCCTGTGACCGTGGCGAGACGTTATTCGCGCGCAAAATATTTGTTCCAGTTCAATTAGGAAACGCACAAAATCTACGAAACTCCACCCACTCTCAGGTGAATCGTTCGCATGGCGTTTCAGTTCAATTTCAGCCTAAATTAAGTGAATTTTCTTACAATTTTTGCAATAAGCCTTCTCGGGGTAATCACATCCCTGAAGGACCGGACTAAAATGAAGACCCGGTGGACATTCCTGTTCTCTTTGTTGACCTTCCTCGCATAAGTAGAATTTCGAGCAATCCTCCGGATGAGACACGAGCATCGTCTTGCCTTTTTGAACAGTGGGACACAGGTTCAAGCTGTCTAGGCTTCTTTTGGCAATGGGGCCTTTCTTGGAATCATCTTGAAAAAGAAAAAAATAAAAAATAAGAAAAGGAAAGAAAGAAAAAAAACTTTTATTTTTTTTAAGCAGAATATATTGGCTGCCAAGTGCAGGGCCGGTCCACAAAACACATAAAATTATATGATAGAAATTATCAAGGTGAATAAAAAAGGCCATTACAAATTAAACCCAAATAAAAGGGGAAATAATAATTAATTGAAAATTAAGCGGTGAGTTTTGGATTAAAAAAATATTATTTCGTATATTTAGTTATGTAACCTCCGACTAGTTTTGTCAATGGAATTTTAATCCTATAAAATCTGTATTTTCTTCTGTATTGGATTTTACACTTGTAAGTCTAAAAGAGTTTTTTAAAGTTTAGTTTATTACAGTTTATTATTTTATCATTATTATAGTTTATTATCTTATTATTACAGTTTATTATTTCATTATTATAGTTTATTATTTAATTATTATACTTTATTATTATATTATTCTAGTTTATTGTTTTATTATTGCAGTTTATTATTTTAGTTAGTTTAGTTTATTTTAAACCTTTAAAATTTTAATTAAGTAATTTTTTTGGTCCTTGCAAAAAAAAAAAATTACCAGGCATGACATATCAAGCCGAATAGTAACAGTAGGGCGAGTGGAATTTTTTTCTGACATTCGGAAAATCCGCAACTTTTCGGAGAATATAGTCCAGCTGAATAAATGAGTTTTACCATACAAACGGTCCGGTACGCTGATTTTTTTATGTTGTGTGTGACCCCTAGGTAGAAATAAATGTGAATTTTCGTCATCCCACTATCTTGAAAAAAACATTCGAAATTTCGCCAATTTTCCAGTTTTTGGCCCATATCCTTTTCCCTAAGCATTTTTAAATCGAACTTTTCGACACAAAGTTGTAGAAAATAAAATTTTCTTCAAAACGGGTATCAAATGTGTTTTTCTACGACAAACAGTTAAAGAGCTAAGAAGCGACTTCATTTTAGCAATAAAATAGGATTTTACAAATCGTAGAAAATTTAATTTCCTATAAAATACACTTATCAAAAATATGTTTCGTATAGATTGCATGAAGAAAGGTTTTATTTACAGAAACACCAAAAAAAAAAGCTATTTTCAATCCGACGGTACAATGTTTTATTTTTAAATTACTCTTTCCAAGTGTATTTTTCAGTATTTTTGTGAATTCAAAAGTTGTAGAAGATGATTTTTCTACAAAATGGTTCTTTTGCGTGTTCCATACGATGAAATGCAACGGAGCAACAAAGTGCCAGAAAATGTTGTAAAATCTTGATTTTTGATAAGAGTTTTTTACCACTTAATATCCCAATAATAAAAAAATCATTGTTGCAAAAAAACTCGGCGAAAATCAATATTTTACTAAATTTTTGGCACTGTGTACTTCCGTTACATTTTATCGTATGGAGCACACAAAAGAATCATTTTATAGAAAAAATTATCTTCTACAAGTTTTGCATTCACAAAAATACTGAAATATTCACTTTGAAAAAACTATAGGTTAAAAAATAAAACATTGTACCGTTGGTTAAAAGTAGCCCTTTTTTGTGTTTCTGTAAATAAAAACCTTTCTTCATGCAATCTATACGAAACTTATTTTTGATAAGTGTATTTTATCGGAAATTAAATTTCTTACGATTTGCAAAATCCTATTTTATTGCTAAAAGAAAGTCTTATATGCGAGTTACGGTGATAGAAAGTTGTTGGAACGTAATATTTTTTTTGGAACACTCGATTTTACACACTTTTTGCTGCTTCTTAGCTCTCTAACCGTAGAAAAACACTTTTGATACTCGTTTTGAAGAAAATTTTATTTTCTACAACTTTGTGTCGAAAAGTTTGATTAAAAATGCTTAGGAAAAAAGTTATGGGCCAAAAACTGAAAAATGGCGGAAATTTCGAACGTTTTTTCAAGATGGCGGAAAAAGCAATAGAACGAGGATGACGAATACTCACATTTATTACTACCTAGGTGTCACGCACAACATATAAAAAAAAATCAGCGATACCGCGGACCGTTTGTATGGTAAACCCCCTTTTTGAGTATCTATATATTCACTGGACTAATAGGAGTTTGGAGAATTGGAGTTCTAACTGTTGTACAAATGGATATTTCATTAAAGAAGTCTCGTACCTTGTTGGCACCCTGCATTTGCCGGATAGTCGCAAGCATTGACTTTCGGGTTGAAATGAAGCCCGGCCTGGCAGACCTTCAGATGGGCGACTCCCGTGTCGCACACATAGAACTTTCTGCAGTCCGTCTTGTGGGGCAGGTAGACGGGAGTTCCGGAGTTGACGGCAGGACATCCGTCTGTTCCTTCCCTGGGATTCTCAGTTACCACATCTACAAATTTTTTTTATTACAACAGATGCCAAAGTACAGGGTGGATATAAAATAACGCTCGCTATTCGGAGTGGTCTGTAGCTTGAATGAATAATCCAAAATGCATCAAAAATTGAGACACTTGCTATTCAAGAAAGCGGAAAAAGAATGGAATCATAAAAAACAAACTAGTCTCTTGACCAGGGTTCTAAATTACGAGACGTTATTGGATGTGTTGGCCGTAAATAGCCATAATTGGCTAATCCTCGTAATTATTACTTTGGTCAAGAGACGAGTTTCTGTGTTATAATTCCATTCTTTTTCGTAATAAAGAAACTCGTCCCTTGACCAATGTTCTAAATTACGTTGGCAGTAATTGGTCATAATCAACGACGCCTTGTAATTTAGATTCTGGTCAAGAGACGAGTTTGTTTTTTATGATTATTCTTTTTATGAGTATTTTTTAGGATTCTGTCTTATTTATGATACCATTCTTTTTCCCCCTTCTTAATTAGTTAAGTGTCTCAATTTTTGATGCATTTGCATTATTCAATCAAGCTACAGACCACTCCGAATAGCGAGCGTTATTTTATAACCACCCTGTATAAAAACTCTTTGCCTATAAGCCAAAATCTTCTTTATTTTCTTACAAAGTGGACTCTTCCCCAATCAAAATATTTGAGTTGAGATATGCTAATAAGTAACAAGGTGAACTACATCACACTTATACTTCGCATATTTTATTGTTTTTTAAATACAGGGTGGTTATAAAATAACGCTCGCTATTCGGAGTGATCTGTAGCTTGATTGAATAATGCAAATGCATCAAAAATTGAGACACTTACTAATCAAGAAGGGAGGAAAAGAATGGAATCATAAAAAAGACAGAATCCTAAAAATAATCACAAAAAAGAATAATCATAAAATACAAACTCGTCTCTTGACCAGAATCTAAATTACGAGGCGTCGTAAATTTTGGCCAATTACGGCCAACACAGCTAATTACGTCTCGTAATTTAGAATCCTGGTCAAGTCAAGAGACGAGTTTGTTTTTTATGATTCCATTCTTTTTCCCCCTTCTTGATTAGTAAGTGTTTCAAATTTTTTTGCATTTAGATTATTACATTCAAGCTGCAGACCACCCCGAATAGCGAGCGTTATTTTATAACCACCCTGTATTTGTCCGTTGATAAAAAAGAAAAATGACTTACTAGAATCACATCCGGCGTTCCTTGGGTAGTCACAAGTCTGAATTTTCGGATTGAAATGAAGACCTTTCTGACATACTTTAAGATGACGTTCACCACCGTCACATACGTAGAACTTTCCGCAGTCTGTCGGATGCGGCTTGTAGACAGGATGTTTAGTTTTTTCGGAAGGACAGAAAGCATTGTTCTTTTCTCCCCCGTCTCGCTCTTGGAGAACTTCAGAGACATCTTAATATGCAAAAAATAGAAAAGGGTGTAACATTCGTAACGTGAAATATACCACTTAGATTAGAAGGCCGGCGAATTAAATGCTTGATGTCATATTAGTGGACCGGTTATGTGTTTTTGACCAATGATCATTCGTGTGACTAGATCTTGTATTTGAATAAATTTTTAAGATAGGATGAATCAAGATGCGACGTCATCTTAAGATACGATGTTATTGGTCAACAAATCGAAATTGGTCTACTAGTGTGACGTTATGTGTTGCTTAGTTCTTCGGCCTTCTAATCTAGGTGGTATTGAATATACCAAGTTTTGTGTAGTGTTATTTAAAAGCTTTAGATAGGCTTTATATTGGTTGATTGTTGTGAAATTTTCTCTTTTTTACAAGGTTCATGAAAGCGAACTGAAACTGCTGTTCATGAACATGTTACTGAAACTGCTAATATAAAAGTTACTACACTGCTAAAAACAATTAAAAGGGGGAATTTGTGTACTTTTGTAAATCCTTTCAGTTCCAACTTTTTTTTTTATTCTAAAAGTCTAAAATTTGTGAATAAGATTCATTATGCATCCAGAATGAAATGGTAAAAAAACATTGGGTATCTAATTTTTTTAGCTAAAATTTAAGGGGGAAAAATTGGAATCATAATTTTTGAATCAACTATAACAATATTTTTTTCAAAACTTTATTTGTAAAAACGGTTAAAAAATCAATGTTTAAACATGCAAGCGTGACGAATTTAGAGTCAATTTGTGTCAAATTTTTTTTAGAGAACATATTATTTTACCATTATTTCTTATTTTCATTTAATTAAAACAAACATCATTTGATTCTTCAAAAGACATGATTCTTCCATCTAACGATAAACACTTTCACCCCTAAACTATTCCAAATAGCCAAATGAAATCATTAGGGGTTAAAGGGTATAAACCATGAGCTCCCCTAAATATTTTGAGCAGTGTAGAAAAGTGTGTTTAAGGCAGTCGAAATTCGTAATGTAAAAGATACCAAGTTTTGTATAGTGTTATTTCAAAGCCTTAGATATGCTTCATATTGATTGATTATTTTGATATTTTCTGTCCAAACAAAGTTCATGAAAGTTTAATAACACATTGAATTGACATTGTAAATCAATCGAGAACATAGTTTAAAATTAAAAACTTTTATATAATCTTTCATATGTAGAACGAAATTTAATTTTTGTGACAAATCTTTTATATACATATATAAGGAGAAGTTTAGGTTCTTGTGACGAATAGGCTTATAATTTACGCGAATAAGGATTTACGTTTCGTGGTCAAATAGAACCGTTTTTACGAAATTTTATTCTATAAATTAAGAAAAAAATAGTTGAAAACATAGTTCTTCAAAGTTCTGAACCCTGAAACGTGTGTAAACGACTCCCGTTTTTAAATTAAAATTCTCCCCCTAGACAAAATATATAATACTTCTACAGCTGGTTTCTTTACTATTCAGCGTTTCTGTAAAACTTGTTTCACTACGCACGTTATATGTTGGCAGAGAAAACAACCACAGTTGGGTAATGGGTAATATAATCGATTTCGGATGCCTATTTCTAGCCTCCTTTAGGAGCTTTAACACAGCCAGCCCCAGATTATATAGAATAAAATAATATGGTTATGTTATTTCTCATCCTCATTCTGATTTTTTAAAAATACAAAAGAGTACAAATTTAGTCAAATTAGAAAAATACAAATTTAGAGCTACTTCAAATAAAATTTATTCGTTACTTGCACAGGAAGCTGAGACTCATGATTCTTCATGCACTATATTCATTGCACATATACTTAATTTTTTTAACAATAAATTTCTTGCAATTAGAAAACAGTATCATTTTTTTTAAATTTATGTAATAATCATATTGATTGCCCTCATTTATCGGCACAGGCGTAATTTATTAGTTCTTTCTTTCTTAGCTGCCTAATAGACGTTTATTTTCAACAACTTTGTATTCTTCCGCGTATGATTTTTATTCTTCTTTTAATTATTTTAAGTTTGTATAATTCTTTTATTTACGATCCTAATGTTTCTTTTATCTGTCACCAAATGCTTTTAAATCTACTGTTTTGCCTCTGTTTCAACTTATTTCTGTATGTGTCCTCTGTAATTGGGACTTTCTCCTGTAGTTATGTTGTGACACAATAAAATAAAAAAAATAATAAATTATCCAGACTACACTCTTAAAACGAACGAGCGATTTTAACTCAGTCTGATTAATTTTCACTCCTCCAGTCTGAAAAATGCACTTCTCTTTTTGGAGTGGATCCTTTGTGTGTTAAACCTCCGACAGGAATGGTCACTCCAAACGAGTGATTTTAACTCAGTCTGAGTTAATATTCATTCCCTTCCAGTGTCGAAAATGCACTTCTCCAACTGGTGTGGATTTCACTCTGTTTTTTTAAGAGTGTAAATGGGCATCGTCCTGTAGTACCAACCTGATTTGCATCCAGCTGTTTCGGGATAGTCGCACGCCCGCGCTTTGGCGTTGAAATGCAGGCCCTTCTGGCAGTTGGTGGGATGGGCCACTCCGTGGTCGCACGTGAAGAACTGGCCGCAGTCGGACGGATGGGGCAGGAGGACGTGGACGGAGTTTTTCGGACAGGTCACCAACGGCGATGATTTCTGGGCACTTGGTTGGGGAGCATCGGCTGGAGAATATACAGGGTGGTTATAAAATAAAGCCCACTATTCGGAGTGGTCGGTAGCCTGAGTGAATAACCCAAATGCATCATAAATTGAGACACTTATTAATCAAAAAGGGGGGAAAAGAAGGGAATCATAAAAAAAGACGGAATCCTAAAAAATAATCATAAAAAACAAACTCGTCTCTTGACCAGAATCTAAATTACGAGGCGTCGTCAATTATGACCAACACAGCTAATTACGCCTCGTGTACGCAAGAGACGGATTTCTTTTTTACGAAAAAGAATGGAACCATAAAAAGAAACTCGTCTCTTGACCAAGGTTCTAATTACGAGGAATAGCCAATTATGGCTAAATACGGCAAACACATCCAATTACGCCTCGTAATTTAGAACCCTGGTCAAAAGACGAGTTTGTTTTTAATGATTCCATTCTTTTTCCCCCTTCTTGATTAGTAAGTGTCTCTCAAAGTTTTTTGCATTTGGATTATTCATTAAAGCTACAGACCACCCCGAATAGCGAGCGTTATTTTATAACCACCCAGTATAGTTAGTTCAATCGTGATTATTTATCTATTTTCATTATTTTTTTGCTTCATTTAAAAACTAGAGTTGAGTAACACTACGCGACTTTCAAATAACTTAACTCCAATAAGCAACAGCCCGTGATTGGGCCAAGGATTGCAGTGCCCATCTCAGCTTAAGTGACAAAGTGCTCTGTGCTGGATTGCTAAGCATATGTCGAGGTTAGGTGGTGTCAACCTTACACGGCGCTTCTGGTGTTTAGTGCCCGAGCATGATTGGTCATCATTTTATCAATCCATTTAAGAGAAGGAGAAAATAGTTAAATTGGGATTATTAAATTTTTTTGGTTCAATGGATCTGCTTTATTCGCGGTCAAGCCTTTGCAGACACGGCATATTCCCAGAACTAAGTGTTAGTTTTTTATAGAGAGAGAGGGGGAGATTCTCATTTACCAGTTTTGACACTCAGATTACAACGAATCTGAGCTCTGCCGGGATGTTGAAGCATTTTTGCTTAAATTTGTACTTGAGGGAATTTTTACATGCCACATAATCGTATGACACGCGTGCCCACGATTTTCCCATCCAGAACATCCAAAGACTCAGCCGCAGTTCGAACTCGCAAAACTTGGCTTGTGAGGAGGACACGTAATAACTCTCAGCCACTGAGCCGCTTAAATATTAATTCTATTTTCATTTATTCTTATTCGATTTTTAAAAAAAATAGAGGTGTGTATCACTACACGACTTTGAATTGCAGCTCAATGATGCAATAGGACAGCTAAAGGTAATTATGTACCGATAAAGATCATTTCAATAATTTTAAAACCTTAAAAGTTTTATGGCTGCACCGTTTGCGCATGCGCGATTTTCTCAAAAACCTATTGTGACGTCCAACAAGTACTAGAAACTCGCGTACTAAATATGAAGTCCGTGGTCTTTTTTAGTTCGTGCTGTAGAGTGGTTTCAAACAGACCGATTGTAATGTCAAAAACCATTTTTTTAGAATCAACCTCCTCCAAAACGTATAAAAAAACACAAATTTTCCATTTCGGATTTTTGACCCCACTCCAATACTTTCATTACATCAATAACAGGCATGAAGTTCAAGAAAATTAATTAATTACGAAATACAAAAGAATTTTTATTAATAGTATTCGTTAATTATAATTCAATAATTAGTTAATTAATAATTACAGTAAACTCCCGATTATCCGCGGGTGGATTATCCGCGGACCAATATCCATCCCCCTCTTTTCAGTTCAAATGTAAAAATTTAAAAAAAAAAAAACGCAATAAATAATTTTTTTTCAAAACTTTTTGGAAGAATGCATTCCAAGAACAACAAATTCCTTTCTAGAACAATGAACACATTCAAAGAACGACGAATACATTTAACAAGTTACAAGAACAACGAATACATTAAAATAAGAATGACTATAGGAAACCTGGTGTTCAGCTAGGTTCGCATTACGAACAGGTTTTTGGAATAAACTGCCAGATATTTTAATTGAATTGCTTTGTGTGATTTTGATACTTGCGAAATGCGGGAGAAACTAAAAAATAATTGTCTTGACAATTCAAGACCAATTAAAATTCATTAAAAAATAGAAAACGGATCCTTTAAAAATCAAATGTGCTTGCAGTATGGCATTGGAGAAACAACAGTAATAGACATTTGAAGTAAGTAAATTTGTACATGCTGTATACGATTACTGCAATTTACTTTAAAAACCCAGAAGAAATTTTGTTTGTAGGTATTTTCTTCATGTTTGCGGATTATCCGCGAATTCGCTTATCCGCGGAAGCCGTGCCACCCAATTCCGCGGATAATCGGGTGATCGTTTACTGTATTAAAAACGGGAAATTCACCAACCTCCTTTAGTGTTAAGATTAGCTGCCGTCACAGCTTTTGAAAGAGTCAGAATCGTGCACGCCAGCAACAAATGCAATCTTCGCAGCTCCATCTGAAACATATTTTTTTTTATAAGATCCAAATTGAGAATATTTTGGTGAATAAGAAGAATGTTTTGAACAGATTGTAACAACAGAAACAGCGCTCTTGTTTTCGTTTTTTCTCTATACTTCGATTTCATTGGTTGTTTCGATTTTATATTCTCAAAATGAACGCACTTTTCGTCTGCTTCTGAGTTCTTCACAACATGCAACATGCAACTAGCATTAATTTAGGATCAAAATGCGGAAATATATTAAGAGAAACTTTTCTTTTTATGCAATCATCCCTTAATAAATGATTTGAACAACCAACAGAACTAAGCAGTTTAAAAATTAACATTAAATTACATATTTTTAGAAAACGCACTTTCAAATACTAAAAGAAAAGTCATTCCAGAAAAATGAAAATAAAATAGGGAGCTGTTTCCTCTAACGCCGTGATACAGCCCCATTATTGATAGCAACCAAACTAATTGTATAATCGTAAAATTTACTGCAATAATGTAGGATTTTTGTTACATATTTTATAACATTTAATTGTCAAACATTTTTTTTTGTTTAATTCCATCAAGATTTTTCCATTATTTAATTCCTTTATCCCTATGCGACAAACGGGGGTAAAGAAGGGTGTATTATGCTAGGAAAATGAATGTTGAACATAGACAATGCCAAAAGACACTTTATCTCTACCTATTAACAGGCCAGTCTTTTTATTTAAACATTAAACTATTTTTAAGAAATTAATGAGATCATTTTAATTTGTTTGAAAACATTCCTGCTTTCTTTCCTGCATTACATTGATGGTTTCTGTGATTGGTGGAATGACACTGTTATATGTAATGTAATGTAATCGTTTCCGGCTGCCTATTTCTAGCCTCCGTCAGGAGCTTTAACACAGCCAATATCGTCTCGTAATTTAGAACCCTGGTCAAGTGACGAGATCGACACCTGAGCGGGCACCCAACGGAAACTTCGAGCGACATCGTACGCTGACGCCGTCGGGACTTTGGACTCCACAGATTTAACGAGCACGTCTGTCCCAGTGTACTCGGGCCCATCCGTCACGAGTTGGAATTTTTCTCCTCTTTCCAGTACAGATATCCGATTTATAGGATGACTGGTAGTAAGTGGGATTCGAACCTGAGAAGATTGAATCCTGAGGCTCATGCCTTAACCACTCGGCCACGGAGAGGCCCACTGTTATATCCGCTATATATTATTGTTTAACCAACCAAGATCCTATTTTCATTCTTGTGAAACTGCTGCCACTCAAACGTGAAAATACTGATTAAGCATTTGATTAAATTAGTCGCCAATACTGATTTTATCACCCATTCAAACAAGCTTCACCCAACCAAATCATATGAATCTTCGAGATTTAATTAGTATAAGTATAGAATTCATCCAAAAGTCGACTTTTTTTGCATTAAAAACCTATTAAAATATTTTCTCCAAAAACAAACAACCGTGAGTTAAGAAAACCTGAAACTTAGAACAATAATCAAAAATAGATGAAGCCAAAATAATAAAAATCCGCAATTGCACGCTGAATTTTTGCTCTGCATTTTTTTTTTTTCAGTTTCCTTTTTTTTTTTTTTTTGCAAGGCATCGTTCACGCATCAAAGATTTTTTCAGAAAATGATTTTTTGTAAAAACATCAAATGAGTAAAGGCAGCAATAATACCTTTAAAATGTATTTATACTTTACAGAATTTTTTTACTAAGTTTTTTTAAACTATAATTTGGTAGCAGCAATTTTATTTCTCTGTGTTTTAGATTATAAATTATGTTTATAAATTGAATTCGATTATAAATTATGTTTAGTTGGTCCTTTAATATGCGAAATAAAGTAATTTATAGTAGTTTAATTTATTGTCGCCGCCTGGTCACATTTGATTCGCATTATGTAGTATAATTCATGTTCAACTAAATATAAAATATTTTATATTTCATTCTTATTTTAAATATTTCATATGATTTTTGGCCTATTCCGCAAAATATGTTGATCAAACCACACATAATACACAGAAATATAACACATAAAATGAGCTTTACCTTTAAAATTTAGAATCCTAGGTTTTATAGAGAAAATGCGTCTTGGTTTCACTTTCCAAAATATTGTATAATAATATGAAAGAAGAATTCTAGCCTATTTATGCACTGATCTTAAGGTGCTGATATAAATAAAAGATAAAATTGACTGCTCCTCAAAAGATTCGATATATCACTCCTGAAGCTTAAGAAAGTCAATAGGCTCAATATGCTAAAAAAGATACCCAAAATTTAATCCCGATAAAATAAATTATCTTAAGGAAATATTTTTAAAAAATAGCACTTTCGCTTTCACATTTTAAAGAATTTATTTTATCGTATTATAATATTACAAAGAATGACGATAGCAATAGAGAAAGATATGACTTTTATGTATAAAAAACAATAAGATTAATCTGTTAGAGATTAAAAATAAGTATTATTTACAGTAAGTTACATTCTAATACCTAGGAATATTTTAATTTTAATAAATGAATATGATTTAAAAATAGAATGGAAACAATAATTTAAAACTCTGAACTTTGGTTCGGTATTTTTTTTATTTTCAGTTATCTAATATTGAAGTATAAGACAATGAAATTATTTTAATGAGGACGAAAATCTGAAATGGGATCCGAATGGATCCAAGTGTAGTATTAAGTGAGTAAAAATAAGACAATTTTTCTAATTTAAGAAATCCGCAAAATTTCTGTTTAGATTAATAATTTAAAATTATGAATATTTTATCGTCAAACTTGAGGTTCATTGGGGACTTTTTATTTCTATAAAAAATTATTGTCAGACATACGCGCAATTGTTGTGCTGGAAAGTGTACCTAACAGCTAAAAATCTGTTTCAAAATAATGACATATGAATCTTTAAGCAAATTTATATTTAACCTATATAAATACCAAATTTGCGAACTCCGACCCCATATTCAGATGCAACAGAATAAGAGTTCGTTAAGGCTTTTTTGGTAGCCAAAGTAGGTCATTTATTATTAATTTTTATTTAAAATAAAGTCACCCATCCCTGTAAGCACCCATGCTGTAACCAAACAAATCTTTTGGTGAGTTTTAACTATTAAACTTAGCCTATCAATAAACTAAATCAAAATTTATACATTTTTAGCTATAGCTTACCACAAGAAAAAATATTAAAATCTTAAAAAAATTTGATTTTAATCGTTAATTATTTTTTAAAGCCTTTCAAAAAACTACTCCTGCTACAGTTTTGATATTTTTTATAATGACTTGTTAAAAACATTTGATTTATTGTATTTGTTCGTATACTTTGTAAGTATACTTTCGTATACTTACACAGATACTTTTCCAAAAAACGGTGTATGTGACCTCTACTATTTTTTTTCAAGCTTTTAGAATTTCATTTGAAAATGTCATATTAAAAAAATATGATATAAAAAGTTCGATAGATTCCTTGAAACTATCATTTCACTCTAAAATATAGAAAATACTATATTTATTGAAATTAAAAAAATATTCTTTAAAAAGTTTTTCAGTTTTGAAACAACAAATTAGGATCTGCATAATAGTCTTCTCAAATAATAATAATAATAATGTCGCAAATTATTAACATTTGCGTACTTCACTGAAATTAATACCATATAATTCTATCAATTAAGAGGATTTATCAGCCAACTTTATTTTGATTCTGACTCGCCAGGTGGCGTTACAAATTTTCGCCAAATGATACGTCTGGCGATTTAAAAAAGGGGATACGTTTCTCTTTCTGGGGAGTGGAACACGGCAAGCTTTTTCAATCGCAAGATAAAGATTATTCGATTGCTATCAGGTTTAGACTAACGAAAACTGGTTCCGGTACCCTTTTGCGAGCCCGGACGCATATTTCGAATCCTTACATTCAACTGACACCATGACAGTGACGTCAGACTTGCTGGGCGGGAACGAAATAAATGTAACCAATCATTGGCCGTCTTGGTGCAATGAGCGTTCTGTAAGCAATTATTGTTTTGTAGGGTTCATCATTATTTCGAGATTTTAATTATTCACACAAAAAAATACTAAAATTAGCTGAAAAAATATTTAATGGTGTTTATATGTGCAAATTGAAGTGATGATTATTATAGCTAGATAATTTTAGATGTTTTGAGCGCAAATGACAGATTTTAGATCTTGAATTTTGTGCTCGTGCTGCCATCTATATTCCAGTACAGCAACTCAATCCTACCTAATATAGCAAACATTAAAAAAAAAAACATTCTTGAATTTTACTAAAATAGTTTTAAAAAATATTCCTTTTTCTGGAAACATCGGAATTAAATAAGAACTCCCCTCCTCTTTTAATAAATGTTTTTACTTAATTTTTTAATCGAATGTGCAATTAATATACAGGTTTCAAGGCTTCCGAATAATATCATGTACCTAAACATAGTTAAGCTTCATTTTTACCCTGCTAAAACATGTTCTCAAATAATACACCGGATTCGAAATCTATCCCTATATTCGGAATGTATTCCTATATATTTCACAAAGCCTGTGATAATGTAATTACACTCCCTTAACTGGGGATTCAATAAATATTTTTTTAAATAGAAGTTATTTACTGACAATATATTATTGATATTAATAATATAAAACACTTGTTTCTCATTCTCCTATTTAATGATTTAAAAATTACTGAATATATGTTTCTATGAATTAGCTATATGTGTCTATTAGATATAAAATGTTCTGTTCTATTGAATGATAGTTAATAGTAGTCATATTGCTAAAAAAAATCAATACGAACCCTTACAAATTTGTCAGTCTTCTTTGACAATCGCTAATTTAACCTTTAAGTAAATTTTCGCAGTGTAATCACAATTTTTTGATTGCCCTTTATTCTCTTCAGGAGACACTTTCATAAAGACTTTTCATTTCCCCGCCCAGTAGCCTGACGTCACTGTCATAGTGTCGGTTGAATGTAAGGATTCGAAATATGCAGCCCGCATGATGTTCTGGAAGGAAAAAAATTGTGTTGTTTGGTTATTTCTCTTTCATTTAATTTTTTTATTTGTTTAATAAATTATATATATTTTGTAAATATTACGATCTTTCAGGAAACGATTTCTTTTCTGGTTTGCTCGTACTAATACATTATATTTCTATTTATAATTACCGAGATTTGATACCGCTATGAACTGCTCTAAAGTCATCCCTGTAAACTTCGGAATACTAGTTTAGCTTCGGCACATAAACAGTATTGTTCTAAAGGGGTCATAGAAGTCTTAAAAATGTGCAAAGAAGGTGATCGTTAAAGTAATTTTTTAACTACTCAACATATAAGTATATTTATTATATGTAATTTTATAAAATTTATTATATAACAAATTGTAAAATTTATGAAACTTCAGCCAAAGCTAAAATAAATGATAACAAACAAACTATTTGAACACATTGGGATTAGGCTTGCGTGCCTAATTTTGAGGTCAAAATTGAAGAAATGAGCAAGGAAATGACTTAATATTGTACAAATATGTACAAACAAAGACTAGTACCTAAATTCTGAGCTCAATTTCAATTAGAATTTATGTTAAGAGCTTTTTTCTAAAAAAATTAATAAAAATTTAAGAAAAAAAGCTCTGAAAATAATTACTTATTAAAATTGAGTTTAGAAATTAGGTATAAGTCTTTGTTTGTACATATTTGTACAATATAAAATCATTTTCTTTGTCATTTCTTCAATTTCGACCTCAAAATTTCGCGCGCAAGCCTAATCCCAATGTGTTCCAATAGTCTTAGGTTTGTTATCATTTATTTTAGTTTTGGCTGAAGTTTCATAAATTTTAAAATTTGTTATATAATAAGTAAATCTTATAGAATTGCATATAAAAAAAGTATAGTTTTATATTGAGTAGTTAAAAATTGCATGAAAGATCAAACTATGCTTTGTAGTACCTTCTTTGCACATTTTTAAGACTATGACCCCTTAAATCTAGTTCCGTACTTTTAATTGTTGGCGTAGCAATCTTTATGTTTGTTAAAACTAATGGCATATTAATGCAAAAGTAGAAACCCCAATGTATAATGAATCTGTTGTATTAGCAGTTTTAAAGGCAATAATAAGGTCAGCAAGATACAAACAAACGCGGGTTTATGGTCTTCAAAAACATGTGCAGGAACCTTTTGTATTGCTAGTGGCAGTTTGTCAATTTGTTTATTCGGTTGCTCTTGTAAATTAGACACTGGTCTCTTTATTACAAGCCTTACTCCCGCCACTAATCTGTACATTCGCTCTGAAAGAAGCTTTCTACATTGCACACCTTTGGAGCCAGGAAATCTTGACGTGTTTTTTGCAACTTTTCAAGGCCTCTAAAATAGCGTCGGACTGAGTGATTGGCACATTAAACATTCAGTACTCTGCCACCAAACGACACATGTTCTTGAATGTTGCTCGAGAAGTTCTTAAAGAATTAAAAAGCCTACATGTGCAGTTACTTAAGTATTAGAATGAAATTCTCGTCGAAACGCAAGGGTATTATAATAACATTAACTGCCACCTATAACCACTTCCGCACAAGATTTATAACGTCAGAACAAATATAGACTAACCCAGCATTCAGTTACAATTTGAATCTTCAACTCTAAAAATTGACCACTATAATTAAATTTTTTCTTCCGAAAATTAAATAAATAATCTTTATAGTTTGCTAAATTTATTTGCAGTTTGAAGAATAATTATGTAAAATTGAACGAGTCACATCCTGTAGCATCCTTTCCGTGATCTTTGGCAATGCTTTGAAAATCTCACCTTAAATTACACGAGATTCTTGTAATTAAATAACTATCAATAACTATAATATTAAAAAAAAACTTATATATCCAGAACATTTGGCAATGATAAACATGAAATAACTCCAAATTGCACTGATAATTAAAGGAATTTAATTGTAAATTGATACCAATTAGCTCTTTAAGCAAAAAAAAGTAGCACTGTGAACCACTTTCATAGTAAACAAATATAATAAACATTAAAAAAAATCACATTGTGGTATATTTTTTATAACGCCATTCCAAATCAATTTACAAAGAAAAAATTAACAATCTTTAACATTTCAAATAAGGTTTTTCGTGATATTGCTGATGTGGCAACAGTAATTTAAATGACTAAAAATTAAATTCCAATGCTACTTTAATGGGTCGTTCGTCGACATGACAAGATGACAGATGTCCGTATGGACGTACAAACAGAAGAACAAAAAGTATGAAAGTTAGGTCCCTGCTGTCCTATCTTTCGATGACAAAAATGATTCTTAAGATCTGATGGATAGAACAGATTTCGTCACCGAAGTAAGGATAGACAGACGGGACACTTTGGGAAGACTACCATGTCAATACCTTCTTTTCTATTAAAAAAATGTTTTGAATTTAAAAAAGATTATAAAATATTCTAAAAATAACGTCAGGGCTTCATCCTCATTGACTATACATCCCAGGACCCCTCCCTAAACATTTTTAAATAAACGTTTATATTTCTCCCTTCAATAAACCCACAGACTAGGGCCGTCATTTTAGAAATGGTAAACCAAAGGTCACTAAGTGATTCGATTGAATAACTCGTCAAATATTCATCCAAATGTAACAAAAACTAAGATTTAGGGTTTATGAGGATACTTAACATTTCTTAATTATAAAATTGGGTGCTGCCATTGAAAATTTTAAAGTTAATAGCATTTTTAATATGAAGACGGCTCCTTATGCAATTTTTTTGTCCTGCAATTAACTCATGATGTTATATAAACACAAAGTCAAAAAGGTTCTATAGGATGACTAACGTTCAAAATAATCACTAGTGGGAACTTTTTCCACAGGCATTTTCCACACATATCAAAATAGCTAAAAGTATCCAAGCGCCAATAGAACTCGTGTAGCTCTAGTGCGACGATAATTTAAACCAAATCTAATCTAAAAGTATCCAACCTATACTACAACTAAAGAAGTCAAGTTTAAAAGTTGCACGAAATTCTTTGGCTGGATTTATAATGAGCTCCGCCCACTTTTCCATGTGGTTTAGGTTTACAGTTTGAACGATTTAGATATTGGCGTTTTTTTTCTTTCTACGATTTGGCGACATTTATTTTTGTGTGTCATCAAATTTTAAAATCATAGATTTTCGTTTGTTATGAACGTTTTTGTCATAAAAAGTACTTGAAATGTAAAAGCATCATTTAAATTCTGTATTAATATACAAAGATAATGCATGAGTGAATTATTTAAATTAATAATAAATCTTTTTAATCAATTAAGCCAAGTTGTCCTACAGATGTCGCCACGATTCTCAAAATGAAGCTTTAAAAAAAAATTAATAATTAAAAAACTGATTGATATTGTTCCTTCAAATCTTTTTTAAATTGTCTTTCATCCCTATTTGCGTATCTGGTGCAAACAGATCATACGTTTAAAAAATACTTTTCAAGAAACTATGATTTGAAAAATAAAGCATTACGTGTATAGGACTGACAGTCCCTCTTAATATCTTGTCCACAACAGCTTATCTATTTTTATTCCTGTCAAATACCATACGATGTTATCATCCCGTCCTTGTCATATTGCTGTCAAATGTGGATGTAAAAAGCTTACTACAAGTGATTGACAACGGATGTACGCGAAAGAGTCGGATAACTTGAATCTCAATACCACTACAGGACTTCAGGGGAAATGATTCTGGTCTCAAACCGAAGTCTTCTCTTTGTTAATCCAATGGAGGAAAATATTTTCTGAGGCTTAATTTCTCTGGCTGTATTGAATACTTTTACAAAAGATTTTTTTTATATGATAATTGTAGCTGGATTAAATATCTTATAATTCTTTTTGAATTGATTCGAATATTTTTTTTTTACATAAGCAAAAATATCTTGCAAAATTGTTTTTTATTCTGCGGACTAAAAAAAAACGGAAAGGATTTGAAACACTTAAAGTTGTTTTTAAGCAATTCTGCAGATTTTTTAGGATGGGGCGGAATTTTATAATAAATTATTCAAACAAATTTAGAAAAATAATTATAAAACATTGAAACCCCAACTACATTTATTACATAAAAAAAGTTTGCAAAATTATTGAATACAGCTGGAGTAATTATACGTTTAAGGAATTACCGCACTCCATTATTGGATTAAAGATGACTACAGTTTGGAGAGCCGAATTCCGATCTCATCCCCTATAATGGGCTAATTTTAACCTCTTGCGACCTCCCCACAAACAATTCACAAGTTTATTAGTTCCGAAATTGACCTAGTCCGATAGAAGATCCAAATATCAATTTTGAAGTCTTTGATTACAGGTTATCAGCCTTTTATTTCTATAAAAGAATGAAGTTGAACGAGGGGAGGGTCAATACGATATTAGAGTTCTTAACAAATTATTTTAAAACTTTTTAAAAAGTTCTTTTAGTAGCTAATTTTAAAGGCATTTTGCAAAAATAATAATAAATAAATAAAATAAACTGTTAACTACGAATAAGTGATACGGCCTTTTGTTTTGCATTTATAGCACAAAAAAAATGTGCATTTTTAAAGCTTAAGGCGTGTCTCTCAGTAACTTTAAACATAATTAAAAAAAATATCTGAAAACCATACTTTTTAGCATATATTTGTATGAAAAGTATGTTTATAATAACGTGTAGTATTTTGCTTGGGTCTTAACAGGTTAAAGGGCAATCAGAACAATTTGATCGAGTCAACAGCGTATCAGACAGCTACTGGTGACGTAAATTTACGCAATCGGAACTGTATAGCGTCAAAACATTGCAAAATGGATTAAGGATGCGGACTTAGAATATATTCTTTGGTGAGTGTTTAGTTTGAAAGATGTTTCTTAATGTTTGCACCGATATAATGTCTTTACTTAAAAAAAAAAAACCTTTTAATTTCAGCACAACTTCCCCAAAAAAAGAGCAATTTTAAATTGTTAATTTTTAAAATTTAGAATCTTAATTTTAAGTATTCCAGCAACTTATGCAGAGGTTAAAAAAGCAGTTTTTTTTTCTACAAAACTCAAAACCTAAAACCAAATTCCATGACTTTTCCCTGTTTTCCAGTACATTTTTAAAAAAAATTCCAGGTACGAAATAAAACTGCTGTAGTTCCATACGCAAACGCGATAAAAATATAGACCTACTTTTTTTACTAATTTTAAGAGGGACTGTCAGTCCTATACACGTAATGCTTTATTTTTCAAATCACAGTTTCTTGAAAAGTATTTTTTAAACGTATGATCTGTTTGCACCAGATACGCAAATAGGGATGAAAGACAATTTAAAAAAGATTTGAAGGAACAATATCAATCAGTTTTTTAATCATTAATTTTTTTTAAAAGCTTCATTTTGAGAATCGTGGCGACATCTGTAGGACAACTTGGCTTAATTGATTAAAAAGATTTATTATTAATTTAAATAATTCACTCATGCATTATCTTTGTATGTTAATACGGAATTTAAATGATGCTTTTACATTTCAAGTACTTTTTATGACAAAAACGTTCATAACAAACGAGAATCTATGATTTTAAAATTTGATGACACACAAAAATAAATGTCGCCAAATCGTAGGGAAAAAAAACGCCAATATCTAAATCGTTCAAACTGTAAACCTAAACCACATGGAAAAGTGGGCGGAGCTCATTATAAATCCAGTCAAAGAATTTCGCGCGACTTTTAAACTTGACTACTTTAGTTGTAGTATAGGTTGGATACTTTTAGATTAGATTTGGTTTAAATTATCGTCGCACTAGAGCTACACGAGGGCTATTGGCGCTTGGATACTTTTAGCTATGGGGCCCGGATGGCCGAGTGGTAAGCATCGCAGGCCAGCAGTCTGCGTGCTGTAACGGGCGCGGGTTCGATTCCCGCCTTCGCCCTGGGTGTATTTCCTCTCTTTGTGACAGTAAAAATTCTTTCTGTGTCTGTCTTACTTGACGAAGACTTATAAGCGGCTCACTGAGCAAGCACACAAGTCGGAATATATATGTAAAATACCCTACCCTACCCTACTTTTAGCTATTTTGATATGTACAGCTGTGGAAAAAGTTCCTTCCCACTAGTGATTATTTCGAACGTTAGTCATCCTATAGAACCTTTTTGACTTTGTGTTTATATAACATCATGAGTTAATTGCAGGACAAAAAAAATTGCATAAGGAGCCGTCTTCATATTAAAATGCTATTAACTTTCGAATTTCCAATGGCAGCACCCAATTTTATAATTTAGAAATATTAAGAATCCTCATAAACCCTAAATCTTAGTTTTTGTTACATTTGGCTGAATATTTGACGAGTTATTCAATCGAATCACTTGGTGACCTTTGGTTTACCATTTCCAAAATGACGGCCGTAGTCTGTGGGTTTATTGAAGGGATAAAATATAAACGTTTATTTAAAAATGTTTAGGGAGGGATCCTGGGATGTATAGTCAATGAGGATGAAGCTCTGACGTTATTTTTAGATTATTTTATAATCTTTTTTTAAATTCGAAACATTTTTTTAATAGAAAAGAAGGTATTGACATGGTAGTCTTCCCAAAGTGTCCCGTCTGTCTGTCCTTACTTCGGTGACGAAATCTGTTTTGTCCATCAGATCTTAAGAATCATTTTTGTCATCGAAAGATAGGACAGCAGGGACCTAACTTCATACTTTTTGTTCTTCTGTTTGTACGTCCATACGGACATCTGTCATCTTGTCATGTCGACGAACGACCCATTAAAGTAGCATTGGAATTTAATTTTTAGTCATTTAAATTACTGTTGCCACATCAGCAATATCAGAAAAACCTTATTTGAAATGTTAAAGATTATTAATTTTTTCTTTGTAAATCGATTTGGAATGGCGTTATAAAAAATATACCACAATGTGATTTTTTTTATGTTTATTATATTTGTTTACTAAGAAAGTGGTTCACAGTGTTACTTTTTTTTTGCTTAAAGAGCTAATTGGTATTAATTTACAATAAAATTCCTTTAATTATCAGTGCAATTTGGAGTTATTTCATGTTTATCATTGCCAAACGTTCTGGATATATCAGGTTTTTTCAAATATTATAGTTATTGATGGTCATTTAATTACAAGAAACTCGTGTAATTTAAGGTGAGATTTTCAAAGCATTGCCAAAGATCACGGAAAGGATGCTACAGGGTGTGACTCGTTCAATTTTGCATAATTATTCTTCAAACTGCAAATAAATTTAGCAAACTATAAAGATTATTTATTTAATTTGCGGAAGAAAAAATGTAATTATAGTGGCCAATTTTTAGAGTTGATGATTCAAATTGTAACTGAATGCTGGGTTAGTCTATATTTGTTCTGAAGTTATAAATCTTGTGCGGAAGTGGTTATAGGTGGCAGTTAATGTTATTATAATACCCTTGCGTTTCGACGAGAATTTCATTCTAGTACTTAAGTAACTGCACATGTAGGCTTTTTAATTCTTTAAGGACTTCTCGAGCAACAATCAAGAACATGTGTCGTTTGGTGGCAGAGTACTGAAAGTTTAATGTGCCAATCACCTGTCCGACGCTATTTAAGAGGCCTTGAATAAAAGTTGCAAAAAACACGTCAAGATTTCCCGGCTCCAAAGGTGTGCAATGTAGAAAGCTTCTTTCAGAACGAATGTACAGATTAGTGGCGGGAGTAAGGCTTGTAATAAAGAGACCAGTGTCACAAGAGCAACCGAATGAACAAATTGACAAACTGCCACTAGCAATACAAAAGGTTCCTGCGCATGTTTTTGAAGACCATAAACCCGCGCTTGTTTGTATCTTGCTGACCTTATTATTGCCTTTAAAACTGCTAATACGACAGATTCATTATACATTGGGGTTTCTACTTTTGCATTAGTATGCCATTAGTTTTAACAAACATAAAGATTGCTACGCCAACAATTAAAAGTACGGAACTAGATTTAAGGGGTCATAGTCTTAAAAATGTGCAAAGAAGGTACTACAAAGCATAGTTTGATCTTTCATGCAATTTTTAACTACTCAATATAAAAGTATAATTTTTTTATATGCAATTCTATAAGATTTACTTATTATATAACAAATTTTAAAATTTATGAAACTTCAGCCAAAACTTAAATAAACGATAACAAACATAAGACTATTAGAACACATTAAGATTAGGCTTGCGCGCGAAATTTTGAGGTCAAAATTGAAGAAATGACGAAGAAAATGATTTTATATTGTACAAATATGTACAAACAAAGACTTATTTCTAATTTCTAAACTCAATTTTAATAAGTAATTATTTTCAGAGCTTTTTTCTTAAATTTTTATTAATTTTTTTTAGAAAAAAGCTCTTAACATAAATTCTAATTAAAATTGATCTCAGAATTTAGGTAAAAGTCTTTGTTTGTACATATTTGTACAATATAAAGTCATTTTCTTGCTCATTTCTTCAATTTTGACCTCAAAATTTGCCGCGCAAGCCTAATCCCAATGTGTTCAGATAGTTTTATGTTTGTTATCATTTATTTTAGCTTTGGCTGAAGTTTCATAAATTTTAAAATTTGTTATATAATAAATAAATTTTATAAAATTACGTATAAAAAATATACTTATATGTTGAGTAGTTAAAAAATTACATTAAAGATCACCTTCTTTGCACATTTTTAAGACTTCTATGACCCCTTAAGGGGTCACAGGAGTCTTAAAAATGTGCAAAGAAGATACTACAAAGCCTAGTTTGATCTTTCATGTCATTTTTGAACTACTCAATAAATGAGTATAATTTTTTATATGTAATTCTACAGGATTTATTTATTATAAAACAAGTTTTAAAATTTATGAAACTTTAGCCAAAACTAAAATAAATTATATTAAACATGAAGCTATTTGAAAACATTGTGATTAGGCTTGCGCGGCAAATTGTGAGGTCAAAATTGAAAAAATGACCAAGAAAATGACTTTATATTGTACAAATATGTACAAACAAAGACTTATACCTAAATTATCAGCTCAATTTTAATTAGAATTTATTTATTTTAAGAACTTTTTTCTAAAAAAATTAATAAAAATTTTGATTTTAAATTTTTTTAAAAATAATTTCTAATTAAAATTGAGCTGAGAATTTAGGTATAAGTCTTTGTTTGTACATATTTGTACAATATAAAGTCATTTTCCCGGTCATTTTTTCAATTTTGACCTCACAATTTGCCGCGCAAGCCTAATCACGTGTTCAAATAGCTTCATGTTTAATATCATTTATTTTAGTTTTGGCTAAAGTTTCATAAATTTTAAAACTTGTTTTATAATAAATAAATCTTGTAGAATTACATATAAAAAAATTATACTTATACATTGAGTAGTTCAAAAATGACAAGAAAGATCAAACTATGTTTTATAGTACCTTCTTTGCACATTTTTAGGACTCCTGTGACCCCTTAAGAACAATACTGTTTATGTGCCGAAGCTAAACTAGTATTCCGAAGTTTACAGGGATGACTTTAGAGCAGTTCATAGCGGTATCAAATCTCGGTAATTATAAATAGAAATATAATGTATTAGTACGAGCAAACTAGAAAAGAAATCGTTTCCTGAAAGATCGTAATATTTACAAAATAAATATAATTTATTAAACAAATAAAAAAAAATTAAATGAAAGAGAAATAACCAAACAACACAATTTTTTCCTCCAGAACATTGTCCGGGCTCACAAAAGAGTACCGGAACAAGTTTTCGTTAGTCTAAACCTGATTACAATCGAATAATCCTTATCTTGTGATTGAGAAAGCTTTCCGTGCTCCACTTCCCAGAAAGAGAAACGTATCCCCTTTTTTAAATCGCCAGACGTATCATTTGGCGAAAATTTGTAACGCCACCTGGCGAGTCAGAATCAAAATAAAGTTGGCTGATAAATCCTCTTAATGACGTTCATAATTTTTGAAGTAGTAAAAATAACCTTAAATGAAACTCCTTATAGAAAGATATAAATATTAATAAAAATATTTACAAAAATTACTTAGTATGTAAAAAAACTTCAAAAAATAAATAAACGAACACATAACTTTAAACTTTTTTTTATTCCTCTCTATCTCCTTGTCAATTTTATCAGTTTCGGATGCAATCTCATGTGCTAGTTTAAGTTTCTTTTCTGGAGAATCTTAATCATTTCCGGCGATCCGAAAATCGCGGAACTCCGGTTATCCGAAAATTGCGGAACAACGGGATCCGAAAGTTGCGAAACTACGGCGATCCGAAAGATGCGAAACTACGGCAATCCGAAAGATGCGAAACTACGGCAATCCGAAAGATGCGAAACTACGGCAATCCGAAAGATGCGAAACTACGGCGATCCGAAAGTCGCGAAATTACGGCGTCCCAAAAGTCGCGGAACTCCGGGGATCAGAAAGTCGCGGAACTCGGGCGATCCGAAAGTCGCGAAACTACGGCGATCCGAAAGTCGCGAAACTACGGCGATCCGAAAGTCGCATCCAGCAAAATAAAGTGCCTATGACGTCATCGGAATTCGTTTTCGCTTAGCGGCACTCACGATTTCGTCGAAAATTTGGAAAGCGGACAAGTGAAAAGAAATTCCCTGACTTTTCCAGAAATTAGCTAATTTTTTCGATTTTCCCTGACTTTTCCCCCATTTCCTTTTCCCTGACAATTCCCGGTTTTCCCGGTATTCCAGATGCGTGGGAACTCTGTACAAATAACATATAACAGTAACCAAAATATTTTGTACACAAGTATTAGTTCGGATCGCTTTTTCCTCAAATGTCACTTAGCATGTTCTTATGCTAAGTTTTTCATATGTGGAGTAATAAAAAAGAGAATAAAGAAATTGTGACAAAGTAATAAGTTTTATTGAAGTATGGTAAACAGTTTTACGTATTATTTACATATTAGAATATATAAAGCCAACAAATATACATACAACAAAAATAATTATAAGATATTATTATAAAAGGTATGACTGATAAACTAATGATGTAGGTAAAGAAAAATGCTGTTTATAAAATACAACTATTTACCAACAGATATTTATACAAAAAATTTTTTTTTTTACTTACTTACATTTTATTTATTGCTAACAAGTGCAACTCAATCGATAAATATTTGATCTAAATTGTAACATGTCAAAGGAAAATAAAAAATAGTTTGATTTGAGAAAGTTTCCCCGAGTACAAAAAATATCCGAGTAGTAGTTTCTTCTCAAAACAAAAGAAACACACAGGAAATAGTAGATTAGAGAGATAGGAATGTATTAAAAAAAAACACTCTTTAGAAAATAAACATAACTTCATAATAGAATTTCTTAAAAGCCACTAATAGAAATATTAACTAAAATATCAATAGGTATACAGGTCCCAAAGGTACAGGACCAAAGCACTTTCGGTTAATCGAGATACAATAGGAATTTTCAGATAATAACTAAACAGTCATCATAGATATAAATCATTAATTAGTTGTATTTACAAATAAATTATTCAACAGTTTGAAAAAGGAAATAAGATCCAAATAAAATTCAACAAAAATCTGCAAATTCTCTGATAGCAAAAACATAAAAAATAATATTTTTAACTTTTGCTTTGATTGAATAGCTAAAAATTAGAGCTTTCATTCTATGAAATTTTTTGATTATGTTCAAACAACATAAATGGGATACATATATTTTTGTTACTGTTTTACTGTTATTAATCATATTAACATCTGCCTATAACTTGATGAAGCAAGTTTAAGGATAACTAGATTTTATTTAAGTTCAATATTTGCAGTTTTACGATGCAGTACAGAACTTTAAAAAAAGTTTTTCATAAATGTGTCTCTAGAAACGTATAAAAAAGCATTGATGAATATCAAACATGAGAAATTGTTTAAGTGACAATTGCAATTTTTTAGCTATTTTGTTCTTCTAACTGCCAATTAAAACATAAAAACCTTTGGCTTACAAGTATTTTTTTAAAATAAAATTCTAAATAAAATTAGCCTTTAAATGTCTTCAAGCGATGAATCTGGCAATAGAAAAAAATCGAGACTAGCAAGATGGCTCTAATCCACGTACGAATTAATGGTTTCAAAACGCTCCAACTGTAAGCACATCGAAGCACAGTTCACAAACCCTGACAGGTTTGTTCAGGCCGAATTTCAGAATAGGGACATCCTTGTCGGAACACTTTCCACAGAGAACTCTGCCGCAGTGTCGACTGAAAAAAAGTTAGACATAAGAAAGAAGTTGAGGGTTAGTACTTGCTTTTACTTAGCTTACAGTGTTTTGCATTCAGAAGCTCTATCTCATGAACTTTTATTTTCTATTCAGACAAAACAACCAAACTGTTAAATCTGCAATTCATTTTCGATTGTGTATTAGGAAAATAAGTTAAACTATTCTAGAATTGAGGTTGTAAGCTTGAATTATCATCACACTAGTACAACACAAGTGCAATTGGCGATGGGCGTCGTAATTTCGAACTGCAGTCAAGTGACGAGCCAACACCTAAATGAGCACCCAAAGCAAAACGTTAAGGGCAACATCATACACTGCGTTGGGACTTAGGAGCATATTTAACACACACTCACTTGATACAGGGTATTATACGTCGGTCTTTGGCTACACTGGCTGTTTATAGGTCGGCAGTGGTTTTGTTATTTTGACAGTTGTTTTGTAGATTTTATAAGGTAAAGCCGCATTCTGTCTACGCCTCTACCACAACAGCTCTGCCTCAAGTTATCCAGCACTGTGAATCACTCTTGAAGAGAAGCGTTGAGTGGATTATATCGGTCGGATCGAGTCAAGATCAAAGTGTCCGAATATAGTTTAGTTTGAATTATCATCACACTAGAGCTACACGAAGGCTATTGGGAAACCGAGCCGGTGTCTTGGACAATCTGCGGCTGAGCGGGCGGTGCAAGGGCATAGCATGTTCAAAACCCTTACCAGTGGGTAAAGTGTTAAAATTCTTAGTCTTAGTGGGCTAAGATAATGGCACTTGGAAATTTCATCATATAATGAATATCAGGTATTAAATTATAAGGCTATAAATACATTAAGGGATTAATATAGTATGGTGCTGAATACCATAGCATTAAAAAAACACCATAAGTTAAATCAATCTAGTTTCGCGTCCAAATGCAGTTATAAATGCTTACCAGTGATGCTTCCTTGTTTTGATTCCAAACTTAGTGCCGCATTCCATACAAGTTTCTCCATCACACCACGGTGGCTCTTTGGGCAAAAAGTCTGCAATGCAAGCAAGACACAATTAAACATTTTTCTAAATTACATACTAAATCACACAATTTTAATCAAATCCTTTGAAAAACCCAACAAAAACAAGCCAAGCCTTAGAAATCAGCAATTGAGTAAGTGAAGTTTTCACAAACAGTAAAATTTAAGGTAATAAGACAAGTCTTACAAACTTAACTTTTACTGAATTATGGTATATTTCATACTAATATTTATTGTGAAAATAATTAAAATGGATATCTCCAAAAGTTAATTGATTCATTTTAATATCAATTATCTTGTTTCATGTGACATAGATAATTCCTGGTTTCATTCTAGGATTTCAGTGGTGGTTTCAATGACAGGCTGTATGACATGTTAAGCTCAGCCATTCATTAATCAATCAAACTTTATTTTCATTCATGCAGAACTGATGCTACGTAAACATGAACATTCATTAAATGCTGCTAGTTAATAAGGAGGTTCGTGGCTAAAACAAACAGAATAGCGGCTCAGTGCCGAGGGGTATTACTTAACCGTGTCATAATCCCAAATTTGCGGGTTCAAGCCCCGGCTGAGTCATTAGATTTTCTGGGTGGTAAAATCTAGGGCATGCATGTAAAAGATCCTTTGATTACCCATTCGGTTTGGGTACTTATTCCAAATTAAATCTCTGCCTACTTTAATCCACAGAGAGCCAGATTCATTGTAATCTGGGCGTCAAAATTGGTAGCGAGAGTCACCTAGATGGTGCTACAAAAAAAAAAATGGTTCTCAGTTCTGGGGAATATGCCGAGTCTGCAAAGGCTTAGTAACCAGCAATTGCCGCTCCATTGGAGAAAAAAAATATTGAAGTATTTACCTAGTAGTCTGTACAGCAGTTGTTTGGTGGCAACTTGATTGTTGAATATGTTAATACCTTGACGATTGCAATTGCCCAAGCAGGCACCTGTGCGAACGAGAGCGCGGCACAAGTTTCCGTTGCCGTTCATGTAAGCCAAGAGAAGAGCTGTGAAAGAATTAGACAAAAATAAATCACAAATTCCTTAGATATCCAGTTAGTTTAAATATCTTTGTGGTTTTGTAAAAAAATACTTATATTTTGTAAAAATTATGTTAGATTTTTTTAACTATAAATTTATTGGATGCTTCACACTGATGGATAAGCAATTTGGCTGACGTGTTTGCTAATTTGTTTTCACTATACCAAATTAAAATTAAAATTTTTAACTGAAAATTTAATTTCTTAAAAATTATATTTCTGAAGTAGATGGTTAAAAATAGCTCTCCCTTAGTCAAATTTTAATGAAATTATTAAATTTATAATTTTTTAACCCTTCGACTACAAATTAAAAAATATATTCTTCTCTATGACTGCAGCAAATTTGAATGAGTTTCTAAGTGCTTTTCTTCCCATTAGTAATTTATAAACCTGTGTTGGGACAACACCACACAAGATTTTTATGTACAAGTTTGTATGAAGAAAATACTTTATAATGATCAGTATGATTAAGCAAATCTTATTTATAAATTTAAAATAACCGTAAGAACTTTATAAACAAAAAATGGACAACAGTATAACACTGTGCACTTACGTGTGCTTCCTTCAGCATCAGGTTTATCAATTGGGTAATTCGGCATACATTCAATAAATAAATCGAACACTGTAGCTGCATTTTCTTTTCCATACTGAGACAACACATGAAGGGGATTTTGACCTCTACAATATAAATCAATTCAAAAATAGTAGGCATTGAAAAAATAAATAGAGTCGTTTTTAAATTTTCCTTTTTTTTACCACTCATCTTAAATAACAGTCTCTTTAAGCATTTAGTGGGAATGCAAAGATAAATGCACTATAAATATCCATTTTTCAATTTTTTAAATTTATTTTATTCTTGACTTCTATTCATTTACTTACCTTAAGTTTACAGCTTCAGCATCAATGGCAGATTCAGTGAGTAATATGCGACATGAAGCCAAATTTCCTTTCTGACAAGCTATGTGAAGAGCTAAAACAACAAATATCAGGCTTTAACGTTGATACAATATTGATGCATGGTAGCAAAGAAGTTCAGCATTTTTATATAGATTTTTTTAATTAAGTCGGTATGCTGAAAAACTTCTAAATCCAAAATATTACTTCATTCTGGGTAATATTTACTTAAATACTGCAACTCAAAGCCTACAAAAAACAATGAAATAATGTTGATGCAACATGTGACAAGTTGTTAAGTGTTCATCTGCTTTTTTTTCTTGTACTCTACAAGTTAACATAGGTTTAAGAAATTTTAAATTCCTTAATTTAGTATTAATATTTATATGCAGGAATCCAAGCCTAATCCGAAATCCAAACATTTTTGTTGTAGGCACACATGACAAAAGCAGTGACATGAGGCCTGTGACAGCTTCATTTTTCAATTTTTTTTTTATGACTAGGTAATTTTTTTTGCTTAAATACACAGGCAAATTTCATTTTACACGAAAACCCAACAAAAAAAAATCTAAAAATAAATGCTGAACTTTCTCATTGAAACTAAATTCAAGAAAGAACCTTACCATTGTTTTGGTTGTTGTCAAGGGCATCAAAGTTCACTCCATTCTCAAGGAGGACTTTGCAAAGTGCGCTGTGATCGTGTGAGGCAGCAATGTGGAGAGCAGTCTGTTTTTGGGGTGTCAGATCATTGACTTGGGCACCAGCAAGGAGCTGAAAATATGGAATACATTTAAAAAATATAAACTTCAAAGAAATTCCTCAAAATACAAGACAATATTTAAACCTTAATTGTCCTTATTTGAAACAAATAATATTCTGAATAAGCTAATATAGTCCATTTCATGTTACTTCAATAACAGGTTAGATACACTCATCTAAATTCTATACACTCATGTACAAAATTATTTTAGAAGAAAAAATGATACAAAGCTAAAGTCTTTATAAAGCCGAAAATTGATTGCAAGTGAAACAAAGTTACTTATTTCATAAAGAAACTGTAACAGTTACTCCATTAATAAAGAAACTGTAACAAAGTTACTTCTTTAATTAGGCAACTGTAACACAGTTATTTAATGAAGAAACTAACTGCAACATAGCTAAGTTACTTCTTTAATAAAGAGACTGTAACTGCAAAAAAGTTACTTTTTAATAAAGAAACTGTAAAGATCAGGCTTTGTCCAGGTCATCTGGGGACGCTAGATGGTGGAAGGAAAAGAACTAAACTAACTGTGACTGTGTCGTTGGTTGTTGGAAGGAGTGGGAGAAACAAAAATGTTGTGTTTATGAGAGTTTCTTTATAGAATGTTTGCTTTGTATAAATTAATATTTAAAACTAAGTTAAAATTACATTAAATTAATCTTCATCATATTGTTAATGTGCTATACCAAAACCGACCTTAAGTTTGCAGCAGAGAAATGTACTACACGGAGGAATTTGCGTAAACAACGCGGCTGGCGCCGAAGCTTCGCCTGCTCCGATTGGTTGATAATTTGACCCTGATATTCGTGCGCCCTGTTACGTCAAAATCGAAGGAAAAAATAATTAAAATAACACTTGAATTGAAGCTTAACTAATAAAAATAATAAATTTATGTCTTGAAACAACAAATAAATTTGTTTATTGAATGTTAAATACCTTTTTGTATTCGATTCTTGCCCTCAAATATGAGAACTATTTACCCTACTTCTCGTAGAACATTTGTATACTGCAAACTTAAGGTCGGGAGAGGTATAGTCATCTTTGTTTCACACGACAACTGAGAATGACGAACATCTACACAACCTATAACAGAGTTACTTTTTAATATAGAAAGAAACTGTAACAAAGTGCCCAAACTCACGAGGTTGCGTACGATGATCTCGGATCCCGTCTCTACGGCCAGATGCAGAGGGGTTGCCTGAGACGAGTCCTGGACGCGGGAGTGGATGTTGACGTGAATGCTCAGCAGGAAGAGGATGCTCTCAATGTCCTTCTTCTGGATGGCCAGGTGGAGAAAGTTGCGCCCTCTGTTGTCGTGCTGGAAAAAAAGAGTGGTTTGTGTTCAGGGTTGCCACACTATATGGTAAAATAAATCAAGGACTATTTAAGGACTTTTCAAGGATATATTTCTACATTTTCAAGGACTTTATATTCAAAAATGCACCCAAATTCTATGAGGAGATGGAGAAAGTTGCGCCCTCTATTGTCGTGCTGGAAAAAAGAGTGGTTTGTGTTCAAGGTTGCCACACTATTTGGTAAAATAAATCAAGGACTATTTAAGGACTTTTCAAGGATACATTTCTACATTTTCAAGGACTTTATATTCAGAAATGCACCCAAGTTCCACGATAGTTTTTATAAATTAATTACGAAAACAAATAAGAACTCTCTAACTAATAACCATTTAGATCCGTAGAGAACGGCGTGAGGAGCAACGGAAAAGTAATAAAAATTTTCACTAGTTTGTTACCAAAAAGTAACCGAGTTACCATTAGAGTTACTGTCTGAAAAATATAACAGAATTACTTGGCGTTACAGTAAAAGTAACTGTTGCAATAACACTTTACTGGGAAAAAAAACCTGTAGCAATAACATGTTACTCCAATCCATGAAAAAAACGGTCACTTCAAGATAAATTAAGGACTTTTCAAGCCTTATTAGGTTTTCCAAGCACTTTTCAAGGTTTTCAAGGACCATGGTAACCCTAATGTTGGAAAATTTCCATGTACAAGGTGGCAAAAATAAATTATTTTCTTCTTCCATAAGAGGATTTCCGATGGGAAAAAATCACACTACAGAATTCCATCCGTGTGAACTCCATAAAAAAAATACTAACTGAATGAGACTATACAAGTAATAAGGATTAACAGATTTACGAGTGATGGATAAAATCTAAAAACTGTAATATTGGAAGGAAATATTTTCAACAGAAATTTTAATTTGTGTCACTTAATTATTAGTTTGTTACTTTAGTTAGGATTTTCATGCTCAAATCACCTGTTCAGCTGCCTTTGGCTCTCGGGAAAGGATAGCCTCAGCAGCCTTGTTGTTCTTGACAGTCATGGCGGCTGCAAAAGGGGTGTAACCCGAGCGATCTCTCAGGCTCAGATCCAGTGCTGGGCAGGAGAGCAGTAGGTTGATGATCACACAATTCTGATTAGCAATGGCTGTATGCAGTGGAGTCTTCATCTCGGAATCCTACAAGAAAAATGAAGGTCTTTAGAATATAAGGTTTTTTTTTCTCTAATGGGGTTGCAACATTGGCAGTCATGCCTTTGCAGACTCGGCATATTCCCCAGAACTGAGAACCATTTTTTTGTGGCACCATTTAGGCGACTTTCACTACCAATTTTGACGACAAGATTACAATGAATCTGAGATCTTTGTGCATGGAAAAGTATGCCAAGATTTAATTTTGCCGAGAGAATCCAAGCCAAATGGGCTCTCCAGGGATCTTTTACATGCCACATAATCATGATATCACATGCCTGCCTAGGATTTTCATATCCAGAAAATCCAACGTCTCAGCCGGGGCTCGAACCCGCGATCTTGGGTTTACGAGACAGACACTTTTAACTTCTCAGCCACTGAGCCGCTTTTAGAATATAAGTAAGAAGTGTTTTTTTTTCCAAATGTTTCTTTAGGCAATAGAAACCGTTTTATATTGAAAACACATTTCTAAAATTTCAACAAGCATTACACTGCACAGCAAGTCAAGCCAATTTAAAATTATTTTTGGTGTTAGAAAGCTTTTTCATGGAAGATTAACTAATTAATGCCTTGTTTCATAAACTTGCTCCATGAAAAAATAATGATATTTGGACAAATGTTTATTTTGTAAACATTCACATTAATGGTCATTAAATAAATTATCTACTGAACATTGAAACCCAGTTTCCCCATCAAGAATTGGTGGTAAATGCAATTTTAGAGCATTAATAAAACACTGATTGAAATGATATATAGTAGAACCTTGATACAGAGACCGCTCTTGGGACCAACAACTTACGGTCGTTATATCAAAGAAACATTATGAAGAATTTTAATTTTAAAAAACTTACAAACTGTGAAAAAACGAATACATACCTATAGAAATGTTTATTTTTGTATTTACACTTATTGTGCAGATAAAAATGAAGTAATTGAAGATTGTTGCAAAGTAGCAGTTCCTAGCTCACAGCATTACTCTCCTAAACCCATAAGCTCCTAATTTTATGATGTCACAAACAGCAGCCTACAACATATGGCAACGATGGTGCCAACAAAATGGCACCCTTATGATTGGTTGGTGTTGCATTCATGGGGAGAACTATCGACGTAAATGAGTGTGCAAAACACAGCTGACAATCCCTGTGATGTTGTTGGAGTAGAGATTGATGTCAGATAGGGGGAATTTCCCAAGCTATTAAATATGATGGGAGAGTCAAAAATATGTTTTGTGTCAGTGGAATGTTATCACAGTTGCTGCAGAGATAGTAAGTTCTGTTCCCATCTTCAGGATTTTCATACCTTTTGATAGTGACCAGTTCTAAGACAAGTGATGGTTTTGATAAGGTCTCTATTTGCGTTTATTTCACAAATATGCAAGTTTTTTTAATGGCATTTTCTCTTAGACGGAACCTTGCGGAATGCATTTACACTGTTAAGGGATCCTGAACTCATTGCTTCCCAAATTAATGTTCGACCTACAGAAGATGGCAACAGAACCTCATCCTCAGGGCCGTATTTCTAAATAGGGCTGTAGCCTAGAGCGGCAAATTTTGCGAACAATTAAACCGGCATTCGACATTAAAAAATTATTATAAAGATATTACGTTAACCTGTTAACCGTAAGCGTATACATTGTACTAATATTTAGTACTAAACATGGTAGTTGTGAGGGCAATTAGATTCTCCTCCTGATTTGTAAGTTGACTGACAAATAGTAGAAAACTTTTAAAAAATTCTATTATTTCGCTTTCAATTTATGGTGTACATATATGAATCGAATATGTAGAAAGAAAGACTAATGAAGAAAACTACATCGTATAAAACTATCAATCGTAGCCTACAGGTGGCAAATCTTTGAATCCGGCCTGCTCATCCTCACAATTTATATGCCACAGATCATAAACCTTTACATCCCAACGATAATTCCCCCTACCTGGAAGTTGACATCAGCCCCGTGCTCTATGAGGGTCTGCACCACCTGCTCCATGCCCCATGCAGCTGCCAGGTGCAGGGCCCCCTGACCATCAAACGCCTCTTCTTCTCCGTGGCCCTCGGGGCTAGGCCGCCTGGGGCTGTCCATGTCGCAGCCACTGGAAAACAGAGTTTGGTTTGGTTGATGTTTTGTAGGAATAGATGCACTTAGGGCTAATGGGGATTGTGACGAGTGTAGAGTTTATGGAAGGATTCAACGGATATTTAAAAATAATCTATTTATTATAAACATTTAAAAATCACTTCAAGAACTCAGGACAAAAACCAACAACTCATATCTGAAAACATCAAGTTACAATCTCCCCTCAATCTGTCGCATTCATTCCTATATAGCTCCAGATGCTAAACACTATCTTGCTGTTGCCGGATCACAAGGCACGCCGCTTGGTAGTAGGTTGTATATGCCACTTGGTTGCGCAACAGCTGCCGCAGGTTGGAGCACAGATGATTTCAGCCATGTGCCTTACTGAGGTTGGTTTGTGCAAGCACTGGAGCAGACCATGGAGCACAGAACTACGAGGAAAGCGATCCAGGCAACTGAAACCTCACAGGATGGTTCAGGTTTCTTGATCCTCAAAAATGGTTCATAGATTCGAGTTGAGTTTAATTAACGTAGAACTACATGACTTGAGGGACCATGCCCTCCCTGCCTCCCTCTACGCAAAGTATTATTTGCTGGACTTTTTGGCTACACAGACCATTAATAGCAACTTACTCTTTGCACATGATGTGACATTTCTCATGTCCCAGAGATACTAGCAACTCGTGAACAAAATTTGAAGCCTGTAGCTGTTAATCAAGCTGCAGAGTTGTTTCAGACAGACCATAAAAAACAGTTTTTGAAATCGCAAAAACATGTAGAGAAAATTAAATATTCATTTTGGAGTTTTGACCCTGTTACAATACTTACCTTACCTTATATTTCATATCAAGTAATTGAAAGTAAAAAGATTATTTATAATTTTTGCTAGACTAAGTTATTGATAATATGCTGTTTCATGGATCAGAAATTCTGTTTTACAATGCACATACCTCCTGATCAGGAAACACGCAACAGATTCGTTGTTTTCATCTAAGGCACGATGCAACAGGGTTTGGTAACACCCACCAGGTCCTTCTCCCCAACAGTTGGTATCACAGCCATGCTTCACCTAGAACAAAAAAAAAATGCTTTTTGAAATGCTAGCAATTTCATTAATGAAACAGTTGTGTAATGTTCATAAAGTTACTAGTTAAACAATATAATAATACTGGTTAATTATAATACCGTTGAGATAATTATATGATGTTCCATCCAAAGAAATAAGGATTTATGAATTTTTTGCATTCTTTTATATGTTAATTTTAAAATTAAACTGAGAAATAAATTTGATGATTAAATTATTATAAATGTTTTTTTGAGCTAGTCAAAATTAAATAAAACTGAAACGACCACTACTAGAGTTTACTTAATCCACCGATCTTGACTTAACTGATCTTGACTTAACTTACTTAATCCACCGACCTGGCTTTTTATGAATTTCGAAGAACTTTCTTACAATAACTTTACATTTAAACACTAATTAATTTAATTGACAAACTGCAATTCATAATGTACTTTTCATTTTAAAATGTTTGAAAGGCCATTTCTTCAAAAATAAATGTACTTCTAATTTTTTTTAAACAAATGTTACTTGAAATAAATTTTTAAAAAGTTATGCAGTGAAAACAACCATACGCATTTGCTAATTTCTGGAAGTTAGCTTAGCAACATTTTAAAAGCCATTGCTGAATGATCCAAACTTTGGCCGCTTTAAAAACTTTAAAAAAAAAAGATATTTTGGAGCGGGCCTTTAAAACAGCTTTATTAAGTCTAGTTATTAGTCGTTTCTTGTAGGAATTCAGTTTTTTAAGATGTTAGGTTAATATTGAAGTATTATACACACCAGAATCGATGCTATATCTTCTTGACCACTTTCCAGAGCCATCCACAGAGCGCAATTTCCTTTCTCGTCCTTGTCATTCACCTCTGCCCCAGCACGACACAAGGCATCTAAAACGGCCGGTAGGTGGCGCTTTACCGCCAATTGGAGGGGGCTCTCATTATCTTGGGTTCTGAAATTATTAAACTTGTTAATTAAAGCAAAAAGCAACAAGTATGTTTCAAAAAGATATGCTGGATTAATTTAGTTGTTCAGCTTTAATAACAATATCCTTTGAAAAACAAATTTATAAACAAAGACAATAATAAGGCTATTTAAGAGTTCCAATTAAATCTTGATATGAAATATCTAGACCTAGATTAAAATTGAAAAACAATTATATATATTTAAGGGAAAATAGCCTTATATAGAAGATCCTCTATACTTCTTTAATTTCAATCTAAGAAATTAGTTAGATTGGAAGCTCAAAGATATTTTATTTATTATTTCATAACTAAAGTGAGACTGCCAAAGCTGACAACCTCACATGTCAAGGTTCAGTTAAGAAATATCCCTATTTGAAATGGTCGTGAGAAGAGAAGATTATGAAATCAAAAGTATTCTACTGTGTTTTAAATTTCTCTCAGAAAGAATTTAAGAATGAGCCTATAGACTGTGGGAACTGACCAGATAGGCAAGATATTAACTGATAATAGAAGAGCTTAGTTGAAGAATATGCTAAGTGAAAAATTTGGAAAAATTTAGATCTTTGAGTCAATGATTAAGTTATTACAACCACTAAATGCAACAAATTCTCCCTTTTTCATACAGAGTTCATTCATTTCAAGTACATTTTTTACCTTTTGTAAGTGCCATTTTTTTTAACGTATCTAAGTGCAAACTAAAAACTTTAAAGGTAATTTTTTTTCGTTTCCAACTTTTTGTCACTTAACACCTTCCACTAAGCTCTTCAATTACTAAAGAGCTTAATATTAAAACATTTTATATTTGAGCAATATATATTACATATATTTACAAACAAATGCTGTTAAGCATATCCCAAGTCCCTTTCATAATTTAAAAGGGAAACGAACAATAAATATGTACTTGAAATTTTGTATGTGAACAAATACTAAAACTACCCACATTTAACCCTCTACTGCATGAATTTTATTTTCATCCCGAAAAAATATATATGCATCTCTGCTCATACATTATGGGAAAAATACTGAAAAAAAATTAACTCCATTAGAATTTAAATAATTACAATTTTTTAATTTTTTCTATATGACAAAAACCAACTACAAAATTCCAATTAATATAATAATGACTAGAAAACTACTAAATATATTTCAAAATAACCTTCTTTAACTGTAATTAATTTTTTTAAACAATTTATTAGTATTTAGTACTAATATTATTATACTTTGAATACTGCCAAAAACACAATTTCATAACAGTTAATAATCCCACTCTTTAATTTTGAATACACTTTTACTACTGTCATCGATGAGGATTATTAGTAACTAATACTTCAAAATGGAATGGAATAGATGAAAAAACACAGATTTGTCGAGAGGGAGCTCTACTTTAATAGAATAAAGCGGATTATGTTACTTGTTGACAAACGGCAACAGTATGCATTAGAGGGTTAAAATCATTAAACTTAAAAAAATAACTTACTTTATAGAGAAATCTGCTCCATTGTCCAGCAAGAACAACGCCGCCTCTTTGTTCTGGTTGATGATGGCCTGATGCAGCAACGTCAATCCCTCGTCATCAGTGACGTCAATATTGGCCCCTCCGCTCAGCAACTTTTGGGCCACTTTACAAAGATTGAGCTCCAGAGCCAGGCTTAGGGGGGTCTGGCCCTTGGAGTTCTTGACATTGAAGTTGGGAACGACGATGCTGTTTTCGGAGCTGGCTTGAGAAAAGGCTGCAAATGTAAAAAGAATTCAGGAAATTATAAAGATGTTATGCTATTACTTTTAAATTAAAAAAGTTTAAAACCAGATGTTATTTGATTGAAGTAAATAATCATTAAGTTATATACTTTAGAAATGCAATGAAATCTTAATGAAAAGTAAATGTCAAATTTAGAAATTGTTTAAATTTTAAAAGAAAGAAATTCCATTTACAGCCTAAGAACGTAACTAATGAAATTCTAATACCTTTATAAATAATTAAACGCTTGCTGGATTTGCAAAAATTAAAACTAATTAATTAAGAAACATTAAAAAGTAATTAATTAAAAAAATTAATTAAGATTATCTACTTTGGAAATTTCATGTCGCATAATAAAAGAAAGTCCTTTAAAAAGCCATTTTTAAAACAAATAAAAGTCCCAAAATTACACTTAATAACTATAAAATGTCAACAAGACACATTACAATCATAATGCCTCTCCCCCCCCCCCCCCCCCCTAAAAAAAAAACAACAAAACTAGTGCAACAAATATATATATTACCTGATGAAATAAAAAATAAACCTGACCAAATTAAATTCAAATATGTATTTTTTTTAAAAATTTGTTTTATATAAAGAATATAATTTTACATTTGAATTTTTTCACAATATACAATTTATAGTTTAATATTATCATAAAAAAAGACAGGAAAATATCTTAAGACTCCTGTAAATATAATATTTTACATAATTTTTTGAATTTAAAAAAATGAACTTTACCCTTATGATCTAAAATAGCTTGGATAGTGGCTTCATGCTGTCCTAATATGGCCAGATGAAGTGGAGTTTGCAGATAGATTGCATCTTCCTCTTCGAAATTAACGTTCATAGTTGTGTTCAATGATGTAGTCTGGACGTTTGGATTGGCTCCTTTTTGTAAGAGAACTGATGTCAACTCAGACAATCCTTTAGAAGAAGAGATGTGGAGAGGAGCTTCACCCTACAAATAGTTTTTCATGTTTTAAATCAACTTTAAATTGATAAAAAAGTTATCTATATTTAAATAATTATATGAAAGCAAACTTTAAAAAAAAATTTAATCCATCTGCAATTTTTTTTTTTTGCTTAGAGTCACAAGGATACAAATATTAAATTCTTGGCAGTAGTCGAGATAGAATAATAATTTTTCAAGCAATGTAAAATCATTCTTGCCTTCATTTTAGGATGTCATTGCTGTTATGACATGGTAAGCTCTACCCACTGCAATGATTAATAAATCATTTTTATTCCTTATTTAACTGTTTTCACTCAAAACGTGAAGCATGTCTATCTGACATAAATTGCTTCAACGAAATTTTTCGTCAAGTTAATTAGAAATAGAGCAGACTCAATATCTTGAACCTAAATGAAATACAGAATTTTTTTAAAAAACAGAAAATTACGTTATTGAGAAATATCATTTACTACTTATTATTTGAGAACAAATCTGAAAGTACATTCAGGATATTGAGGCTCCACTATAAAAATATATATATTTTTTAAAAGACCTCCTGAAATTTTGAAAAATAAAATATAACAAAGCAGACGGATCAATAAATGTAACAGTTATTGGAGTTAAGCTTTTTAGTTCTTAAGTACAAGATAATAGAACAAGATAATGTACAAAATTTAGTTATAAAGTACAAGTACAGGTGTGATGCTTTAGTTCTTTCAATGAGCTAGTAAAACAGTTTGCTTCAAATACCTTATTGTTCGTTAAATTTGGTTTGGCCCCATGAACTGCAAGAAAAATCCCAGCTTCTTCCTTGCTAGCCCTGCAAGCCAAGTGCAATAACGTATCACCTACAATAAAGGTTAGGTTAGTTTTCTAATTATTGTCGTACTAGATCTACACAAGGGCTATTGGCGATGGGCGTCGTATTTTAGAACCACAGTCAAATGACGAGCTGACACCCGAGTAGGCACCCAACGCAAACGCTAAGGGCGACATTGTGAGCAGCTTTAGAACTATGAAGGATATTTAATGTGCACTTCCTCCACACAGGGTATTATTCGTCGGACATTTTTGGCTGCACAGGCCGTTTATATATAGGCAGTTATTTTGGCGATGCCCTGACCCGAACCTGGGACCTTCCGCATGCTCCTACCGCATGCCATAATGCCTAACTGACTGGGCTCCCCAGCCCCCTACAATAAAGACATTTTAAACCAATGATCAAAGCTAATTTTCAATTTGAGACCTGGTATACTGACTATTCCTTTAGTTTGGCCAAAACGGAATAGCAGTAAGATGCCTATCACCTACCGACGCACGCTCTAGCGGGGGAAAATTACGAAAGCGCATAAAATAGGCAAAAATCTTGAACGAGCATGAGAAGAAATAAATCTTATCTTTTGAGATCGTTAAAGGGGTAAAAATATATAAAATAATTAAAGTAAGCATGATGATATACAAATGATCAAGTAAAAGGCAGCACAAAAATATGAAGGTTTGAGGACAATAAGCATTTACAAAAATTAATAAAATTGAGTGAGTTTTGAAGACTCTAATTGTACAACTTATGACTTATTGCCACAGAAATAATTAAGTAGTACAAAGGCTACTATTCCCATTTCCCCTTTTAAATACAATTATTACAATTCATTATAAACAGAAAAATGTTTTAAAACGGAATTTGAGGGCATCCCTTTAATAGCAATTAGTTAAATGCTTAAATGTTTGTATGTATGATTGCCAGTGTAACTGTGTATCTAATGTAGCATTTTTCCATTACACGATGACATCAATTTGAAGATGTAAGAAGCATAAAGAAACGTCAATGTGAACATTGCGTGAGTTAAGCCTTTTGCAATTTCTTAAAATATGTGTTGATTTTCATTCATAATAAGTTATTTATGTGAAATATATTTAACCAAGAGTATAAAAGAATTCACAATAAAATGTGCCTTAATTTTGATATTATTGCAAAAGTGACTTTAAATACAATAGAAGATTTTACAGGAGTAACCAAACAAATTTTGAATGACTTATAAATTGAATTTCAATTTTCAAGTTAATCCATTCTTATTTCTTATGGAACTTATTTAACAAGAAAAAAAACATGATCTATCATCTAACTTCATCTGAACTAGTTTTAAATTATGACCTTGAAAGAGGTGAAGTACAATGACACTTGGATCAAAAGTGTAGGGGTAAAAGATGTAACCTCAATTGGCAAAAAAAAAAAAAAACTGAAAACCTTATATGAAGCATAACGGTGGTTTTTCAGCAAATCTAAACTGAACCTGTTGACAGGAAGATCTTGAAATGGGAAAGTTTGAAGGTACTCGCATCATAAGTGTAGAAGTACAAATTGAGGGATCAGTCAGCAAACTATTTTTGCACGATTTTTTTTAAATAACTACATCAGAAACCCGTGTTACACTTTTTGCATCTCTATAATTACATAAAGAATTTCTATAATTATTAGAAAACAGAATAGTAGACTATTTTACTTCTTCCAGAACTTATTGTTTTAAAACATACTGACAAAGTTCTACCCTGACCAGGGCTCGAAAACCCGTCCGTCCTCCTGTCCTCAGCAGTCAAAAATTCCCTGAGGACAACAAATTTCTCGAATTGGACGTCATCGTAGACGGCCATTTCACCTTTAATGTTTGTGATACTTTTACAATTATTTTCATTTTAAATTATTATAACGAAAATACTAGGTTACTATTGGTAACCTAGTATTTCTTATTACAGTATAATGTAATCCTAGTAAGTACTAATTCACTGTGCAATTTATATAAATGTCTGTAATAAATAAGATAAAATTATATATAGATATGGCTAATTCCATTCGTGACAGACATGACATAAGACAACTTTCATGGCTCTTAAAAGTACCAAATGTTAATTGACAGTTAAAAAATTGCCATGGGGTGATGCAAATAAAGGTCTTGATTATAAAAAACACTGAAATTTTCATTTAAGAGAAAATAATTGAAATTAATTGGGTTAAAAACATGCCGTGACTGACATGACAAAATTGAAACACAGATTTTGAGTGACCTTATATTATTACCATTTGCTCTTAACTGGTATGCATTTAAAGTCTAGAATTTTTTTGGAATCAATATAAGATTCTGATGTGCTAACCAGAAAGAAAAATTAAGAAATTTATAAATAGTAAAATATTATAAAATGTTTATGACGTGACTGACATGACAAATGTGACAGACATGACAAAGTTTTGATGTTCTATATTTCACTCAAATTTTAAATTTAATTTTCGAATTTTTTACGAACTGTTTATTTTGAGATATAAAAAGAGAAAATAAAGTGTCAAGATTTTTTGTCGAGCAGATTTTGCTTAAAATAAAAAAGTTGAAATTTAAAAAATGATGTCCATGGCACATTTTCTTAGAATCAACCATATATAAAAGACTAGCAGTATGGTCCCGCCTTACTGGGAACCCGTTAACTTCGTATTGCTTAATTTTAGAGGCATGCTTACTTGTGAAAATACACTCTAAATCAAAACAAAATTAAATTCGTGTTGGCGCATGCACACTTAAAAAAGCAAACACTAATAGAGGATGAAGCAGCCTTAGGGCGAGCGCATATCTCAACCAAACTCAATCAATCAAACTAATAGAGGATGGCGTCAAGTCCCTGTTTCGGCCCGGTCCATGTATTTTCAAGCCCTGTTATGGTCCCGCAATTCCACGTGGATGACGTTTTTTGAAACTAATTATATTAATTAAAAATCACAATCAAATATGAAAAAACTAAGCCTCAGGTGCACACGTAGGTATTAAAAGGAACCTATATTAAAAATTTCGAATTTTTTAGAGCAGTCTAAGTAGGTTTTTTGCGATCCACAGATATACACACAGACAGACACACAGACAGACTCTTTCTTTTATTATTATAGATATTTATTTGACAATTAGTTTCAAAGGAGGACAGGTACATTGTTAGACAAAGGGGACGTACATAAATTACGTCACGCTCAGAGGGGGGAGGGAGGGGTTTGTGCCAACGTGACAGATCGTGACATAAAGGGGGGTAGGGGTAATCGCTTGCGTGACGTAACGATTAAGAAAATTTCACTTTTGCAAGAAAAATCTGTTTTGCATAAAATGAAGTTTTTGAGAGAAAAAAAAAATCTTAAATGTTTTTATTATAAAAAACACTTTATTTCAGAAAGATGATGGGACGATTACTATTTGCGATGACGTGAGCATTGTATTAGTCTTCTATATTTTACAGACATTTTCGTAACAGTACTTGCTAGTAACTCGCTAAATGGTACACTAGCTTGACTAATCAAATGACTAGCAGCTACCTGGGGGAACACCAAAAGACCCAGAATTAAACAGATCCCATTACACCCAGAACCACTTTCTAAGAAGACATTAGCGAATGGCTAGTTAGTCCTTGGACAACAGAAATGTTAATACAAAGTTGGTCTATTCCATAATGAAAATTTTTTTTAACCAAGACAAATTTTACTTTTTTCTTTAGTTTTTTTAAAATAGTTAATTTAAAATATATGTATAAATATGCATTTTTTTTTTCAAATTTCATCAGCACACAAAGAATTTTTTTTAAATCAACTTTTTCTGTGAAAGTGGAGGTGGGGGGGGAGAAGCAAAAATGTGACGTAATTTTAGGGGGAGGGGTTCGAACGTGACACAGCGTGACATAGGGGAAGGGAGGGGCCAAAAAAGTTAAAATTGTGTGCGACGTAATTTATGTATGCCCCCAAACCGTCCTCTGGGAAGGGAAAAATTTCTGAATTTTTCCGAGCCCTGACACCACATTCATAATAAGAACAAGTACAAAAATGAAAGTTTTACCATTCAAAGGGCACACAGCATCCAGAGAGCTCTTTCTCTTCACCAGTTTCGCTGCAAAGCTGCTGTCATCGTAGCCACCAACTCCCGAGTCCAGTGCGAACCACAGCACAGTGTGGCCTTCCGCATTCTTGATCTCAAGGTCCAGATGCTCATGTTTGAGCAGGAGCTCAAAGATGGGGGCATTTTGGGCTGATATGGTCCGGTGCAAACAGGTGCTACAATGCAAAAGGTGTATTAGATAAAAAAATAAATAAAAGATTTAAAAATAAGACAATTAAAACAAATAGGGATTGCTCGATTTCAAAACCTTTTTTTTTTTTAAACTTGTCTACTTTTCAACTACCTTTCTGCAGTTGTAGTAGTGATTTTTAGAATATTCAATTTAATTTGTTAAGATTGTTTATTTGTATAACTTTTCTAACCAGTAAATAGCGAAACTTCGGAATTCAGCAAATTGTAAAACTTTGAATATCAGCAATTCTTGAGACCATGAAAATAAAAAAAAATCGTAAAAAGCTGAAAATCAGAAAGTTAAAATTAGCACATTTATCAAGTTTTGAACTTTCTTTAGATTGATTCCTGAATATTTGGCCTAAAAAACGAGTTGTAACTGGCAAAAAAAAATTTAAAAACAGGTAAATAAGAGAATATATGGTCAGCAGTCCCTGTACAATTTAGAGCCAAACTGATACCTTGACGTTAGTATTGTTTTTAAATTTTTAATACATGGATATGGAAACAGACATCTACTCACTTTCCTTCCATATCTTGGATATTAGGGTTGGCTCCATATTCTAACAGTTTTGAAGCTACTCTTGCCATACCCGCTGCCACACTTGGGGAAGAGTTCTTTGGTTTAAAGCTTGAAACTAAATGTAGAGGTGTGGCTTTTTCTGAAGGCGTAGTTATATTCACAGAAGCTTTATTGTCAATTAGAAAGAGGGCAGAAAACTCGTCCTCTGAAAAAAAATTGAACACATTTACAATTTTATTATTTTCAAAACAAAATATTTATTAATAAACTGAACTCCAATTATTAAATTAAAATTATGAATGCGATTAAACTTTTAAGCAAAAAGTTACTTTCAATAAATTATATTTTTTTAGCAGATGATTATAGTTTTTTAGTTTGAATTATCCTCGTAATAGAGCTACACGAGGGCTAGCAGATGGTTATAAATTACTGCTTCATACTATAAATTTAAAAATTTAGAAAAAATATAAGAAAAAATAATTTTTAAAAATTATATATGTAGCTGGAAAACAAGACAGTCAGTTGACAGTTTCTTTTTTGTCTGTATCCCATAAAGGGTTAAAAGTATTTTGAAAATTGAATTTATCAAACATTAGCAGTAAAAAAAGGGAAGTAACAATACATAGTTGCAATTTATTATTAAATAAATTACAATTAAAATTAGTATCGACCTCTAAATATGGCTTTATGTAATAATGTCCATCCTCTGTTGTCTGTCTGGTTAACATTTGCTTTGTGGTTCAGCAATGTTTTAGCTATGCTTTCCTGACCACTACTAAGAGCAAGATCCAATGGAATGTCACCCTGGTCATCAAATTCGTTTACTTTAGCTGCAAGCTAAAAAAAAAAACAATCTTACTAACTAATGATTGTACAAAAATACAACAAATATAAACTGTTTATACAACAAACTGAGAAAACTATATAAAAAAAATAGTAGGGGAGACCGGGGCACAATGGACCAGTTTTTCATTTTTTGCGCTATAAGTACAAAAAAAATCATCCCACTTGTTTACAAAAAGGTATATATATTACATATATATCCTGGTTTAAAAATATATTACCTAAAAAATATAATTTCAATTACTTTTCTCTGAATTCACTTTTTTATTACGAGTGAGATAGTGGTCCATTGTACCCCAGGTTCGGGGTACAATGAACCACATCACGGGGTACAATGGACCATGTTATTTTTTGCTGAAAAAAATTTATCTGCACTTTTTAAAGATTAAAATACATATAAAACAATTATTTTATTTGAATTTTAAGTATCCAATTGCATTAAAATTTCTTTTAGTGAGAAAATATGCTGTCAGTCAATATTGAAAAGATGAGGAAACAAAAAAAAAGTATTACCGAACATTAAAATTTGCAAATAAAAGAAAATTAGTAAAAGCATTAAATTTTATCTTCAAAATTATAAGATCACTTTAAAGTTAACACTTTTTTTTATAACTAAACACCAAAAGTGTAGAGCCAAACTGTGGATCAAAGAATCTTCGTTTTTATGCGAGATTAATTTTTTAACCTTTTAAAGTCTTCCCTTAATCAATGTGGTTGAAAATTTTACTAACAAAATTTCAATTTTGTACATTTTACCAATTCTGTGGAAATTTATTTGTTACTTAATTATTTATAACTACAATAAATAACTCACATTTTTGTTAGTAAAAAATCAACAGTAATAAAATATTAATTTAAAAATTTATGATATTGTACTTGTACTTCTGTTATGTAAATGCTAAAATTTATTTTATAACCAACTCAAATTTCTAAACTTCTTGTTTAAAATAATTTAACACTCTAGTATCACATTCGATTTTAAAAATACATTTCTCATTCAAAACGCTTATTGTTTGAAGTCATAATACATAAATTAAAACATCAGTTCACTACTAATTTGTTACTTTTGGTTTAAAAAAGAACAAGGACTATTAGTAGATGGGGAAAAATCTATTACATTTAGAAGTGAATATTAGAATATGTATTAAAATATTTTACTATTTTAACAAATTAAACTTTTAATAATTAAGAAGGAGTTGCATCAAAATTTATTTTGAAACTAAACGTATTTCTAAAGTTGCATGGGGTACAATGGACCATGGTCCACTGTACCCCAGATTTTGTGGTCCATAGTGCCCCATATTGTAGTTGAACAAAAAACAAAATTAAAATATGCTGTATTTTGATTTCAGAAATTAATTCATAGATCATATTGAAAGATAATTACCTTGCCTTTCAACTATGCTAAGCCACTTTATCTAACTATTGTTACTTTAATGATGAGAAGATAATTTCTAGGCGAGAGCTTTTTTACTTTCACCAGGTTAATACACATCAACAATAAAAAATGGCAAATGTGTGAGCTAACAACATGCTTTTTCATAATAACTAGATCAAGACTGTTAAGTCATCTATTATTTAGAATAAGAACCAATTTGGAAAATATACAAAATAAATAAAAGGGGTTGGTCCATTGTGCCCCTAGGTGCATTGTACCCTGGTCTCCCCTATTATGTTATGCATTCGTTGTCATATTGGGACAATACATCAAAATGAGTGTCTGCCAAAAACTCATTTTAATTGAATTACATTGATAGACTGATCATTAAAGTTAAATATTTGTTTTTCATTGTCAATTGTTGGGAAAGTGGAATACAATGCAAGTGCAACAAATCCTTGACTGTAAAAGAGACACTTTGCAATACAAACCAAAAAATTTAACTTTTAAATTTCTGGATGTCACAAAATTTATGAAAAAAATAGCAAAAAAAAGTCCTAAGATTATTATCCTTCTAACACATCAAAGATTAATCAAATTAATGGCTACTGCCTGATGTGTTGGTTTAAAACTAAATTAGGCATATCTCACTAATTTAAATTTCCCGAATCCTATACATATTTTATCTATGCCAACTTGAATGTTGTAATACTAGTTTTGAAAATGTTGTTACAAAGTTTCAAATTGAAAGATGTAAATAAATAAAGATTTACTATTGACAACACCAACATATAACTTATTACACGCAACTTATAACACATTGCACACATTTATTATAAAAGCTAAAAACACTAGAGGCTAGTAAACAAATGGCCAACCTGAGAATCATACTCCAATAAGAAAAGGAAGACAACATCTTCTCTTTGTATCTTTATTGCAGTGTGGAGAATGTAGTCTGTTTTGGCTTTGAACATTTTGTATAATAAAGAGTCGCTCATGTGGACAAAATCATCGCTGGTAAAGTCATGCTGAAAGTATAAAATAAGCATAAAAATGTTTTTGAAAGCCTTAGCAACTATCAACTACAAAAAGGGATGAAAAAATCTTCATTAGCTGAATATACAGCTTATATATTCCAATTCTTATTAATTGTTAGGCAAAAGTAATGTGTATAAATTACCGCAGAATATTTTCTTGTTTAAACGTTGCATAATTGGTAACAATACAATATATTACACATAACAAACAAAAATAACTTTAAAAAAAAAACACTTCTTTAAGTGCTAACAAGTTCAACAAAATCATATATTTTTTTTAAAAATTAAACTAATTTTAAGTGGAAAAATTAAAAACAGTTTAAGAATGTATATATTCATAGCATTACTTAATTAGCCCATCAATAACAACCTTGTTAATATCATTAACAAATTCATTCTAAATATAAACAATAATTTTAATATTTTTAAATTTGCTTTTGTGAAACAATATTCAGGACTATGGTCTCTTACAAAATTTGTGCACTCAAAAAATATACAATGAAAAATACAAAATATTTAATGCAAAATTATACAAACATATTTAATGAAAAATAAATATATTAGCATTTGAATTATCTTATTGCAGATTAATACAAAACTTTCATAGTGAATGCCTACTATTTGGCATTTTCTTAACAAAATGTAACTAAACACAAACTGCAATAACTATTTTGCATTTAAATTTAACAATTACTTATACAATTCAGAAAAAAGTAGACTAACCCAGTGATTTGATATTAATTGGGAGCAATGACTTTTCAAGGTCTTAGCGTCGATTTCATCAGCGGCTTGGTAGAATTTGACACAATTTTGAGCGTTGACAGATGACAATAGGGCATTTTCACATCTATACATGAAAAACACATTTAAATAACTGTCAAATAGAGATAAGATCCAACATAAATTTTAAAATCATTAAATTCTATAAAAAAAAATTTTGACATGTTTGAATACAGCTTTTATTGGACTAAATTTATGTGCACAATGAAATATAGCAGTTTTATTTCAATTGCTTAATTGTACATCAACGGTAATTTACTATTAAAACACATGGGTTATAGTATACCATTTTATTAATAGTATGTTTTTTAAATATATTTTCAGAGCATTTAACTAAAAATATTAAATATAGTCATTCTTAAATAAAATCTTTTTTTATATATTAAGTATTATATTATTATATGGGGTAAAGAACACGTAACCAAATAAATTACCTATCAACTAAGCTCTTTAGTTCAAATCTTTTAGCAAACCGCATAAGGTCAAGAAAAAAGTTATCTGGTTTACTCAAATTAAGTTCATCTGTGTACACCCATTTTAATAATGTTAATCCAATATTTTGAGGTATATCTGAAAGCAAAATATTCAATTAAAGTTTATGTATTTTTTTAAATAAATGTTTAATACAATAACTAAACAGCTATACTTATAAGACAGCATTTAAATATACAATTGACTCTTTAATCTTTTCAGTCCCAGTGATGCCATTTGGAATCAACAATTTCAATATTTTTTTCCAAATGTTTATGTCCCGTTATGACATCCAAACACACATAATTCGATTCTTCACACTTTGTTCTATTGGACAATATTTTACATTAATCTCAATAGAAGTCAGAAATACTATTTTTTTTATATTTAAAAAGTAGCTAAGCCTTTCACCTGATTTTTGAAAAGTTCACATCAGTTCCACATATTTAAAACACAATTTAAACTATTTCGGTTTAAATAATTAGCATTTTTTTTTTTTAATAATGTGGTCAGATACCATAAAATATATAACTCGAAGTTTTTTCAGGTAATATATATTTTGTATTTTGTTGTTTTTCACTGTTAATAAATTTTGGCATTATTTCAAAAACCATATAAAAAAAATTGAAATGAATTTTTTTCTTACGGAACTCTTATTTTTGATCTAAAATAAGTTTATTTTGTGAATATCACATGTTTTTGTAGTGTATTAAATTTTTGGGACTGAAAGGGTTAACAAGCAAAAAAATAATAAACTTAGTTTTTTTAAAGGGTTATGGTTAAGTTGAATTCAAGAAGCAAACATAAACAAAAAATTACAATTTAAAAATTTTTCAAATAGGTATCTATTATTATTCAACAGAATATTTAAATTTTGCAAAAAATAAAATAGTATATGTCTTAGGAAAATTAGCCTTGTGAAATTTGCTTACTTTACTTTTACATTTGAAATCTATATCAAAAAGCAAGAAATCCCCTCTGACCCTCAAATCCACCCCAAGCCAAAACTATTAGAGGTACAGATTCCAAATTTTAGGTGCTTTTTCCTTCAGTACTGAAAGTGTCATTTAAGAAGTGGTTTTTCAAAAGTCGAACTCCAACGCATGTAGGAGAGCACAACGTTAGCAGATTTCTCCATAGGAATAGCATAGTACATTGTTGTAAACATGTACTTGTACACACAATGTACTTTTATACTTATACAGACAATGTTAAATTGAAATTGATGAATAATAGATACAACTTATTTAGATCTAAAATAATAATTGGTTTAGGTAGGCCGAATATTCGGCTAAGACTTTGGCCGAATATCCGTTATTCGGCCAAATTTGGGATTCGGTGCATCCATATTAAACACCATTGTTTAATTGTTTATTTATCTATAATCTTTATTTAATTTTATTGTTGATTTAACTGGCTTTTTATAAATAAATATATGCAGAATATATAACCTGTTAAATCTAGATGATCCACACTTGCAAGATCTGGAACTCCCCAATTGCTGCTCCTTGCAGACAAGACAAACTTATGGGCTCTAATGGTCCGCCCATCAAGTTCAACTGTCAAGTCGCTGCAAAAGATTTACCTTTCATTAACATGTTACCTCTAGTTTGATTTTGTTAGTTATCTTTCATCCACCAGACACACTATGAAAAATCTCCAGGTTTAGTTATTCTCATATTCAAAATCTGTGCTCTTCAATTATAATGCTTATAAATAAACATACTAATAACAGAATATTATTTAATTGAAGTATTTAAAAAAAAGCTTTTTTTCTTAAAGTTTACCTGTAAAGCTCCTTGTCGAAAAGATCTGCAACCGTTTTGAGTAGTCGTACAATGAACGAATCTCCACTGACATTTCCCACTTGTGCTGCAGCAATGCTGTATTTCTTTTCAGATTCAGCAAGTCTTGCCTGGAGTTTAACATACTCTTCGCGGAGAAGGGTCAAATGACGTTCCAATTTAGACTTTTCTGAAATAGGCGATTATTTGGTTGAAAAAATATGGATCAGATTTAATGCAGGGTCACCCTTGGTGAGATTTTTGAATCACATTTGGCAAAAATATTTTTTTCTAGCAACCATTCTACAAGTTGGTGCAATTAGGATAAAGGTATTGGGTTTTTTTTACAATTTCAGAGGTTTTTTATCCCTATTTTACCCAGTTAACTTTTCAAACCACTTTTTCTTTGATCAAGGTTGTTAAAAAATAGCCAAAATACTGTCTTTGGTCGAGATGTAGAAAAATTCGCCAAGTGTAACCCTACAGTAAAAATTGTTTTGAAAAAAAAACTTTAAAAAAACAATTTGCAGTAAGAAACGTGGTGAAATCTACCTGTAGCATACCTTTTGGAGCAATTTCAAATTGGTTACAAAAAAGGCACGCAAATATTCAAAAAGTTTAAGTGAATATAAATGAAATTGTGACACAATATGCATTCGTTTGCGACGTGCATCAAGGAAAATTCGCAAAAAAAGAGCAAGCCATGTAGAGCCAAAGCACACGAAATGCGCTAATGTTCACATCAGCCAATAAAAAATTACAGAAAAGCTACGATTGCTTAGTTAATGTATAGATAAATAATAACTTACAGTTCCACAAACTTTGGGAAAACAAAACTACGGAAATCTCTTAAGACAAATTTACTTTCCTGAAGTATTTTTTAGTATTTCTTGGTGTTCTGGCTAGCAATTTCAATTAATCAATACACTGACAAGTGACAGTAACTTTTTTTACACAATACAACTTCAAAAAACATAATAAAAACTTATTACACCGCCTCTTATATTCACATGCGGAACACGGGCTAAATTCCCAATTGTAAACATTAATAAACCAAACAAGACAAGGTTTTCCTTTTACTTTAGAAAAATATAAGAGTTTTATCGTTTTAAAGTAATTAAAGCTGGAATTATTTTCAAAAATCCAATAAATTAATTATTTACCATCGGACATAATTCAAGAGGTGGAAACCAGACAGAAGAAAAAAAGATCAATAAACAATGATTTTGACACCACCGGACGTCACCTAATGTTGATGTTTTTTTTTTAACACACCACCAATCATGTTCAACATACAACACGTGATCTATTTACATTAAGAATTTTAAACAAAGAAACATGTAGTTTTTTTTTTTAATTTTTAGTTTGCGAATGTATGCAATACTTAAATATTTATTCATTGAATAACTTTTAATGACATTATTCAACCTTACTATTAACTTGTTTCACGTGACGTATCATTCCAGTTTCACACCTGAACTTCATGGGTTGTTTTGGTGATTGTTGGGAGGGCGCGATTTACTCCGCCCACTCCATTGTTTGATTAATCCCTCATTCAAGCTCAGAAAGTGAGACATCATTTCACATGATGAGTTTATTCTCTTTTAGCAAACAATAAAGCTTAGTATAAAGTGCTTTTGTGCACATTAAATATATTCTTAAAGTTTCTTCTTCAAGTTTGATCAATCTTCGCTGACAACTAATAAAGATAAAACCATTGGCTGAACTAATCGAGATTTTAGGTGTTTTTTTTTTTTTAAATCTGGAATCAATCGACTAATTATGCGATACTGACCTTGGTGAATGCGGGTAACCATTTCGTTAGGGTTATCTTCATATGTTAGTAGCAAGCCAATATAGGGAATATATGTTGATCAAGGAATTCAAAAGGCAAAAATTCACAAAGAAGTGTTGTTCTTCAGTAGGCAAAAATTCACAAAGAAGTGTTGACATAGAGTAGTGTTGACAGTAATTTTTATCCATGATTTTTAACAGCAATAAACAACAAGCAGACACTTTAAAGGAAATTTTTTATTGTTTTTATTTATATGTTGTTAACCTAGTATTTGTTATCAATACAATTTTCGTCTGAATCCCCTAGAAAAAATTCTGTGTTTATACATTATTTTTCAATAAAAGAGCTGATCTGTTAACACATCTAAAAGCATAGTCGTCACATTTTAGGCCAGAACTGCAAAATAATTTGGGTGGATACCTCATATTGAAGATGACATTGCATGTTTCACCTTCCTCTGAAATAATACAAATTGTAATAAAAACTTTTTTTAAAAATATGTATACATAAAAGAAAGTATCAGCTACAAACTTATTTTGAAGACTCTGCACAAAATAAATAGATATAATAAACTGATACTAACACAAAGCATTAAAAATGTATAAATAATTTAAAATTTGTAAAGAGCATTTAATGTCCCATCACATTACATTAATTGAAAAACCTTATAAGCAGCTTACAGAAAATTTGGCAAATTTTTAAAACTTCCTGTCGTAAGATCAAATTTAATGCACAAAATTGTATGAAGACTTTCGTTATTGTAGATTTTTTTATTTGACAGTGTAGAAGTATGCGGGTTTTTTTGTTTGTTACTCTACAAATATAGAGCGCATATATTCGTAAATAGTTTATGAAATTGTAAATGATCATGAAAATTTCTCTGTGTAATAATAGTTAATAAAATATAATGGATTATAATTTAACAAGAAATTGACCCGAGATAAGCCAAAACCACTTAATAAACTCCTCGACACCTTTGATCAAACGGAGTCCGAAAAGAGCCCCCTATAAGTGTCCTGGCCTTGTGACCAACCTGTCATGGTCAGGCCATGCATGTATGCAAATGAAGAGTACAGGGGAATAAACCCTTCATTGCACAGTAGTCCGTCTGTATCAGGTCCTGCTTGGGGAAGTTCGTCTAAACTGGTGTGAAGAAACCAGTTTTTCTTTTGGTTCTTATCACGCTACGCACGGGTTTACAATATCTCTATGATGAAAATTAACGCCTGGCAAATAGTCTGGCGTTCGAACCGCGGAAGAAGAACCGAGGGTAAAACCTATTTCCGATCGCCACTTATACTCGTAAAAGATTTCGATACGGCCGATTCCCTGTCGATGAAAGGGTTTTCCCCCTGCCCTGCACTCTTCAAATGCTTACTTCGAAGTACTCTGCATTCGTCGCAGCATCCGCAGAGACCCCCTTTTCTCTTCAAGTAGGACTTGGGGTATTCGCAGATTCTTTTCACTTCGCAGTGCATGAACTTGCAAATGGAAGGGAAACAGTGGAACTTTTTGTCGCGGAAGAAGAACCGAGGGTAAAACCTATTTCTAATTTTACTAATTTTACTTGAGTCCACGAGAAGACACGCGCAAACCACGAATACAAGAACCTGCGAAAAAAAATCAAGTAAAATACTATACTTTGTTTTTTACCCAAGATATTTTAAGATCAGCGACGGATAATATTACTTTGTGTTTTTAAAATATTTTTATGGTTAATTGCAATATAGCCGGAGAAATTTGGCAAAGAAAATAATTTTATTCCCAATTTTTTTTAGAATTTTCTACATTTTAAAACAATTTTAAAAATAAATGGTTAAATTCACAAAGATTAACGAATAAAACTTCCTAAAAATAGGAGATGTCTGGAGATACAAAAGCAAGAGAAGGGGAAAATAAATGATAATTGATACATCTAACTGCCTTTTCTAGATAATGCCTCTAGATATAAAGATAAAAATTTCGGTTAAAAATGTTCGTTAACAAAAGAGATAATAAAAATGCTTCCAAGACAAAAAGAAAGATGTTAGTTTGCGTCATTGCAAACAATATATTTTTACAATACCAGTGTTTAAAAAATTAAAGTTTATGAAGTAGATACTTTTTAACTAAAATATGATAAATAATCCAATGAAAACTTACTTTATTTCGCATTGTTAATGCTGTGAGATATATATGCACGTTCAATTCGGATTTGCACGAATGCGGAGAAAATAATGGATTAATAATAAGTTGTGTGTTAGTGTATTTTTTTTAAATTTTATTTTTAAAGCGGATGTACTTTTTGCTAGAAGAAAAACTATATAAAACAGGGAGGATTAGTTTGACGAGCGAATAACTTTTTCGGTTTCCAATAGTTTTAAAATAAACACAAATGCATGATTTTATTACTAATTTAACGGATTGCGGGTTAGAGCCCCGGCGGAGTCGTCGGCTTTTCTGGATGAGAAAATCCTGAGCACGCATGCCATATGTTTATGTGCCATGTAAAAGATCCCTGGAGGGCCCATTTGGCTTGGGTTCTCTCGGAATAATTAAATCTCGGCATACTTTAACATCCGCAGAGAGCTCCAGATTCATTGTAATCTGGGCGTCGAAATTGGTAGGGAGAGTTGCCTAGGTGCCACAAGAAAAATGGCTCCCAGTTCTGGGGAATATGCCGAGTCTGCAAAGGCTTGACCACCAATGTTGCAACCGCATTAGAGAAAAAAAAATACTAATTTAACTTGCCAAATTTTTCGTGCGTTCCCGTTCAATGCTTTACTACTATTTTAATATTCAAGTTACGCATTTTGGAAGAATATTTGCGGAACTATACTGATTTTGTGGATTTCTAAGGCTTTCGCCTTGCATACGGAAGGTCCCAGGTATTGCCAAAATAAATGCGGACCTATAAACGGCCCGTTGCAGCCAAATATTTCCGACGAATAATTCCCGGGTAGAGGGAATACAATTAAATATGCTTCAAAGGCCCAAAGTTGAGTACAATGCCCCCCCCCCCCCCTTAACGCACGGTGGTGTTGGTTGAATACACAGGTGACTACTTGTCACTTGACTGTGGTTCTATATTTCACCTCCCGTAAGCCAAAACCTCTCGTGCAGCTTTAAGCCCATTTCACACCTGCACAGCTACTTGCAACTGCAACTCGCAACTTGTGGTAACCTGGATTTTCGGGCTTCCACAAAAAATTATTCATCTCAAAATTTGGCAAGTTTCATCTTTTTGAAAGCAAACTTTAATCAAACTATGGGCATTGTTTGCATCAAACAGAAATTTATGTTTCCGAACTTCCTTAATTAGATCAATTTTCATCTTTGCCATCCATTTAATATCCATTTTTAATTGCGCAGGTTTTTGCAAACGGGGAAAGTTGGCGTCTTAAAAAGTAAATAAACAACCAGTTGGCGAAGTCTAGTTCGCCAAAATGCAGCCAAGGAAATCCTGAGTTCTGATTGGCTAAGGGAACATGCAACTGCGATTTTTTCGTGCTTGCAGGAAAAAATCTCACGAACTGAGTGCAACTTTTTAATGCACGGTGTCCTGGATCAGATGATGAAGGCAACACCTGAAATGTTTGTGAATATGATACGTTTAAGATGAGCCAAACACTTTATAAAATGTTGTAATTATTAAAAGAGGTATTTTATGAATTTATTTCACAATAAATAGTATTTATTTCTTTAGATTAATCGTCCCTCGTTCAATATTTATTAAAAAAAATATTTGAACGATATTTGGAAATAGGGAATGGCATTGTTTTTGACACCGCATGAAAGAGAAGAGTTGGTAGATTTTTGTCTGTCTTGAAAAGTGAAAATTCATTTTTAAGATTGTCGGCTGAAGTTTTATAAACATAAAATTGCAGCTATGGCTAGCGTATCTTATCATATAGCTAATTTGCTCGAAAAGGTAAAGTTTAGTTTGATTCTTAGTTTCGTACAATTCGTGAAATTAAAAATATCCACAAATCAGTTTGTACTTTGGTATCAATTTATAGTAGTTAGTTTCGAATGCTCATTGTTTAAATGTAGTGATTTACGATATACTGACTAGAAAGACAAAGCAACATATTTTAAGTAAATAGATTGTCGTTGTAAAAATCTTTAAGTAAATTCCCTTTAAAGTTCGAAATCGTCCCCTTGCTACTGATTTGACAGTAATCGGGTTGCGAAGTAGTAAACAAGAGAAACTAGTTGGGATGTTTTGATAAAAATGACGAGTTTTTGTTCTTTTTAGGTGTTTTTTCCCCCTTTTATAATAGTTAGGAACACAATTTAACGGGAATGGTTGTCCTATGAATATTTTTACTAATCTCAGGTTCTCCATTGTATTATTAATACACGAACTGCTTTAAATAACAAATTATAAAACATGAAAATTTTTTGCTCTGAGTTCAAAAACTTTATTTTAAGTATGGTAATGAGAAACCTTACAAGCTTTCCTGTTAATTTTTATTTAAGAGAACCTTTATGGGTTGTTATTGGGAAATAGATTTTCTTATAAAAAAATTCATATTTCTGAATTAAATTTTTTGAGTCATACAATAATTTAAATTTGCCAAATTACTGTTTTAAGACTGCAACTTGCCTCTTCTATACCAAAAATTAAAAATACTTTTTAATTTATTCTCTCATGTATTTTATATTGAGTTTTTTTTATATGATTTATATGTGACTTACAAGTCTTTTGCATACTTTAGCAAGCCTCTACATTTGCATCTTAGAAAATGTCAATTTTTTTGTTTATTATGCTACTATAGCAGGCTCCTGACAACGACCAAGTACGTAGGGAAAGCCTGATAAGATTTGCCTCAGTGATTAACTTTTTGAATATGAAATCATCATTTAATTTTTATTTGTTGTTTTAAATTGAAATTTAAAAAAATAAATAAGATTTTATTTTTACAATTTTACTGTTCAGTTGAATTACAAACTAAACAACAAAGTGCTGTACACTTGATCACCCTACTTGTGTAATAAATGCGAAAAGTGTCGTAGTGCAAATCCTGTAGTTTCACACACATTTTATGTCCTATCAAGTCATTAAATTTTGTTTTTTAAAATTGTATACCAAAAACAAAGGGGACGTACATAAATTACGTCACGCAAAATTTGGACTTTTTTGACCCCTCCCTCCCCCTATGTCACGTTTGGTCGAACCCCTCCCCCTAAAATTACGTCAGGTTTGTCGCACCCCCCCTTTTTTTTAAAGTTGATTTTAATATTTTCCTTTGTTTAAGTGTTTCTTATGATAAAAAAAGATTTCAGATTTCTTTCTAAAGATTGTTCTTATAAAAAACAGATATTCCTTGCAAAATTTGAAGTTTTGAATCGTTACGTCACGCAAGCGATTACCCCTCCCCCCCTCCATGTCACGATCCGTCATGTTGTCGCATACCCCTCCCTTCCCCCTATGAGCGTGACGTAATTTATGTACGTCCCCAAAATAACCCTGCGTACCACTGAGTATCATACAGCGCTTGCAGAAGTATATTAAAAATATAATTTTAAAAAATTGAGTATCAAAAACAAAATAACCCTCCGTGTCACTGAGTACCATACAGCGCTTGCAGAATTATATTAAGTATAATTTAGTTGTATAAAATACATATTGTCAATGCTTTTAATTTTAACTCTAACAACTCGCATTACCATCGTATTTCAGATGACTTCGAGTGATAAGGATTTTCGGTTTATGGCAACAAATGATTTGATGGTAGAGTTACAGAAAGACTCTATCAAACTGGATGATGACAGTGAGAGAAAGGTAATTTCAATCAGTGTTATGAAAGTTTTAATTAAATTGACCTTAATAAGATGAAAATGCTTTGATTTATTTAAAAAAATCATAATGTTTAATTCATCTTTTTTATTTATCAATTTATAATTTTTTGTAGTTGCATATTGTACTTGAATTTTGTCATTTAAAATGACTGAAAATTTCGATTATTTTAAATTAGTTGTTTGTAATAAAAGGTTCCAAATAAAAAAATATTTAATTTATTAATTTATTCTATATATTTATTTAATATTTTTACTTTGAAATGTTTGTTGTTTTCAATAAATTGTATTTATAAAAAGCTACATAAACAGGAGTTGTATAAGTCTACACATTAGTTATGTAACATATTTTTTAGTTAATATTTTTTAAACTATTGTTTCAATTTTCTTCTACTAATTAACTGTTAACAGCAAAATATTGAACAGAATTCTCAGTTGTCATGAATTTTTGAGAAGAAATTATCTTTTTATGTTTAATGATTCAATTTAAATTCTGCAGGTTGTCAAGATGCTTTTGAAGTTATTAGAAGACAAAAATGGTGAAGTGCAAAATTTAGCCGTAAAATGGTATGCTTGCATTATTTAAGCGGTTAGTTTTTATTCTTCACTTTGATACTTATAATTTAGTTTTTGTCTTACTATTCTCATTTTCTTAATCTAGTCTTGGACCTTTGGTAAATAAAGTAAAGGAATACCAAGTGGAGACAATTGTTGAGACCTTGTGCACTAATATGGTTTCTGAGAAGGAACAGTTGAGGGATATATCAAGCATTGGTAAGTTAATATTTTTAATTTATCATGCACTTTTTATTTTATTTCTTCTTCGACATTTTTATTTAAATTAGTGTTGTTCAGTGACGCGTTTATGGATGTTGGGGCTTCAGAATTTGGGGGCCCCTCACCTCCCCCCCCCCCCCCCCCGCCCCTCAAACAGAAACTAGAATTTAAAAAAATCTTAAATCTTGTACAAATAATAAAGCATAATGGAGGATGAACCAGTTTGTAAAATGGGATTCTTCCCTTTTTTGGAGCATGAAATGCTAGTGACGCAGTCGGGGCTGTAAAAAAAAGGACCATGGTCTTGGCTAAATATTACAAGAGACGAGAATTTCACTTATACTTTTAATGCCCTTATACTTACATACTTATTTTCCATTTACAACTTTTTCTTTCCGCATTTTCTTTTTGCAAATTCGTTTATCACCTCATCGAAATCAATTTTTTTTTGTTTAATCTGATTCGATGTTCAGAATCGCTAAGGCGTATTTGTCCAATCATATTTCTCTGCAGCACATCATTCCTTATACTTTTTAGTGCAGAGAAAGAACATTCTCCAGCATTGCCAATCGGAATTGTTAGATAAATATGCAACAGCGTTTCCATACTTGGAAAAGTTGATTTTCAAAAATTTTATATCTATTGTCGAAAATCTCCCGTCAAAAACAGATTTTGTAATTTTAAAAACAATAAAAATGTGTGTTTTTTTTTGTTTACAAACAAATCGGGGGCCGACAAACAGTATATAAATATTTGAAAAAATAAGGATTATTAGGAACATTTTATTATAGCAAGAAATTTTGTAATTTGAGGGCCCTCGCAATCTTGGGGCCACAGGCGGCCGCCTCTAACACCTATTGGTAAACGCGTTGCTTGCTGGTGTTGTTTCGCTTTGCTATCAAATTTGTTTTTGCTTTTATAAATTGAATTTATGATAATTGTAGCCGTGGAGGTTAAACTTGGTTGCATTGATACCTGTTCCCTTGATTGTGACTTTAAATTACAAATCCTCTTGTCAGTAGCAGCTATTTAGTTCTATTGTGATGTGTTCATTGAACCAAAACCATGATATTTATTGTTGTGGATTTAGTAATAATAGGTAGCGTAATAATTGGTTAAGTATTATACTTAAACTGATGCTTTTATAAAGTAAACTTATATTTAAAGTTGTACTTAAATTACTTTTTAGAAACCAAAATAAGTTCACTAGATTATGTACAGGTTTTTTTTAAAACTTTTTAAAATTAGTTTTTGTTTTAAAAATTAGGTTTGAAGACAGTTATTAGTGAGTTAAGCCCTACTTCTACCAATCTTGTGGCTAGTATTTGTAAGAAGATAACTGGAAGGCTGAGCAATGCTATAGCAAAGGTATGTAGTATTATTATGATTAAATTTAAAACTATTTTAGCTTTTTTATATAATATATTTTAAGGTTTGTTAAGTGAATTTTAAAAATCATTTAATAAACATTAATTATATTTTACTTTAGGATATCATTTACAGTTTCCTCATTAGTATTTTAACTTTCAGCAAGAAGATATTTCTGTACAATTAGAAGCGCTAGATATCCTTAGCGACTTGCTCAGTCGATTTGGTGGTGAGTGGAGTTAACATGTCTTCCTTATAAAAAGCTTTATGTTATTCTAACATGGAAAAGACTTATGAACATTTGTTATATTTTCAGGATTGCTTATTTCGTTTCACCTTTCAATCCAAGAGGCTTTGCTTCCACAGCTAGGCAGCCCAAGATTGGCTGTTCGCAAAAGATCCATAACTGCAATCGGTAAAAAAACCCAGTCCATTATTTTTTGTATCTTTGTTATTTTATATTGATATTTTTTTAATACAATGTTTGGTTATTTTTCTAGGTTATCTTGTAATGAGTTGTAATCAAACGCTCTTCAACAAGTTGATTGACGTCTTGCTAGATGAGCTGAGTCAGAATAATAACACCTCTACAACTAGAACTCATATTCAAGCAATTGCTGCGATTAGGTAAGTGTTTATTATTCCGGTGGTAGTGTTTAAAGTTTGCCTGAGCCTGCTGGGGAATTCTATTTTTTCGCCTAAAAAGCATGCGAGTTCATTAATTTTTGATTTTATTTATTTGAATACATTTTTATAAGTCATTATTTTACTAACTATTTAATGCTGCTTGGTTAAAATTCTTTTCATATTATTTAATTTGATTGCAGAAAAAGTAAATATCTTATGATCAATGCATACCTGTAATATTTTTGAGTTGGTACCGTTCAAATATTAGATTTACCAAACTTTCTCTAACATAATATAATAAAGACTATTGTGGCTACAGGACCTTATCGCCTCAATTACTTACCGATTAGCCAAATACCAATGAAAAATGATTAAAAAAAACAATTTCCGATTTTGCCAAAAACCAATTTGCTGATTAATTTTTGCTCTTCATCCCAACTGACTCCAAAGGTAAATAATCAGCTGAGAAAAAATTGGCTCTGATGCATTGGTTTAACCTTAAAGATTAACCACTACTGTATTAAAAATATCAGCACAGCATCAACATTTTTTTTACAGCACTCTTTATAAAAAGTACTGCTATTTTAATAATTAAAAAACATAATTATTTTTAACTCCAACTGAATATTTCTTTCAGTCGTCAAGCTGGTCACAGATTCGGAGAGCATTTAGAGCGAGTGATGCCTATTATTGTCCAGTACTGCGCAGTTGAAGATGATGAGTTGAGAGAATACTGCCTGCACGCCTTCGAATCTTTCGTTCGACGATGCCCTAAGGAAATATCGCCCCATGTTCCAACAGTAAGAGAGTGAAATAAGTATTTTTTTTATGGGAACCTTAATTTAAAAAATCATTTTATGAGACATTTTGCTTTTGTGTAGGATTTAACTGGTATTTACCAAAGCTAATTTAATTCACTGTAACAATTGAAGATCTTAGTGGAAGAACGAGAACGCGCTAAGTGACATTTTTGAAAAATCAAAATTTTTCATGTCAATCAACATTTTTCCATCCTTTAAATATCTAACAAGGGTCTCCTTTCTCAGAAACTTAAATTAAAGTACATTTTAAGCTTTTGCAAGTACCTTTTTCAATGGATTTAAGTGCAAAGTGAAAACTTTTAAGCTCATTTTCTTTTTTTTTTCACATTTTTGTCACTTAGTATGTTCTTACTCTAAACTCTTCAATTTACTTGCATTTAAACGCATCCTTTTATAACATTAAATTTTAAAGATTGGTTACAGTTTATATTTTTGAAGATGGTTCTAAGAATACATCATAAAATGTTTTTCCTTTTTTTTTTTCTGTTGCCGCACACTGTTTGACATCTTAAGTAATGTTTTTGAATTTTTGCATCATATATTTAAAGTTACTCTTTTTAATATATTGAGTAACCAAGTTGACTTTTTAGAGTAATTGTTCAGTAGTCTTTGGGTTGGCTGTTATTTTTATTTTTATTATCTTTGGTTAATATAACTTCATGTTCAATTAATTTCTTAAATGAATGAAACAGAATTTACGGTCTTAGTTCACTAATATTATCTTTATTAAAGTTTCACTGATATATGAGGTAATTATGTTTAGATTATATTTGATTGATACCTGATATCAATTCGATTTTGTAGATTGTCAAAATCTGTCTGAAGTATTTGTGCTTTGATCCAAATTATAATTATGATGACGATGAAGAAGATGAGGATTCTATGGACACAGAAAAAACAGATGACGATGATGGGTACAGTTATATATTAAAAATGCAAATAAATTTAAAAAAAATGTCTTATTTTAAGTTTTGATAATTTTTAGTATTTAAAATGCAATGTATATTATTGGGTTTCACTGGCAATGCTATTTTTAGGAAACAAATCTTGCAAGGTATAAAATGTAGACATGGTATAAAAATTGAAAATAGTTTTCAAATTAATGACTAGCAAAAATATATTGGCTATAGCCTTCTGATCTTAACATAATTTTCAAAAAAAAAAAACATTTTCCTGCTAGCTCCCTATGTTTTTTTCAGTAAACAGTGTGAGTGTCACTGTGTTTGTTTTCTCCCACTCTACTTGGGTTTGGAAAGCAATTGTAATTAACCTTATAGCATTGCTTCAAACTAGGTATGTTTAAAAAAGAGATGCTCACACTGTTTCCTGGAAAATAATGTAATGTGCTGGGGAGCTCAGACGGTTAGGCATTCACTTAGCATGCAGAAGGTCCGGGCATCACCAAAATAGCTGCCGACCTATAAACGGCCCGTGCAGTCAAAAATGTTAAAAGAATGATACCCTGTGTAGAGGGAGTGCACGTTAAATATGCCTCAAAGTCCCAATGCTGTTAACAATGTCGCCCTTAATTGTTGCGTTGGGTGCCTACTCGGATGTCGGCTCGTCACTTGCCTGTGGCTCTAAATTACGATGTCCTTCGTCAATAGCCCTCGTGTAGCTCTAGTGCGACGATAGTGTTAGTCCCCTTACCTACCTAACTGGAAAATAATGTGAGGGGGCAGGGAAGAAAGTGCTTTCGAAGCTTTCATTGTAATCGGGAATATAATTTTATTCATACTTCATTGTTATTTATCCTGTTTTTCTTCAGTGAAAGCGAGGATGAGTACAGTGATGATGATGACATGAGCTGGAAAGTAAGAAGGGCCTCTGCCAAATGCTTGGAAGCTGTCATTTCCACAAGACACGAAATGCTTCTCGAGTTTTACAAAACCATTTCTCCAGTTTTGATTTCTCGTTTTAAAGGTAAAAGCAATTGAAGAGCTAAGTGGAAGAACATGCTAAGTGAAATTTTTGAAAAAAAAAAGATTTTTGTGTCATTTTTTTTTTTAGCCTTAAAGGTAACAGTAGTCTCTCTTTTCGTTAACTTCAATTTAAGTATGTTTTTTTACTTTTTGTAAGTGCTGTTTCCAGTGTATCTAAGTGCAAACAAAAAAACTAAAAAACATTTTCTCGTTCCAATTTTTTGTAACTTAGCATGCTCTTCCACTAAGCTTTACAATCGATTAGTTCCTTTTTACTTCTCTATTGTCAAATATTAGTTTAGTAATGATTGTAACTAAACAGTTTTGAACTATTGTCTAAACTATTTAATATTGCATGTCATTTAAGTCATTACCAATGACTTTGTGAATACAATTAACACCTTCATTTGCAAATAAAAACCTTAACTTTAGTTTTTTTTTAGTTTTTTGTGTAACTTAAGTCTTGCATAAATTATCCAAGATTACAGTCTCTAATTGTCGTTTATTTTGTTTATTTAGATAAACTTAAGGGGATTGCCCCTTTTTCTGTGGGAAAATTTTTTCTGTTTATCGTTGTAATGGAAATTGAAATAATAAAATTAGGAATAAAACTGATGTTTTAAATTATAAGAATCCTAAAATGTTGTTGGATATTTAATTATAAAGTAGTTTTCCCTTTAATTGTTTTTGTAATTTTTTTTAACCAATGCAGCTATAAAACATCAAAACTGTTCTAGTCATTACAGCTAAATAAAAAAAAAAATGCATAAGCTTTCTTTAGTTGAACAATAACAAATCTAAAGCATCTACATGATGAAATGGTTACTTTTAGCAAGCTCCCCTGCCAAAGCTCAGTGACCTATGAAAAGTTTTTAGCTTTGATTGTTTAGAAAAAAAGAAATCACGAATAAAAGTTTTGTGTTGGAATTGTTTTTGTGAGTTCAGTATATTTTTTTGTAAAAAGATAAATTTAAATACAATATTTTTTAGCATTATGATTTAACTTTTTGGAGACCAAAGAAATGTGTTAATTTTTTGAAAAATTAATTTTAAAATATGCAACTTTTTGTATTGCAATGTAACTGAAAATAACACATAATCTTTGATCTATTTACAGAGAGGGAAGAAAATGTTAAGGTTGACATTTTCCATGCCTACATTGCTCTACTGCGTCAAACCCGGCCATCTGTTACAGTTGCATTGGATGCAGAATCAATGGAGCACGAAGAGGGGTAAGCAAGCCTTTTAAAATCCTTGTTGATTCTGTATTAAACATTAAAGGTAAAATCCTTATTACTTGAAGAGCAGAGGGGAAAAACCCCTGCATTGCATGGGAATCTTCCCATATTCTGTTGTAGTTGGAGGGACATTTTGCCAGGAAACCGTTATTTTTTCTCTCTTGGTTCTTCTATCGTGATACAAGTGTGGGACTCTTGTTTCTCATGAATAAGGGTTGCTGCAAGAGAAGAATTAAGTGAGAAACACCCGTTTCTCTTCACCAGTTTAGGCGATGAATCGCTATCGTCGCCAAAGAGGCCTGATGCAGACAGAATCCTGGTCAATGAAGGGTTTTTTCCTGGCACTCTTCAATTGAGATATATTGTTATGGACAGATTTATTGTGAGCTCTAGTTTAACAAGTCAAAATTAAAAACAATAGTTTACTTTATTGTACTGTACAAAGTGTTTTTAATAACTTTTGGTCCAACGAGTAAATATTTCGGTCCTTTTCTGTGTGTTAAGAGTGAGTTCGACTGTAGCGTTATGTACTTGTTTATTGCTATTGCTACATTTTATTCTGTTCTTAAAGAATCCTTAATTACACAAATTTTTAATAACATAAAAAGATCTTAGTTTGTAAGTAAAATTGTTGAAGTCTTTACGTTTTATTAAATGTGTGAAATTTGATGCATTTTATTTTTATCAAAGTAAAAATTAACCAAAACACAAGAATCCTGGATAACAAAGAATTTTTTGTATTGGCAGAGTAAAGTTCTAGTAATTGTTAAGTTTATAAGTAATTGATCCTATAAATATTTTCAGATTGATTTTATGTATCACAAAAGAACCTAGTTCTCTTACAATATTTTTTGTTGAATTTTGTATTCTTGAAGATTTTTATGTTTCCTGAAATTCATGCAAATGAATGTGTTTGAATCTTGTATTCATAGTATCATCAAACACTGATTTCAATCAATCAATCAGTTTATTGAACATTTTTATGTTAGAAAATATACAATAAAAAATTATATGATTCACCAAGGGGAGACCCATTTAGGAGAACTAAAACTTGCATTCAAAATTAATTACGAAATTGCTAACCCATATAATAAATATTTCAATGTAGATTTTCCATTTATTTCAGACCGGTCACGTTGCTAAAGCAGCAAACCCCAAATGTAATCAAAGCCCTACATCGTCAGTTGAAGGAGAAAAGCATCAAGACTAGACAGGGTTGTTTCTTCGTTCTGACCGAATTAGTAACCGTGCTACCTGGTGCCCTTTCTGATCATATGCCTGCCTTGATACCAGGCATACAGTTTTCGTTAGGGTAAGTTTAGGTTTGTAATTGCTGGGGTATAAGGTTATTCATATAAGACATTTGAAATGTATTTACTTTTCAGAAAAAAGGATTTGAACCTCAATCCTAAAAAAGGAAATATAAGTTTATGATTAGATTTGTAGATACTTAAATACTGACCTTTAATATTGGCTCATTTGTTAGTGTCTGTAAGAGCATATAATTGTTTAAAATAATTGTGCATAATGTTTTTAGTAAAAATAATTAGGCCTATATTTGAGGCCTTTTTTATGAGATTTGGTAAAATTAGCTTGCCTTGGAAGGTAATTATAAACTGATAAGTTTTGAAGTGTTTTTTAAAAGCAGGACTGCTACATAATAACATAACTTTAATGGCCTTATACAGCTCTTTTTTTTTTTTATTTTAGCCTTCTTTCCTTTTGTTTCAATTTGAATGTATTTAAAGTTTCTATTCTTACCTTTTTTTATTGCATGTTATAACCTCAGTTAAAGCCTGTTTTTTTACTTTTTGTCTGCATGCCCATGCTATAAAATTTTTTGTATTATAATAACAGGAGAGTTAATTAGTTTAGATATTTCAAACTTTTATTTTAGCATTTATATTTTGATAAATGAAATATGAGAAATTTTTCCTTGATTACAATATACATTAGTTATGTTTATGATTGAATGATTTGTATTTATTATTTATCTTAGGAAATTTTTTTATTTTTAGAGATAAAAATTCAAGTTCTAACATGAAAATCGACACCTTAACATTCCTTAATTGCTTACTTACTCACCACCCGCCAGAAGTATTCCATCAACATATCGAAGCTCTAATACCGGTAAGTAAACTTTTAGAATAATTTTTTCTTAGTTAATGAGGTTTGACTGTTTCTACTATCATTTTTTACTTATTATTAAAATATTTATTGTATTTTTTAGCCTATTGTTCATGCAGTTGGTGATGTGTTTTACAAAATAACTTCAGAAGCTCTTTTAGTTCTACAACAGCTAGTAAAAGTTATTAGGCCTCTAGGTATAAGATTTTTTTAATGTTAGTTATTCATTATCTATAAAAATATGTTGCCATTTTTTAAATAGTTCATAAACTACAGGGTTTGTTAAAATGCTATGTGCTTGAATTTCAGATCAGCCAACTACATTCGATTTCATGCCTTTCGTGCCTCAACTGTACCAATGTACGCTAGTTAGACTAAAAGCTGCTGACATTGATCAAGAAGTCAAGGAAAGGGCAATATCTTGCATGTAAGTTGTATATTTTATTTGATTTATTAAAACATAAAATTCCTATTTTATATTGTCTTTATGATTTATAATGTTTTTATTATTTATAGGGGGCAAATAATATGTAACCTTGGAGATTGTTTAGATACAGAATTGCAAGTTTGCCTTCCAATTTTCTTGGACCGACTAAGGAATGAAATTACTAGATTGACCACTGTGAAATCCTTAACTAAAGTAGCTGGGTATGTAATACTTAAGACTAATTATTTTCCTCGATTGTATAACATGGCTTTTAAAATTACAGTATAATTTAGCTAGTGGAATTAATTTTTTTGATACATGAAGTAGCATATAAAATCATAAATAATTGTATTGATGATTTGAAATTTTAACTTTTGATTTTTCAGGTCTCCTTTAAAAATAAATTTAAGACCTATTCTCGGAGAGTCTATGCCTATTTTATCTTCTTTCTTGCGAAAGAACCACAGAGCTTTAAAATTGAGTACCTTAACCCTTTTGGATACCCTTGTAAAAAATTATGGTGAGTTAGAGTACTTTATTTTTTTATAAATTCTACTGTTAATATTCGTTATTTCTAAAGTAATTTATTTTTATATAATATTTTTCTGCTTTTTAGCTGAATTCCTGACACAAAGTATGATCAGTACTGTACTGAATGAGTTACCTCCTCTAATTAGTGAAAGTGATCTCCATATTTCACAGGTAATTTAAACCAAAATTCGGTAAATTAATGACACTGATATGTAAGTTATAATTCATTACCATTCAATTAATTAATTATTGAACATAATTTGACATTTTTACAAATTTTATTTTGCAGCTAACTTTGAGTTTGTTGACATCAGTATCTAAAGTTCAGAAGCAACCTCTTATGAATGTCACAGCTTCCATATTGCCAGAAATACTAAGTTTGGTCCATTCCCCATTGTTACAAGGTGTGCGTTTTCTCTTTTTCATTAAAAAAAAATTAATATTGAAAAAGTTTGGCTTTTATTATAGATTAGAACTGGAATTATTAGTTTCAATTTCAAGAAATCGACCCCATTGATTTTTCTATTTACCAGTTTTCTAGTTACCAGATATTGGAGGGACATGTTACTTTTAAGGTTAAACAGTCAGATTTAAAAAAAAAAAATAACTGTAAGTTAGTCGATACATTTCGGGACAAATTAAAGAAACGGAATATTTCGTTACTGTTCCATTGCTTCTCGCACCGCTCTTCATAGATCTTTTAGATACATCTGAGCTCATTTTTAACTCAACTATTTAAAATTTAATTTTTACAAAGTTGAATTTTCATTATTAGGTTTTCTATCTGATTGTCATCTTTTTAAATTTAAATTGTTGGTTTCTTATTACTTGAAATTTCTGAAAGTAACTGTAATTCAAAACTTTTTATATTAAGTAACTGTAAGTAGTTACTTTTCAAATAAAGTTACTGTGCTGTAACATAGTTACTTTTTAAATGTAACTTTCCAATCTCTGTATTTACATATTAAAATCTTATTTTTATTTGTCGATAAAAAAATTATGGAAATAATTTTGCATGTTCTTTTTTAAAGGTGCTGCTCTAAATGCTATGTTGGAATTTTTTCAATCTCTTGTTAGTACAAATGTACCAGGTGTTACTTATCGTGATCTATTAAGGGTGAGTTGTTTTTCTTGATTTTTGTGTAGGTATGTTTATTAGTGTAAGGTGTAAATAAATACATACACAATAAACTAAATAAACTCCTCGGTGCAACAGCCCGTTGGTGGGCCAAGGCCTGCCATGTTAAACATTTCCAAAAGTCCCAATGCTGCATACGATGACACCCTTAACTGTTGTGTTGGGTGCTGCCATGTTAAACATCTCCAAAAGTCCCAATGCTGCATACGATGACACCCTTAACTGTTGTGTTGGGTGTTGGCTCGCCATTTGACTGTGGTTTTAAATTACGTCACCAATAGCCTTCGTGTAGATCTAGTGCCATGATAATTCAACCTGACCTAACCTATAATAGTTTAGCACTTTAAGGGCCTAGACCAGTGGTTCCCAACCTGGGGGCGATCGCCCCCAAGTGGGCGATTTGTGTTATCAAGGGGGCAATAAATAGCTTGGGGGCGATAGGGGGGCGATGAGTATTCAAAGGGGGAAAATTATAATAATACATTGTACCATTCTAATTTTTATTGATCACCTTGACAAGTTAAAACTGACATGCTTACAAGATTTGATCAAGTTAGAAATTCGTGTTTCTATTGTAGATTCTCATTCTCGTTTGAAGCTGCGGGTTGTGGATAAACTTGATAACTCTTTGCAAACGGAGTTTGTAGATCTGAAGTATGACTGTGATGCAAAGATCATTTTCAAGCAGAGAGGTTATGTGTTAGCCTGCATGAAACTTATTTACACTTATCCACAACTGTGGTAAAAAGCCAAACTGCTTTTCATCTCGTTCCCGTCAACATATTTAGTTGAAAAAGGATTTGTTTTTGTTATCATTAAGCTCCTTACTAAACAAAGAAATCAGTTGGACATTTGCCTCTAAGTCTTGAGCATGAACTTGACAAAAGATAAAATAATAATAAAAAAGTTTTCAACATAAAAATTTTTCTTTAATTTTTTATTGCCAACTCTCTTAAATTTTGCAGAATACAGTTCATAGATCTTAGTTAATTATTTCACTTTTGTTCTATAAAATAATCTGTTAAACATTTTCTTTTTTCTTTTTTACTTAAGAAAGAGTGCCCGGATAAAGCTGTTTTGGTTGTTTTCTATATGATAATTAGTGTTAAAAATGATAAAATTGACTTTATAAGTTACACTTTAACTTAAATTATACTTGAACAAAACATGAAACTTAAAAGGGGGCGATATGTGATAGTGAAATTAACAAAAGGGGCGATGGTCCAGAAAAGGTTGGGAACCACTGGCCTAGACAATTTTAAAAGTTAATTTTTATTTCTAGTCATCAATAGCTCTCATGTAGCTGTAGCTCTAGTTTGAGGATAATTCAACCTAACCTATAAAAGTTGAGCACAACCTAGACAATTTTTAAAAATTTATTTACAATTCCGTCTTAAATTCTTATTAAAATAAAGTTATCGAATCTTAACATTCATTCGATATAAATTGTTCATAATTCTACCCGTATATGAATATCTACCCATATCAAAGCTCCCTTTAAAATACATCTCCTTCCAGCGCCTGACAGCCCCCATCTGTACAGCCAATGGCCAGCACGGCCAGGGTACAGCTCCACCAGTCATCCACAAGCAGGCCTACCACTCCATTGCCAAGTGTGTGGCTGCCCTTACGATTGTGTGCCCCCAAGAAGCGTTGCCTGTTGTCCAGCAGTTCTTGCAGGAACTCAAGGTTGGTTCTCGTATCTTTTTTTTTATTGTATTGATTGTAGCATGGAGTTTTGAGTTTTACAATGTTATCAAGGTTTGGAATTCACCAGGGCTAGAAAAATCTCAAAATTTTTACATGCCCTGTCGGGCGTGTTAGTCTCAGAAATACATGCCCGAATAAAACTTTTACATGCCCAAGCGCAGGCCGAGCGGAAAAAGAAAGCTGAACCCAGGCATGAGTTTGGCAAAAATAACAAATGCTGAAACTAAAATGCGTAATTGGACGCATATTTTTTTTTAAAGCAGTATACTTATTTCACGAAATAAACTGTTACATTATGTAAGTTGGAAAACCAAATTCTCTGACTTTTCCAGGTTTTCCCAGAGAATTTACAGAAAATTCCAGGTTTTATCAATGTTAATTAAAATATATATCAAACTATTATACCTTAAGAAACCTTGCCAAAATAACAAGGAATTCGGAAATTGTTGAAAGTGGTGAAATTTCCCGGAGACAACAAGAATTTTATTGATGAATTTCTATTTGATGCCATGAAAACATTGTGAAGTAACTAATTTCGACTTAAGATTAAAATTATCTAATTTCAAGAAGCAACGAATGGATATGTTAGGGATTTATAAAAACGCAAAATATTTAAATTTATGGAAGGTATTTTTGATGAAATGTTTACGTGCCCAGTCGGGCATGTGAGGCGAAAAAATACATGCCCGATTGGAATTTTTACATGCCCTGGGCATGTCGGGCAATATAATTTTCGAGCCCTGGAATTCACAGTCACTATGCCGTGTCTATCTAGCAAAAGCATTTTCCTCCCCCATCCCCGCATGTGGTTTTCTTCAAACGACCTGTGTTCCCTCCCCCCTACTTGGATTTGAACTGTTACGATTGTTAACCTCACAACAGGACCTCAAACGCGTTAGGTTTAGAAAAGCGATGATCCCCTTATTACCTAGAAAAGCCTAGCGAAGGAATGGGGAAGAAAGTTTTTTCGAGGATAGCATAGTAAATAGACAGACTATAGTCGCAGAATACAACCAGATTTTTTATTTATTTTGCACCAGGGAAATAAATTTAGTCGCAGTTATAGAGGCTACAGGTTTTTTTTTTAAAACCTTCAGTAGTACTAACTTATTATTGTGGTTTCGAATTATCTGGCCTTAATAATTATCTTGAGATCATAGATCTTCACCGATTCTAAATTTTTCAAACCTTTCCTGTGATCTATATGATCACAGAAAGTCATCAGTCCTAAATTCGTACTACATCGATCTCCTAATTGCGACTATTGTAAAATCGCCCAATTGCTCCTACGTTATGTGCATTTTCTCCGAGTTTTTTAAGTTAGTCTCACAGATTTCTCCTAAATTTCTTTATCCAATTTAGAACATTGGATGTTATTAGATAATGTAAGACAGGTTGTAGAAGTAGGTATTATGATTCAGCTGTTTCAAAGCAAGCTGAAATAAATGTTTTTTCATGTTCTGTAATTCTATGTCGGTCTTTCTTACTGTAATTCTGAAATACAATATCCTGCTATTCTAAAATTGGGAGTGTCTAAAGTTTAATATCTGAAATTCTGGCAGTTATATATAAAAAAAATTCTGGCAATTGCTACACTTTTTAAATCTTGACTCTTAGTATGTAAGAAACCAGGAAAAATTAGCACAATTTCAAGATTGAGATGGATAAAAATGGAAATAAACACTTATAAGCAGTTTCTATGGCTTTGTAGTTTGGCAATATGTATTTACCTATTATATACAAGAATTGTGCATATTAAATGCTGTAGACTATGTAGTAACATATGGAAGGTATTTAGACTGTACAGTACAGCCAATAAGCACTAATGGACAAACAAAGGCAGCAATTTTGTGTTTTCAATTTATTAATATTGAAAATCTACTTACAAAATATAATTATTAATATAATAAGTTTTTTAAGTGTATTGCATATTTTGAATGTTTTATAATGTCTTTTTAATCTTAAACATAATTTATGTTGTGTTTAGTATTTTATTGTATTGTATTAAAATATATCTATCTTTATTAGATGAAGAAAAATGTAGATACTGTACAGTTATTTGCTTTACTGGCTATTGGAGAAATAGGAAAACACATGTGAGAATTTTTATTTATGTATATTTATTGTCTTCAATAAATGGAATGACATTTATTTCGTAATTGTAATAACTTTATAACTTAATTCATAATTTTTTTTAGCGATTTGAGTAGTATACCAGAATTAAAAGGTATCCTCCTAGACTCCTTCTCATCCCAAAGTGAAGAAGTAAAAACTGCTGCTTCTTTTGCTTTAGGTTTGTTTATTTCTTGGTTATTATTTTTTTTCTGTTCTACAGTAAAACTTAAGTTTCAGAAAAAAACAAAGCTAAATTTGATTCCATCCAGTTCTCGATTGTTCTTCTGGTATAGCACCTCAGCATGTACTTTGGCTGTGCATATTTATTAAGGGGTCATAGGAGTCTTAAAAATGTGCAAAGAAGGTACTACAAAACATAGTTTGATCTTTCACGTCATTTTTGAACTACTCAATATATAAGCATAATTTTTTTATATGTAATTCTACAAGATTTATTTATTGTAAAACAAGTTTTAAAATTTATGAAACTTTAGCCAAAACTAAAATAAATGATATTAAACATGGAGCTATTTCAACACATTGTGATTAGGCTTGCGCGGCAAATTGTGAGATCAAAATTAAAAGAATGACCAAGAAAATGACTTTATATTGTACAAATATGGACAAACTAAGACTTATACCTAAATTCTCAGCTCAGTTTCAATAAAAAATTATTTTTAAAAAAATTTTAAATCAAAATTTTTAAATTTTTATTAAATTTTTCAGAAAAAAGTTCTTAAAATAATTTCTAATTAAAATTGAGCTGAGAATTTAGGTATAAGTCTTTGTTTGTACATATTTGTACAATGTAAAGTCATTTTCTTTGTCATTTTTTCAATTTTGACCTCACAATTTGCTGCGCAAGCCTAATCACAATGTGTGCAAATAGCTTCATGTTTAATATCATTTATTTTAGTTTTGGCTAAAGTTTCATAAATTTAAAATTTGTTTTATAATAAATAAATCCTGTAGAATTACATATAAAAAATTCTACTCATTTATTGCAAAGTTAAAAAATGGCATGAAAGATCAAACTATGCTTTGTAGTATCTTCTTTGCACATTTTTAAGACTCCTGTGATCCCTTAAACCTATACAAACCTAAATTCTGGTGAATTTTGTGTTGTCCACATTGCCAAAATAACTTCCCACCTAAAAACGATCTGTGTAGTCAAAAGATTTGTCAAATAATACTCTGTGTAGAGGATGTGCATGTTAAATATACTTCAAAGTCCGGACGCTGGGTCTAGTCTAAAAGTTGCTTTGGGTGCGTGCTCAGGTGTCGGCTCGTCACTTGACTCTGGTTCTAAGTCATGCCACCTTGTCATGAATAGCAGTTGCGTAGCTCTAGCGCTACAATAATTCAATTTGACTAAATTTTTTGGTCTAGACTAGATAAACTGAACAAATAGTCTTAACACTAGCAACACTTGTGATTTTTCTTGCAGGGAGCATTGCAATTGGAAATCTGCCTGAATATTTACCTTTTGTACTGAATGAAATAGTTAACCAACCTAAGAGGCAGTACCTGCTCTTGCATTCACTGAAAGAGGTAAGGGTGCATTGAAAAGTTGCGTTAGTTTTTTTAAATTGCTGATAATGAAAAAAAAGGTTTTTTAATAATGCATTTGTTGGTTTTTAGATTATTAGCTGTCAATCTGCTAGTCCTGCCACTGTTAAACTTTTACAGCCTTTTATAAAGAATGTGTGGTAAATATATATTTTTTGTTTTTGTTTTAATTAAATATTTTTAAAGATCTTGTGTAATGTTTCAGTTGATAGACAAACTAACATTTGAATAGTTTGTATTGAAGTTTGATTGTTTGTATTTGAAGTAACATAATTTTGCCCGTTCGGTATTTTTATATTGCTTTGATAAATTTAGTTTTGTGTTGAGTGTGTTTAGTAGCAATCCAATATTCTGTAATAATTATCACCTGTACAAAAGAACCAACTAGGTTAAGGATTTTCAAATATAATAGTATACATGTCTAAGCAAACTTAAACCCTTCCTTATCGCATAAAAACATAAATTTTTTAAACTTTGTTTTACTGTAACTAAACTTGTTTTCCACATCTATGTTCAGTATTATGATCTTCATTTACTTCCTAATTTGTTTATTTTTTTAAAGATAAATTCCAGCTGAAAGCTTATTCTTGTTTGGCAATTTTTTTTCAATCTTCATTAATGTGTTAAAAAGAAATACACATAAATTTTTTTCCAGATGGTAGAATGTTTTCCATTTTTTTTTTATTTAAATCGAATTCCCTTTTTGTAGGTCTATGCTATTTAACCACTGTGAATGTACAGAAGAAGGCACACGAAATGTGGTTGCAGAATGTTTAGGAAAACTGACTCTCATCGATCCAACAAATCTTTTGCCAGAGCTGAAATCTTATTTAAATTCTGAATCGCCGTTGGCTAGGAGTACTGTGGTTACTGCCATGAAATTCACCATATCAGATCAGGTTAGATTTTTCATGTGGCTATAAATTGATCATATAAACAATTGGTAGTTCAAATACACTTTTTAATGTACTGCTTTTAAAATAAGTTTCTTTGCTACAATCAATTGAAATTTTATTTGAATCACACTTTAGTAGTTGAAATTTCCCTTTTTGTAATTTTGATTTAGGACTTTAGCAAAATATTACAACACTTAGTCATTTATAGTATAATCAAATTTATTTTCAATGTTTTTTATTGTGCTTGATGCCAAATAAGTTGAGTTTAATGAAATCGTTCACATTTATTTGCAAAAATATTTCTAAAAGAATAGTGACCTGTCAAAAAATAAAGTTTAGTTAAACTAGTTATTGTAAATTGTAAGTTTATTTTCCAGTTGTGTCTAGTTGTCAGTTTATTTTCTTCCTTATTGTTCATATTTTTATTGTTCAATTAAATTACCTAAAGTACTATTATAATTCTTTCATAATTTTCTATTATAAGTATTCATTATTTAATTTTTTTACCCATTATAAAGCTATAGTGTTGTGTAATTTATATAACATTCACAATTCGTTTCGTATGGAATATTGGCAATAAAATCTATTAACAATGTTTTTATACTTGTTAGTTGAATGCTAATTTAGGCATTAATTTGGCAATAAAATCTATTAACAATGTTTTTTTACCCATTATAAAGCTATAGTGTTGTGTAATTTATATAACATTCACAATTCGTTTCGTATGGAATATTGGCAATAAAATCTATTAACAATGTTTTATTTTTATTAGTTGAATACTAATTTTGTTTCTGCCAATTTCAGCCACAACCTATCGATAGCTTGCTGAGGGGCTGCATTGGCGACTTCTTGAAAACTCTAAAAGACCCCGATCTCAATGTGCGCAGAGTGGCTCTGGTAGCCTTCAATTCTGCAGCTCACAATAAGCCGTCCCTTATCAGAGACCTGCTTGACACGATTCTGCCAGAGCTGTACAATGAAACCAAAGTTAGGGTAAGTGTTGTCATTGATGGTTAAAAACTGGTTTATTTATTGAGTGTCTAGTGGTTTTTTTTGCTGGTTTATTTTTAGTCTAGTTTCTTTTTTTAAAATTCTTTTTTAAATATTCTTCAAACTACAAATAAATCAATCGATGATAAAAAAATGGCAATTTAATTTATAAAAAAACTGAAAATTAATGAAAATAGTTTATTTTGGCTTTTAGAAGTTTAAATTATAGCTGAATGCTGTGTTAGTAACTTGTTTTTCTAATGTTTATAAATCTTGTGTATAGAAATAGTTATTGATGACATTTGCTGTTATAAACCTACTAGTTTTCCAATTCAGTGAATGAATTCAGTGGGTGTTTAAGTAACAGGAAAGTAGGCTTCTTTAGAACTTCTTGTTAAGTTATTGATTTCTCAGCCTTTTTTTTATAGTTTGAATGTCTTCCCTATATACTTGCCTCTTTACTAACATTTATGAAAATGTATAATAGGTTCTCTTTTACTTTCATCTCTCACTCTCCTTTTTTAAAGATTTTTTTTTGGTGGAACTCTTTTTATGAGGGACATTTGATTAAAAATTTAAATTTCATTTGTTTGTATTTAATAATTTGGTTTGTAAGAAAATGTTTCTTCATTCTTTCATTGGTTAAATGTAAAAGTATGTGTTCCATTTGTGTGTAATTAAAATATTTTGTATTACAGAAAGAGCTGATTCGAGAAGTAGAAATGGGACCATTTAAACACACTGTAGATGATGGGCTAGATATCCGCAAGGTAAAATGTCAAATTAAAAAAAACCTTCAATTTTACGTAATCCTTTCCTTTCCATACTACACTTCTCAAAATAATTAGGGGAGCACTTTGCATACTTTTTTGTTTTTTCCCTTTCAGCTCCAGCCTTTTATTTTTATTATTATAAAATTCTAAACTTAGTGAAAGAGATTCATTATGCATCTAAAATGAAATGGTGAAAAGAAGGGAGAAAAATATCTCTGTTTTTTAACTAAAATGTAACAAAAAAAAAAAAAAATTGAAATCTTAACTTTTGAATAAATTATAATCATAATTTTTTTTCAAAACTTCTAAACACCTAAACATGCAAGCATGAAGAATTTAGGATCAATTTATTTAATAAATTGTTTTTTTTAGTGAATTTTATTTTACCATGTTTTTCCTGTCTTCATTTAATTAAAAAAACATTATTTAATTCTTTAAAAAGATGATTCTTCCATCAATGATACAAAATGAAAATATAACTTTATAGAAAAATGTAAGGAGAATTTGATAAAACTTATTTGAAATAAGTTCAAGCTTAACTTTGAAAATAACCATAAGCTGATGATTCCAAAATGGAATCATTTGGGGATAAAGGGTTTAAACCATGCACTCCCCTAATTGTTTTGAGGAATGTTTTGTCTTGATTCCGGTTTAGTTTGTATAATTCCATCCCAAATATTTTTCAGGCTGCGTTCGAGTGCATGTACACCCTCGTAGACTCCTGTCTGGATCGGCTGATGATTCCAAAATGGAATCATTTGGGGATAAAGGGTTTAAACCATGCACTCCCCTAATTGTTTTGAGGAATGTTTTGTCTTGATTCCGGTTTAGTTTGTATAATTCCATCCCAAATATTTTTCAGGCTGCGTTCGAGTGCATGTACACCCTCGTAGACTCCTGTCTGGATCGGCTGATGATTCCAAAATGGAATCATTTGGGGATAAAGGGTTTAAACCATACACTCCCCTAATTGTTTTGAGAAATGTTTTGTCTTGATTCCGGTTTAGTTTGTATAATTCCATCCCAAATATTTTCTAGGCTGCGTTCGAGTGCATGTACACCCTCCTAGACTCCTGCCTGGATCGGCTGGACATCTTCCAGTTCTTGAATAACGTGGAGGATGGATTGAGGGACCACTACGACATTAAGATGCTCACTTACCTGATGTTGGTCAGGCTGGCTTCTCTCTGTCCCTCTGCCGTGTTGCAAAGTAAGTTGTTTATGGTTTCTGCTCCTAAATTTGTATTGGTAGTAATGATTTTAGCACTTTGACGATGATTTTGTGAATACCATTAACACTTCATTTCTGAATAAAGGTTAATTTTTAAATTCGTGTTTCCTGTAACTTAATATGTCCTACGTAAATTGTTTTGGGGTATGGTCTATATTTATCTAACATTTTGTTTATTTAGATAAATTTAAGCAGAAAGATCATTATCATGTGGCTTATAGCTAATTTTTTAAAAAATAGATACTACCCCAACGTAATGGTAGTATATAAGCTCTTAAATAGTACTTGTGTTATGGTTTTATATTTGTCTAGTAAGGAAAGGGGGGGGGGGGGGGAGTTATTCCTAAGTTATCAGATTTATTTATTTTTATATTAAGTATGATTTAATATGGTATGGATATACAGATTTAAAGTAAAATAGAATGACATTATTTTAGCATTTTTTCTGTGTGTGCATTTTATAGGAACTTATATAACTAAAATTTTCAATTAGTTTGCACATCGTTACGCCGATAGGACCCAATATTTTTTAAATTTAGTGTTCAGACCTTTTGATTAGTTGGCACTTTTATGCTACAAGATTGTAATACTTTTCTTTTATATCTGTAATTTCCTTGCACATTCTAGGAATCGAGCGATTAATCGAACCCCTTCGAACAACCTGCACAACCAAAGTGAAGGCTAATTCCGTGAAGCAAGAGTTTGAGAAGCAAGATGAACTGAAGAGATCCGCCATGAGGGCTTTTGCTGCTCTCCTTGCTGTGCCAGATGCAGGTAAGATTCTTTTCCCATATGTAACAGATGTTGTAAAATGGGCAATTATTTTTAAAGTTTATAGACTGAAGCTAGGCACAACTATAAGAACTAGTTATGCAATGTTTTATGTGTAGTTTTAAATTGTATGTTAACTTTATCAATCTGCAGTTTAAAAATGATTTAAATAAGTTCTAATATAACTGAAATAGCCTACTTTCATGTTACCTTAAATAGTCACTTATATGCTTGCTTTTGATTTTAATTTGTGTAACAGCAACAGTCACCTAGAACTCTTTTCATGCAAGATTCATGCTCCTTTACAAAAAATGTTGTTTAACAATATTTTTATGCAATTTTAACTTTTAAATCCAAAATTGTTTATTTTCATTGATTTTCTTTTGTGAACTAATATTCTTTATCGTTTGCTTAATTTATTTGCAGTTGTAATAGTAATTCTGTAAAATTGCTTTGTCAAATTCTAGCATCCACTCTAGTGAAGTTTGGCAAGTTGTAAAATGTTGGCAATGCTTTAAATGATGCAAGCACTTTATTCTTAAATAAAGTTTTTTAAAACTTAAAAGCTGATTCTTATGTATTTTTTCCTCACCCCTTACGTAAAAAATATAAACATCTCAAAAACTAGATTAAGAAATTTTTTATTTTATGATATTTGTGTTTAACATGTTAAATTCTTTCAGAATTTGGTTCTTTCATATCTTGGCCGAACAAGTTATAAAAATTTCTTGCCCAATTTAATTCAAGTCTTAAAAATAATTGTATTTGAAAGCATATTGCTTATGATACTTTTAATAAAAAACATCCATTTCTTTCAGATAAAAATCCACTTATGAACGAATTCCTGTCTCAAATCAAGTCAACTTCGGAACTCCAGATCCTGTTTGACAGCATCCAGAAAGACTGCTCCGGGAGCATGACAGATTCTGCCCTCTCGATGGACATCAGTTAGGCACACATATTTATTTTAAGAAATAAAAACTAACAATTTTCCTGTACAGGGTTCGTACACTCCTTGAAATATCTTTTTAGGGACTTAAAAAATAGTGTACATGGTCAAAAGTCCTTATTTTTAACCATTATGAAGGTTCAAATGTATTGCATTATGTGAAAGATTTCCTGCACCCATTGTACAGAGCGAATAAAAATGAATTGCTTGTGTGATATAAGCTGACTTATATACATATACAAATATTAGAATAACAGTAAATTTGTTGCAATCTCTTAATTTTATATTGTCCTTGATTTCAAACATTTGGTACTTAGTTGTAATAATTAAAAGGCGTACGAACTCTGTATGTACAGAAAAGTTCACTCGGCAAGCAAAAAGATGGGCCAACAGATCTACAGCAAAGCTGCAAGTTTTCAACATTGTTGTACACTTTACCTCTTGATTTAAGAAATAAACTTAAACAAAATTATTACCCTTTGATAGGATTGTTATTCTTTTCTCACATTCATTTAAAACTTGTGTTATGCTTTGAAATTCATATTTCACAGTTTAGTTTTTAAATGATTATTACTTGAACAATAAACAGTATACTTTCCTTCATTGCTGTTTTGTTAGTACTACACTTGTCTATTTTTCGGCTCTGTTAATCTCCTATGTGATTTATAATAAAGCTTTTTTGAACAATTTTAATTTTGGTGTATTTATTTTGAAAGTGCTGCACATATTTATATTCTTTGAACTGGGTAGTTTTTTTGGCTTTTGAAAGAGGGTTCCTTTCTAATTATATCCTTTCTGGTTAGCTTTTAACCTCTTAAGACCTGAGCAAAAATCCTACATGTATATTATTATGATCTAAACATTTTTCGTACAAATATATGCTAAAGAGTGTTTATCAAAGAAATTTTTAAAAATTATGTTTAATAGTTACGTAGAGACACGCCTTAAACTCTAAAAATAAAAAAAAATTGTTTTATAAATGCAACAAAAAAAGCCGTATCACTTATTTCTTACTACTTCAGTTTATTTTAACATTGTTTTTATTGCAAAATGCCTTTAAAATTAACTACTAAAAGAACTTTTTAAAAAGTTCTGAAAAACAAGTTTTTTTAAGGACTCTAACATCGAATTGGCCCTCGTTCAACTTCATTTTTTTAAATAAAAATAGATGAATGATACCTTGTAATCAAAGGCTGAAAACTGATATTTGGATCTTCTTCTATCGGACCAGGTCCGTTTCGGAATAAATTAACGTGTAAATTGTTTGTGGGGAGGTTTAAAAAAATGTCCCCAAATGGGGACACCAGGTCGCAAGAGGTTAAAGTAGGTAATGTCCATTATTTTATTTATGCAATTACTATATATAAATTAATTTTTTTTATGCTGACTGTTGTGCGTCTTTGAAAAGAAAAGGGGTCAAATGCTGGTGATGCTCACTATTTTTAATGTAGTCTGCTCAGTGTATGGGAGGTGTTACGTTCTGCCTCATTACCAAGATAGGGAGCTGAGCTCCCTGTCTGAGAGGGGCTGGGAAGCCCAGTCGGTTAGGCACTCGCCCATGGGCGTACCCACCATAGGGCAGAGGGGGGCAGCTGCCCCCCTCTAGAAAGGGTGAAGTGGGCCCCGGTCTTATGGGAGCCCCTGTATATAATATATGTAAAATGAGAGGCATTAAAAAAATCGATGTTGTGTTCCAAGCCGGGCCCAGGGGCCCACTTTGCGCCGGGAGGTCCTTTTCTATAATCTGATATAAATGAGGCCCATATTTTTGCGATTGGTCCTGAGTTGGTCTCTGGGGGCCCAATACTTTACGCCCCCCAAAAAGGGGTCTACATTTTTAAAATCTAGCCATTTGTTAGTAATTGGGCCACTGAAGCCCCCGATTGATGTATATTCTATGTATAAAAGAGGTTTAAGTACTTTTTTTTTTCAAATTGGGCCCAATATAATATCAATTGGGCCCACTGCCTTTCTGGGCCTCCTAATCCTATCAAGACTATTTTTGCATGTGAAGTCTTTCCTGAATTTGGGGCCCCCCCATACATCGTTTAGTTTAAAACATGGACAACTAATGGGCCAACAGACTTGTAATGGGCTATCAACTTGCGCAAAATTAAAGGTTACATTTACCATACATTAAACAAGACAACATAATTGTTATATCAAATTACAATACACTTGTAATCCAACACCCTTCTTATCCAGTATGGCAAAGCAGCAGGTGATAGCACGGTTTATTTTAAGGGATGATTTGGAGGGCCCCTTTACATTTTTAAAGGAGAAGCCCTCTGTCTTCAATTGCCTATTCGGTGATAGGGCCCTGGGGGGAGTTGGGGCTTATATATGCATAAAAGGGGCTCCGAATTTTGTTTTAAACCAAGCCAAATTTTCTGACAAAATTTAGCTTCTCAACATTAAGATACAAGATTTTATAGTCTTAGAAAATGAAAGAAACCTAATGAAAGAAAAGTATAGGGCCTTTTTTAATGGCACAATAAATAATAGAGGGCCTCTTTGAGAGAACGCATAGACTGGTTGCATCAATCGCAAAAAAACTGGTTAAACAAATTTAGTGCCTAAAACTATTCTTTTATTTGTCGTTTTAAATATGTTTGTATAGTAAAAATCAATGTAATTTACAAGAAAATGATAAAAGTGATAAATTATGTTATTTCAGTAAAAATAGGATTTTTCTGAAAAGTCTATATGTTTTCGAGCTTGATAAAGGGGTATGTTTTTCGAGGGTATGTTTTCAAGGGTATGTTGCTCGAGGGATTGCATCAAAGGAAAATTCCCTAAAGGGGCCCATCCAACTAAGAAAATGGGGGCCCATAACATTACCTGCCCCCCTCTAAATCAGATCCTGGGTACGCCCTTGCACTCGCCTAGCATGCGAGAGGTTCCAGGTTCGGGTATCGTCAAAATAACTGCCGACCTGTAAACGGCCCGTGCAGCCAAAAAATTTCCGACGAATAATACCCCGTGTAAGGGAGTGCACGTTAAATATTATTCAAAGTCCTAACGCTGCGTACGATGTCGCCCTTAACGGTTGCGTTGGTTGCCTATTCAGGTGTTGGCTCGTCACTTGACTGTGGTTCTAAAATACGACGCCAGTCGCCAATAGCCCTCGTGTAGCTCTAGTGCGACGATAATTCAAAACCTAACCAAACACCCTGTCTGAGTCAACCTATTTCAGAACTTGGAAATCGTCCGTATGCATATAATATGATGATTATGTAACCTGTAAAAGATCCCTGAAGTACCCATTTGGCAAATTTAAAGGCTGGGGGAGTCCAGTCGGTAAGACTTGCCCTTAGAAATATTTCCTTAGGGTAAGTCTTTCTGGCCTTAGAAATATTTCCGGGATTGTTGACACTGCCAAAATTACAGCCGACCTATATACGGTCTGCGCAGCCAAAAAGTCTGATGAATGACGCCCCGTGTATGCATGATTTTCATAAATTAACATATGCAAGTTTCACACTTGAGAGTAAAATTAAAAGAGAATGGGCATGCTGGACGAGGAGTTTCCAAACTCAAGTGTCTCAGTGTTCATCCAATAGAGAAAAAAAAATTTTTCTCTATCGCATTTCTCCAGGTGTATCGAAATTTTTTGACAACAGATTCTTTTTGTGATAACCGTAGCTAACTTACAGATACCGACAATCCCACTTTTTGAAATTGGTTCGAATTTTTTTTTTTTAAAATTTTGAATAAATAATTTAACAAAAAGTATTCAAAGCAATTTTTAAAAGTGGGATTATGCAGACCTGCAAGTTATCTACATTTATTATTAAACCTTTCGTTACTGAAACGCCCAAAAACTCCCGAACAACTAAGGATTCGATAATGTTATTCCTATCAAATATTAAGAGGAAGCAAAAATCCTTCGTAACGAAAGGGTTTAAAAAAATACCAGTTTGTAAAAATATTCAATACAGCCGGGAAAAATGTGGCAGAGAAAATAGTTTTTCCCATTGGATTAACATTGAAGTTTGGAGACCCGCGGTCAAGCGCGCCCATTCCCCCTGAGTCATTTTGACTACTTATATATTGATATGCCCATTCCCCCTGATATCATTTTGACTACTTTATAATATTTTACTCATTTTTGAAAATGTCGTTTTTATATTGTAGAGTTCGCTTAAAGTATGGCTTGACTCCAAACTTTGAGCAACATTTTACATTATTTTATACTGTGCTATCATTCATGATGCATGGGGAATAATTAAGCTCTTGAATGCTTCTCTGCTTTTTTTTTATCCTTTCTTAGTAACTAGAGTAGAATTGCTTCAGAAGTGTACGAGTTTCTGCTAGATTTCTTTTTATTACCGACTAATTTTATTTTTAGCACATTAAGCTTAGTTTATAATGGTTCTGGCACGTTTTTTTACTAGGCATCGTTGGAGTTCATACCACATAAATTTTTTAAAAACCAGCCCCTTAGCAATGTTTTGCTTGGTGTACGTACACACTTGAACTTTTTTTTCTTAATATTTCACTTAAAAATCCAATATTTTTATATTTGATATAAATTATAGGTGCATGAGGGTGCGCGCAAAAATATTTGAAAAAAATTAAAATGATAATTAATTAATTAGCATTTTATGCATTAATTAGCATGTTTTTTAAACACTCATAACTCAAGAACCAATTAACTTTGACCTATAACATTACCATGCAAATTAATCACCAATTCCTTCTGAAGGGCATGAACCTCAAATCAAGTTTGTGGCCCTTTTAGTTTTTTAATAATAATTTTTTATATTAAGAAACGTGAAAAAAAATCTAAATTTTTAGAAAAAAGTAACTTTGACATGCAATAAAAAATTTATTTAAAAACCAAATCTTTTTTTTTGGAGGTTCAGGCCCTCCCCCAACTTATTCCACATATAAATAAACAATTCGTTTGACAAAATGTTAATTTTTACTTTAGTTATCACTGTTTGAACAAAGTAACACATGAGTAAAATGAAGTTTTGAGAAAATTGAGTTTAAAGGTTGCAAAAGCTAACTGACTTTCATTATTTAAACATTAGAAAAACCTCTGTAACTTTTTATTATAGTGGAGTACCAGTACAAACTTTACATGATTTTAAAGAAGAAGAATTGGAGATTCCAATTTACTTAAAAACAAAAAATGTCAAATTTGGTTAATTTTGGCCTTTCCAAGTGTGTATGTATACCTTAACAGTACGAGATTTAAATTATTATAAGAAAAAATGCATAGCAACGTCGAGATAGGCAATATCTTTTAGTTAACTGTAAGTTAAATAAAAGCACGTTTTGATTTAATTTGAATATAAATATGAAAAGTTACTCAACGTTGAAAAAATCACACAAAAAACCCCAGCTCTAACGACAATATGACAACGCCAGCTGAACAAAAATATTTTGTAGGAGACTTATGACGTGTTGCTTCATACGCCAAGCTTTCTATTAGCGCCTCCTAAAGGCTCTTTTTCGCGCGTGCGATAATAGGGGCTGGGGAGCCCAGGCGGTTGGGTATCGCCTATCATGCGAAAGGTCCCGGTATCGCCAAAATAACTGCCGACCTATAAACGGCCCGTGCAGCCAAAATGTCCGACGACATTTGGCTGCACGGGCCGTTTATACGTGCAGGTACGCCGTCGGTACCTGCACGTACCGACATCCCCGTGTAAGGAAGTGCACGTTAAATATCCCTCTAAGTCCTAACGCTGCGTACAATGTCGCCCTTAACGGTTGCGTTGGGTGCCTATTCAGGTGTTGGCCCGTCACCTGACTGTGGTTCTAAAATACGACGCCTGTCGCCAATAGCCCTCGTGTAGCTCTGTGTGCGACGATAATTCAAACCTAACCTAACCTAACGCTGCGTACGATGTCGCCCTTAACGGTTGCGTTGGGTGCCTACTCAGATGTCGGCTCGTCACTTGACTGTATTTCTAAAATACGACGGCCCGTCGCCAATAACCCTAGTGTAGTTCTAGTGCGACGATAATTCAAATTAAAACTAAATCCTTTTCGATAATAAGACTAGGTAGAAAAATAGCCCGGATCTCGTATTTTGTAGTAGATTGGAGTTTTCCCATCCAAAACTAATATTTCCCATCCTAGCGAGAAAAACTGATAAATACAAGAAAAAATTGGTAAATATCGGGAAAAACTGGGAAATACATTTCTCTCTGGGATATACACGTTATCTTAGAAATACTTTTTAATTAATATTGTATAAAACTAAACATCATTTTTTTTTACATCCTAATTTTTATATTCTGGCAGTGATTGCAATTGTGCCACTGTCTCGTAGAGAATTCATTTTGTTAAGCCGGATCTTTTTGTTCCCCTCACCCTCAGTATAGTTGTTATAGTTTGCCGAAGCCTAGTAAAGTTGTTTGATTTTATTTTGCGATGAAATAGAAATGACTCAATAATAATTTTTTTTATTATGCACTATATTTTAATGATTATTTACCTAGACAATGTTTTAATAAATATTTAAGTTTTTGCAGAAGTGAACTCTTAAATAACAAACAGAAGTACGTGATTGTTATCATAGATGTAAAATAACTAAAGAAGCTTTGTCAATTTTTTTTTTAAATACTGGGTCCATGATCCCATTAAATAACATATAACACAGTTCGACAAAAAAAAAGCAAGTGTTTGTCCCGAAGCTACTTTGGCGATTTTTTGCTCCTTTGGTGGTTCAATAATAGAGAAATGACATTTTTAGCCCAAGTTTAATAGAGGGATTCATCAGAGATCAAAAAACTGATTTTTTAACGTTTTTTCATAAAAAAACGCCTTTTTTGGCTACAAACCAACCTGCAACTGGTTCTTACCTCTATATGGGTGTTAAGTGAGTACCGATGGGCCATTTTGGAACCCAAACACCGCTCCAAAACTGTCTAAATTAGCGATTTCTGGCCCAAAACGCCCTTTTTTAAAAATGTTATTTCATGTTTTTTTGCGTATGGAGCTATGATTACGTATCTGGATCTGCTTTCAAGATAAATAAAATTAAATTATGAACACCGAATAAAATGATAACATTGATATAGATACGTAATACATACATAGATACGTAATACATACATAGATACGTGACTTATGACTTATGACATTTGTAGGGGGGCAATGAAAGCCGAGCACTGCGACCAGAGGTCTATTGTACTGTCCCCTGGAAATAAGAATAAATCCCTGCCACTTTATGAAAAGAGGCCTGTAGCTGAAGCAAAATTCAGAGGACCGAATCGGAATGTCTTGAAGCTCCCAGGGTTCAAGTAAATGACGACCAAGGTGTTCAAATCTATAAGCAGAGAAGTATTCACACTCACAGAGAATGTGAGCAGCAGTTTCTTCCATGAAACTACAGCCCCTGCATAAAGGATCATTAGAAACCCTTATAATTGAAAGATGCCTTCTAAGAGTACAATGGCCCGTAAGAAGACCAACAGCTCTACGAATACCATTAACGATTAAGCCCAAGAAGCTCCTTATGGCGAGAGCTTGGACAGCCGGAATTAAGCTCTCTCGCCTGTCGTTGGTTAGTCGAGTTGTACCACTCGTTGAACTGAATATCTCTAAAGATAGAGTCGACAGTCCCTCTAATGCTCTCACAGGAGATGCCCAGGGCTGGTTCTGGACCAGCAAAGGGGGTATTGGAACCCAATCTAGCCAACTCATCAGCCATTTCATTTCCCAATATCCCAGAGTGGCCAGGGACCCATGATAATGTAACCGAGTTGGAAGAAGCAAGACTACAGAGATTATTGTAGCATTCCCAAACTAGAGGCGAAGAGTAGTTGGGCTTTAGCAGAGCAAGTAGTGCGGCTTGGCTATCAGAACAAATGAAAATAGTATTGTTGTGATAGTCCCTGTGCAAGCAAATATAGCAGCACATAAGGATGGCGAAAATCTCAGCTTGAAATACTGTGGAGTAGCTACCAAGAGGAAAAGACAGTTTAGTCTCATCCGATGGGCAACACACTCCAGCACCAGTGGAATTCCCCATTTTTGAACCATCGGTATACCAGACAACATTGTTGTCAGTGCAGTAGAGGTCATTATACCAAACACAACATGATGGAAAGAGGACTTCAAAAGGTTTATGAAAACCAAATTTGACCTGCATGAAGTCACAGGGCATACTGAGGGAGTAATGCTCCATGATATTTTTGTTCAAAGAACCCCATGAAAGATAGATGGAGTAGTCTTTCCATAGACCAAGGTTTTTTAGCCTTCTTACGCAAATGATAGCCTCAGCCTCAATGCGCATATGCAAAGGAATCATCCCCAGGAGCAATTCCAAGGTTGCAGAAGGAGTTGTTCTAAGGCAACCCGAAATTGAAACACAAACCATCCTTTGGATTTTTGCGAGATTCTGCTGGCAGACAAGTGATTTAGTCCTAGACCACCATACGACTGAGCCGTAGGTGATGATAGAGGGCAGATGATCATAGAGTAGATCCAATGGATAACCTTAGGTTTCAGGCCCCATGTTCTTCCAATAGCATTTTTGCAGCTCCAGAAAACTCTTTGGGCCTTGCCAATGCAAAAATCGGCTTGCTTAGACCAATTCAGCTTTTTGTCAAAAATGATGCCCAGGAATTTTACTTCGTCGGAACAAGCAAGAGTCTGGCCAAAGAATTTGACATTAACGACAGGAATAGTTGTCTTTCTAGTGAAGACTACCATCTTGGTTTTTTGTGGGTTAACAGAAAGCCCTTCACGGTTACACCATGCTTCAATATCCCGAAGAGCCTTGTTCATAATGTCACAAAGAGTGTCAATGAATTTGCCCCTCGCAACGATAACAACATCATCTGCATAACCAATGCAGGAAACACCAGAATGGGTGAAGATGTCAAGAAGAGAATCAACCACCAGGCACCACAGAATTGGGGACAGAACTCCTCCTTGTGGACATCCTGCCACAGCCTGAACAGTCAGGCTGTCACCAAGTAAAGAGGCACTAACAAGCCTTGACGAAAGAAGATTATGAATCCAATTGACAATGACTTTGTTGACGCCTCTGAGCTCAAGAGCCCGAATGATAGAGTCGGTGGGAACTTTATCAAAAGCTCCTTCAATATCAAGAAAGACAGCAATAGCTGTCTCTTTGGCATTAATATTCTTCTCGAGGGTGAAGGAGAGGTCATATAATACCGTATCAGTGGACTTACCTGGTTGATAAGCATGCTGAGAAGGGGACAGGGGAAACCCTGATAGAACAGACTCTCTGATATATTTATCTATGAGCTTTTCTAAAGTCTTAAGAAAGAAAGACGAAAGACTTATGGGTCTGAAAGACTTGGCCTCATAGTAATTGTCTTTCCCAATTTTTGGGATAAAAATTACTTTTGTATGATTCCAAGCAGAAGGAACATGCTCGTAAGCAATGCAGGCTCTATAAATTTTACAGAGAATAGGAACCAGAATAGGAATCCCTTTGATAAGGAGAGCCGGGAAAATCCCGTCCATACCGGGGGATTTAAATGGACTATGCGAATTGATGGCCCACTTGACTTTGTCAGGGGTAACAATCGTATTTGCGGTAACCCAGTTGAACTTATTGATCAGGGGAACATTCCGAGTTACAGCGGTGTCAGCATCTCTAGAGCCAGGAAAGTGAACTCTGAACATTTCGTTCAGGATCTCCTTACCAGAGCAGGCAAAATTGCCATTAGGGAGCTTTACCGTGTTAAGACCGCAGTTCTTATCTTTGGTCATTATTTTGACGATTTTAGAAGTTGCAGGAACATCCTCAATACTATCGCAAAAGGATTGCCAGGACTTAAACTTGGCAGTTCTAACTGCCTTGTTGTAGTCTGTGAGGGCAGAGCGATACTCAGACCACTTACCTTTCTTTTTGGCTTTGTTAAAAAGCCTTCTGCATTTGCGTCTTAAAGAAGAAAGTTCTTTATTCCACCAAGGAACTACCTTACGTGTGGTAACACGAGAAACAGGGCAATTTTGGTGGTAAGATAGCAGAATGGCATTCTGCAGTTTGTCGACTGCCATATCAATATCAGAAGAAGAGGAGAGCTTACCAGGCAGACCAGATGTCTCCAACTCCAGCTGCACTATGTAGGAATCCCAGTTGGTGTTAATTGGATTCCTACCCTCAGTTAGGATCCGCGAAGGACCTAAAACTGAGAACATAATTAGTTTGTGATCGGACAAAGTAATTTTGTCTGAAACTTTCCAATTATGAACGTAGTCAGAGCAAATATGATTGCATGCACAAAGTGATATCAATGACCTCACTACGATTGGTAGTAACAAAGGTAGGTTCATTGCCGATATTGAGAATACTTAAGTTATAATTAAGAATATGTTCAATAAGAGCCTCACCCCGTTTGTTGCAGTCACTGCTGCCCCAGAGGATGTGGTGCGAATTTGCATCAAAACCAAGAATGATTTTTGTTTGATTTGCAGCACAAAGCTCTAAAATATCAATGATGGTATTTGAGAGCGGATCAGGATTTTCATAGGGGAGATAAGCAGAGAGCAAAATCATCTCATCCCTAGGACCTTGAGAGGTGTTGTAGAGTACTTTGATAGCAACACAATCACCATTGAGATAGTCAACCAAGTTGATTGCATTAACCTTAGAGTTTACAAGAATGCAACTTCTGGGTTTTACGCAATTTCTATCGTAGAAGGTATTAAAACCTTTTATCCCTAAACCCATAATTTTACTGTTACGGATCCAAGGTTCTTGCACAAGTGCTATATCAAAAACACCAGTAGACAGCTTTTTGCTAAGGATAGCAGAAGCAGCCTTACTATGGTGTAAATTAATTTGGCAGACATTAAGATGAGAGCACATAATGCTAAATGAAAAGTCAGAGGAGCTAATTTGCTCCTTCATCCTCCTCCATTAGGATGTGCTCGTCGCCCTGAGAAGAGGGTGATGCTTTCATTGTAGAGCCTGAACTGATAGAGTAAGTATCGAAGTTCAATGCTTCAAGAGCATCCAACACTGATGAACTGTCCTCCTTCTCAGAAGAGGAAGGAGAATCAACTATAGTGTCAATTACCAGTTTAACAGAGGTATTTTCCTCCACAACAGAAACATATTGAGAACTAACCTGAGTGGGTGGAGGTTGGTCATCAGCGGATTGACTCTCCATTTCCTCAGGAGGAGCGGGAGTCTGTTCCACTTCTGGAGTCCCTTTAGAAGGGGGGTTGGGGTTGGAGAGGATCTTGAAGACCCCTCTATCCAATCCCGTGTAGGCAGCAAAGTCGGCAGCTTTGATTGCTTCAACGGACTCGAAGCTGACCTCGAAGATCCAGCGTATGGAGAGGGGTTCCACGTATCTGTTGAGAACGCGAAACTCCAACGCCTTCAAGTCCGGATTGAAGCGGTCCATCCGCTTCAGCAGGTCTCGACCCTCCGACGTGAAAACATCCTTGGTACGGAAGGCCACTTTGACCGGCTTGGGCAGGTCGTTGGCGCTGATGACTTTGAGAGTGAGGCCGGGGAAGAGAAGTTGGTTGCCATCGAACCTCTTCTTCACCCAGTCCGCCGTCGTGGAGTCATCGCACTGTATGACCAGGGCTCCTGCGTTGATAGCAGAACCCTGTATCTTCGGCAAGGGCTCCCCCTCCTTGCTTTGGTCGATTTGATTCAGAATAAACATCTGAACCGCATCAGCCTCAGCCTTACTGATCTTGTCAGTGGGGAAGGCATCCTTGATGACTGCCAGCTTCTCCCCTTTGACCGCACTGGCAAAAGATGGAGGACCGGCGACGTCTGTGCGTGGTTTCTTCCGGTTGGCCACCAGGTTGGGGGATGGTGTGGAACCAGCGGACAATTGTCTTTTGGTGCTCACGCCGCTCGTCCCTCCGGTAGTTGCCCCGGGAGTGCTTGGGAGTGCCTTGGTTTTGGAAGCCTCAGCTCTCTTCTGCGCCTTCCTGAGATTGCGCTTCTGGCTTTTGGTGAGTACTTGTCTGAACCCACCGCTATTGTCAGTGTGTTGCTTGCTAGTGCCTGCAACGCCACCGCCTCTAGCTGTCTGGTCCAGACTTTCCTCACTTAAGCCTGGGGGGGACACCCTGTCCTTGAGAACAGGGTGGAGTGATCCGGGGACGTACCAGATCCTGATTTGGGGATTTTTTGTTTGGGTGCGTTTTCACCTGAAGACCCTTGTTGTGACATATTCATAGGTAAAAGCAGAGGTTTGGGGGTTGAAGGAAAATCCTCCCCAGAACACAGAGGGCCCATAAAGCAGGGCTTGCCCCAGTGTCAACAGTCAGCAGTGACCTCGGAAGAGCCCCCCACTCTGCCATGCAGGACCCCATCCAGGCACCACCTGGAGCTACAAGACAGGCGAGATTATACACCAGCTGATAGAGCAGCCAGGATATGCTGGTTAGGCTACCCCGGGCTCCTGTACTATCTGGCGGCCTGAGACGCAAAACTCAGCTTTTCTCCTGTATCCTCTACCGACTGCCTTCTCCGAGACCCAGCCTCACAGACCCAGTGGCCCTCAGGGTTTCAAATACCTCCCCCCCCCCCATGTAGTAGATTTAGAGTTACCCAGGGTGCACCACGAGGAGGCCTACTACATTACACCCCTACATAGATACGTAATCATAGCTCCATTCGCGAAAAAACATGAAATAACATCCAAAAATTGCGTTTTGGGCCATAAATCGCTAATTTAGACAGTTTTGGAGCGGTGTTTGAGTTCCAAAATGGCCCATCGGTACTCACTTAACACCCATAGAGGTAATTGAACCAGTTGAAGGAAGGTTTACAGGTTGTTTGTAGCCAAAAAAGTAACCACGCGAAAAACATGAAAGAACATAAAAAAATGGCGTTTTGGGCCAGAAATCGCTAATTTAGACAGTTTGGGAGCGGTGTTGGAGTTCCAAATTGGCCCATCGGTACTCACTTAACACCCATAGAGGTAATTGAACCAGTTAAAGGAAGGTTTACAGGTTGTTTGTAGCCAAAAAAGTAACCACGCGAAAAAACATGAAATAACATCAAAAAATGGCGTTTTGGGCCAGAAATCGCTAATTTAGACAGTTTTGGAGCGGTGTTTGGGTTCCAAAATGGCCCATCGGTACTCACTTAACACCCATATAGAGGTAAGAATCAGTTGCAGGTTGTTTGTAACCAAAAAAACGTCAAAAAAGCTTTTTTTTAAATGAAAAACACGTTAAAAAATCAGTTTTTTGAATTTGATCTCTGATGAATCCCCCTATTAAACTTGGGCTAAAAATGTCATTTCTCTATTATTGGACCACCAAAGTAGCAAAAAATCGCCGAAGTAGCTTCGGGACAAACACTTTTTTTTGTCGATCAGTGTAATTGTTGCTTCAATTGAGTTTTTCTTGGGTGGTAAAAACATAATTTTTTTTCAGGACGGTAAATATCGGTTTTTACCATTATATTTACCGGAGGTGGTGAAAATCATGCCAACCCTGATTTTGTTAGTATGAATATGAAACAACAAGCAATATAAAAATATAAAAATAAACATCAAATAGTTCCTTCTTATTAATTCTTTTTTTATTAAAAATAAATCAACGTGCTATTGATCTAAATTATTGTGTTATAAATCTTCAAGAGTGAAATGTATTTGAATTAATGAGTGAAAACGGTTTTATTTTAGGTGAAAGCCTTCGATGATAAAATAGCATCCCCTTAAGGGGGAATGGGCGCGCTGGACAGCGGGTCTCCAAAGCAAAGCATCAGTGTTAATCCAATGGAGAAAAAAAATATTTTCTCTACCACATTTCTCCGGCTGTAGTGAATATTTTTACAAACGGATTTCTTATGTGATAAATATGGCTGATTTACAGGTCCCGATAGTCCCACTTTTTGAAATTTGTTCGATTCTTAATTTTTTTTAATAAATAATTTAACAAAAAGTATTCGGAACAATTTAAAAAAGTGGTATTGGTATGGTACATATATATTCCAGCTTGTGTGCTTGTTCAGAGAACCGCTTATTAAGCTTTCGTCAAGTGGGACAGACACAGAAAGAATTTTTACAGTCACAGAGAAAGGAATAACACATAGACAAAAAAACAACATTTATTGACGGTCACAAACATCCATGCCTGACCGGGATTCGAACCCGACCCCAGCAGCTCCATAGGCCAGCATCCTAACGATAGAGCCACTGGGGCGGCAAAGTGCTATTATAGAGACCTGTAAGTCATCTACATTTATCATTAAAAAACCGTTTGTAAAAATATTCAATACAGCTGGAGAAATGCAACACTAAAAATAGTTTTTCCCCCATTGGATTAACATTGAGGCACTTGAGTTTGGAGACCCCCGGTCCAGCGCGCCCATTCCCCCTTAAGCATATAAAGCTGTAGAGCACATTTAAGAATGGGAAATACTGCCTTAGAATAAAATGATATAGTGGAATTCTAATTATCCGAGGCAATCGATACGATACCGCTAAAAAAAATAAAAAAAAGGATAATTAAATTTGGACCATAGCTAATAAGCGAACTGCTATTTGCGAAAGGGACTCGTACTCGCAATAACGTAAGATCGGCAAAACGTTTCACAATAGGGTCAGGTTATGTAAAATAGGTAAAAAAAACCCAGCACATTTAGCATTCACACTTTCAGAGCAAAAAAATATCAATTTTACCAATGTAAAAAATATTTAGGAAGTGCAAATGAACATTTGTTATGACATTTAAAGTGAAATTTCCCGGAATAAACAGATTATCGATATTGATAAATGTATTTGAAAAAGTGTTGTCAGTGACTTATTTTACCCCATGGGGTTGGGTAAAATCGGTCAGTAGTGGGGTAAAATAAATCATGCTTTAATAACAGCCTCAATTACTCATTTTTTAAAATTTCTTTTCACCATTGCTTAGAAAGCAATCAGGTAAGATCGAAAATAATTCTTCACTATACCAAAACCGACCTTAAGTTTGCAGCAGAGAAATGTACTAGGCGGAGGAATTTGCGTAAACAACGCGGCTGGCGCCGAAGCTTCGCGTGCTCCGATTGGTTGATAATTTGACCCTGATATTCGTGCGCCCTGTTACGTCAAAATCGAAGGGGGAAAAATAATTAAAATAACACTCTAACTGAAGCTAAACTAATAAAAATAATAAATTTATGTCTTGAAATAACAAATAAATTTGTTTATTGAATGTGAAATACCTTTTTGTATTCGATTCTCACACTCAAAAATTAGAACTATTTACCCTCTTTCTCGTAGAACATTTGTATACTGCAAACTTAAGGTCGGTTTTGGTATAGACTTAGAAGAGGCCCCTCAGGATCAATCCTGGGTAGGGAGGGACTCTTACAATTTGCGAAGCATTTCCACCTGAAACATCATCTCTTTAAGAGAAAATGAAAAATTAACTTTCTTTTTCTCTTGAAAATATTTTTCTGTGTACAAGTCTTCTATAACTAGAAAGAATACAAAGAAATAACTTCATGGTTTTATCCCTAAAAACTCGACCTCTACCCGCTTTTTTTTATTTGCAGGGAATTGAAATTGTCAAAACTATCTTAACTCAATGGTAGTTTTTTCGCAAGTAATGGTTTCATTTATTCTCTGTTTCCCTACAGACATTTTTGCAGATTTCCTTACATTCTTACATTTTTGATGTGTAGTCTATTTAAAGAAAATGAAGGTAGTTAAAATTTCTCTTATTTTTTGCTGCATAAGTTTTCTCTTTTTTTTTTTTTTTTTTGCATTATACATTTTTCCTTTGCAAGCAATTGCTAGCTTGGAGAAGTGTCTCTACGATTGCGGATTTGATGTTTTAAATTAGAACCTATACTGACTAATCTTGAAGAGTAGTTGGTTGGTTGGAAGACGTATATTTTCAGGCTTGTGTGCTTGGACGCAAGGACCCGCTTATAAACCATCGTCAAGCAGGACAACACAAGGCACACTCATATACAAATGACAGATGTTGCCATCTGTCGCCACCTCCACAATTTAGACATGTCCCTGAAGGGGAGGGAAATTTTCTCCAGGGACCTGTACCCGTGGGAAACTGCGCAAAGACCGCCCACAGGACTTTTGGATCCAACAGATTTAACGAGCACGTACTACGCATATACTCGATAAAACACAAACATCAATGCCTCAACGGGATTCGTACTCGCACCCAGCAGCTCCAACGGCTAATATCTTAACAACTGCGCTGCCTGATTGGCCTTGAAAAGTAAAACTCTCACTTGCTCAAACGGTCTGACATGTTGTGGTTACCGGTGTAGATGACGCTGCTGCAACAGTTTGACTTTAAAAAAAAATGATGATGTGATTGCGATTGATTCAACTGTTGGAATTGTGCTTAGGACATGGTTTTTAAGAATTAGTTTTCATGCAATATCTTTCGAGGAAATATCCCACTTCTTTTTGAATTCACCAACATTGTTTTCGGATTGAAATTCGTGAAAGCGGTTTTCAATAATGAAGGGGACAACGCATTTCAAATTTGCACTAATTTATGAGTTAGCGTGTGACAAACCAATATTAAAAGCAGTTGATACGAATAGTAGTTATCAGAATGAGATTTAAACAGCAAAAAATGATGTTAGTTATGTATAATGTGTGCTTAAGCCCAACTTTTAGAAAATATGACCTATTTTACCCCTCACAAGTTTGGTTAGATTTGAATTATCGTCGCACTAGATAAAAATTTAATAAGATAAAAATTTAATAATAAACAAGTACTTCTAACACGTAACTTCTATCACGCAATTTTTCCTGAAACAAAAGTTTTCTACAGCCAAAATTTAAAGTCTTACAAATGAAAACATATAATGACAAAAAAAACTGTATCTACACAGTAGAACTAACAGTAAGTTTTGCATATAAAATGATAAAAAGTATCAATAAAATATAAAACTAGCATCAGGAGAAGAAAAAATGGTCTCGTTTGCTTTTGTTTTAAAACTAACCTATTTTACCCGTGATTTATTTTACCCCACCTGACCCTATCAGCTATTCGGATAGTCGGAGTTTGGATTAAATTAGCGTTATACTGTATCTGAAAATGGTATTTTGGTAAAAATAGCAATGTATGTGTAGCAGGCGAAAAAAAAGCACGCAATATATTTTGCTCATAAAGGGGAAAAAAAGTAAATATAGGGTCACATGGGGGAATTATGGATCACTCTCTTTCCGGGGTAAATAATGATCACTAAGTTTTAAGGATTAAAAATGGTTTTTAGAAAAAAAATAAATTATGCCAAGTCATCCTTATACATTCTATTTTCTTATATCAAGTTCAAAAATAATGTAAATCTGCAGCAAAAAATGGAAAAAAATACTTTTTACACTACTATAAAAACATCTTAAAAAAAGATTGTCTTTGAAAAACATGATTTTTTTTAAGATCCATACTGGAGAAACATATTTGAACTAACTTTTTTGTTGGTGCTATTTTTCAATAGGAAAAGGTCTAAGCTTTTCAATCCAATAAAAAAAATTTCATAATAATTTTTTTTAATGATTTTAAAGGTATATCGATTTATCCCCCAGTTTACTGGGGTAATTCTGGATCACTGGGGTAATTCTGGATCAGTGATATTTTTTAATTTTTCATGTGTTTTTAGCTAAGTGGTAAATGTCATTTTGAAGCATAAAATCAGATTAGACTGCAATCCAAATTTCATTAAAAAATTCAAATTAGAGGTTTATTTAAAATTTAAATAACAAAAAATTTAATCTACATTGAAATAACATGCAAATTCTATTTTTATTCAATATTTTCAATGTTGCCATTGCGTTAAACTTATTAGAAACTATATTTAAACTAAAAACTTCTGAAAGAATATTTATTTGTGCGATATAATTCAGTTTGGATTGCTGTAATAGATTCCATTGAATTTTTTTTGTCAAAATAGAGTTCTTTTGATGGTTCATCATACATATATGAGGAAAGATGCATAGAGAATTCTAACTTGGCGTAAAAAAATATGCCAAGTTTCGCTTTCATTACTTTTATGTGCTGAAACAATCTTTTTATGTGCTAAAAAATGATAATTTGAAGTATTAATTTACTTTTAATATGCATTTGTATTAAAAAAAAAGAGTGATCCATAATTACCCCATGTGTGATCCATAATTGCCCAAACCCGGGGTAATTCCTGATCACTCAATAATTAAAATAAAACTAATAATAATTAAGTTTTAGGTAAAGTTATTATTTAAATAAATTCTAAATTATTTAAGTTTACTCCATGCAAAATTAAATCTTTCTATCTTTCATACTTTAGAAAAAAATAGGATGTTGTGATTTTTTGATCCATAATTCCCCCATATGACCCTAATTACTTTCCAAGTTTCAGATTTTTCGGCAGCACTCTTCAAAAAAGTAAAAAAAAAAGAAATAATTCAATTGACTTTTTTTCTAGATCTTAAGAAGGCTCTAGACCTTAAGAAATTGAATCATTCGAACAAAAATTTACTCTGGATACTGAAATGTATTTTTCAGCATTTTTTCAAAATAAAGAATGCAATCAATTATTTCTTTTTTGATAGAAACTAAAACTTGTAGTAGTTTTTTTTAATAAAATATACGCAGCACTAGTTGGTTATAGTTAGTTGAAAAGTTGCCTTCGTGGCCTTTCATTTGAAATTTTCTGTAGTTTTGACATAAATTTTTTAAAATCAATTTAAAGTAAATAACTGTAACTTTTTAAAGTAATTTCTTTTCCAGAATAGTGCAAATTTTGTGTTAAAAACTTTCATAATATTTTTGAAGGAGACCTAATATTGTTTGATTTTATGCGTTACAAGATAAACTCTTCTTAATGAAAAAAAATATCGAATTTACTGTAATTAGTTTTTAGTTTTTTTTATTTACACTCTCCCTATAAACTATAAACCTAATTTATTGAATATTTAATTAATGGTTCAATACTGAGAAAGTTAGGTATGAATCGTACTCTGATGACATGTGTGTAACATATTATATGATAAAGGGCAGTATTAACTTATATATAACCTCTTGCCACCTGGCGTCCCCATTTGGGAACATTTCTTAAAACATCCACTCAAACAAATAACACACAATAATTAGTTCCGAAATTGACCTGGTCCGATAGAAGAGGATCCAGATATCAGTTTTCAGCCTTTGATTACAGGTATATCAGTCATTTATTTCTATAAAAATGAAGTTGAATGAGGGTCAATACGCAATATTAGTGTTCTTAAAAAAATATTTTAAACTTTTTTTCAAACTTTTCAAAAAGTTCTTTTAGTAGTTAATTTTGAAAGCGTTTTGCATTAAAAGCAATGTTAAAATAAAATTTTAACTCCAAATAATTTATTTGGTCATTTTTTTTTTGCTTTTATAGCCAAAAAAATTTGTAAATTTAAAGTTTAAGGCGTGTCTTTCAGTAACTATTAAACATATTTTTTTTTTTAAAAATATTACTATGCAAACATACTTTTTAACATATATTTGTATGAAAAGTATGTTTTGATTAAGAATGTACTGGTAGGATTTTGCACGCGTCTTAAGAGGATAAATTGCGCTGCCCTACATATTCGAATTTATTATTATTATATGACCCTCTTTGAATGTTAAAAACTAAAAAAAACTTTTTTTTTCATTTTATCGGTTAGTGTAGAACTACGTAAAGTACTAAACTTCTGTACCTTGCTGTTTCAACTAATTTAATTGTAAATTATAATTAAAATTGCATAAAATAAAACTGACATACTGAGTTCTTCAACACTATTCTTGGGGTCTTTGGACATAATTTACTTGATTAGATTGTTTTTAGTATATTACTAATTTTCATTAATAATCTAAAACTCATAGTATATACTAATTGAAAAAGGCATTTTAATATTACGTTATTTAGATTTCTCTTCTCTATGCACTTTAGTAAAATACTCTCCGTAGCTGTAAACGTTCCATTTTGTTGTAGATATAGAACTTGTATTCCTTTTTTTTTTGTTTGTCAAGCTCAAAACACTTTAAGGGAATAGAAGATTTTTTTTCTGAAACATTTTTGTTTAAAATGCTTGAAAAAAGTCAGTATCAAAAGTTTCCCCTTTTGTCAGTTTAAAATATTGTTTTACTTTTTCGTGTTCATGTTTTAGTTTACTGAGTTAAAGCAATGTGAAACTAAGTTTTTTCTTTGTCAAAGAAACTAAAGTTGTAATTCTAAATTAAATATAAATGATTTTTTCTTTGTCTTAAAAACTTTAAAAAATATTAAATACAAATTTAAAAATTGTCGACCAACAACAGTCCAGAGGCTCATTAAGGTTGGTCCAAAATATATCTAATTTCTTACCAGTTTCCAATAGCTATCGAGATTCATCTTAAAATCGTCCACTATCTTCGAACATGTACAACGTATTCTGGAAAAGCATTCCACTCATTGACGACTCTAATGTGAAAATAATGTTTTCCTCCCTCCCTTCTGAAGCATGATTTATTCAATTTCTGATCATGTCCTCCGGATATTTAAGGTAAAACTTAAGCCCTCTATGTCTCCCTGTTTTATGAATTTGAATAACTGAATTAATTCACACCATGTTCTCCTATTTTGGGCTGTGAGGCGCCCTGTGGTCAGTGTCTCGATCTACGGATCGGAAGGTCCCGCGATCGAGTCCTGGTCGCTGAAAACTCACCGAGTATATGCGGAGTACGTGCTCGTTAAATCTGTTGGGTCCGAAAGTCCTGTGGGCGGCCATTGCGCAGTTTCCCACGGGTACAGGTTCCTGGAGACCCTCCCCTTCAGGGACATGTCTAAATTGTTGAGGTGGCACGTGATAGATGGCAGCATCTGTCACGTGTGTGTGCATGTGTGTGTGTGTTGTGACTGTCTTACTTGACGAAGGTTTATAAGCGGCTCTCTGAGCAAGCACACAAGCCTGAAAATATATGTATACCAACCAACCAATCTCCTATTTTCCAGGGAATACATGTTCAAAGATCTTAATTTATTATCATAATCGATACCTTAAAATGCCACTTCGATAAAACACTTCTTTATCGAAGAAAATATTGCAAGTGTTAAAATTATAACAGTTTTCCCTTAAAATGGTATGAATTTGCATATTCAATATTGTGTACACTGGATTACACACTGACTGCAACATTTTTCTGATATAATTTAAAATGTTGCATAGGTCAAAAGTGGTTTTTTTACGCTATAAGAAACACACGCTTAAAACAAGAGATATCGCATCGAGATGAAACATGTCTTACGATATTGGTTGGTTGGTTTACATATATGTATATTCCGGTTGGTGTGCTTGATTAGAGACCCGCTTATAAACCCTTTGTTAAGTAAGACAGACATATACAGAACTTTTACTGACACACAGAGAGAAAGTACACCCAGGGCAAAGGCGGGAATCGAACCCACACCCGTTACAGCGCGCTGACTGCTATGTAGGTAATGTGCTTGCACATTGCATCAAGAAGCATTCATGTTCCAATCAAAGGAGACGGGATTTTAGAAGATAATCTGTGCTATTGGATAAGTGAATTTGATAAAAACTTGCAGCTTTTTGTATTGCTACAATCTGCCTTTCTTAGTTTCTTTCCATTTTTTAGCCATATTATTCCATTAGAAAACTTTTATCCTTCAACACGATGAGGTACGAACAAAGTAGTTTACAGTTAACACTTCACAACAAAAGTCTGAAAAAAATCTGGTTCTGATTATGATATTTTTGAACCGCAAAATGAGTATCAGATGACAGCAAAATGCAATAGAATGTTATAAAACTTTCATGTCAACTTCTATGATTAAACCAACAAAAGAACATGAGTTTAGATGATCTGCCATCTACTTCTTTTATTCTCAAATTAAACTAAAAAGTAAACAAAGTGTTAACACTTGTTTGCTTTTGTTCTTCCTTTTTTGAAAAGAACCAAATCTCACATTTTTAGCTATGAATTTATACTTATTTTTAATATTGTCCGAAATTTCACGGTATTTTTAGTTATAGTTAGTAAATAAATAAATAAATAAATAAATAAATAAATAAATAAATAAATAAATAAATAAATAAATAAATAAATAAATAAATAAATAAATAAATAAATAAATAAATATTTTTTTTAAAATTTAAATTCTTTAAAAAATTTAAAAATTTAAAAAATTTAAAAATTTAAATTTTAAATAAAAATAAAAATAAATACATAAATAAATGAATGAATTTTGAACTTGTTTTATGTTTATAGCACATATATCAGCAGGGAAATGCATTTGGTTATAAGTATGCATTTATTTTTCTTTCGTATCTGTAAAACTTGTTTCATGTTTGTAATACTATATATGCAGCGAAACAAACTTTAAGAGAAACTTTCGCTACTGTAAAATCTCTTTCATGATTGTAACACTATATGTGGGCAGTAAAACATAAACTAAAAATGTTTATAACCTTTCTGGGAGATTTAATTTTTATAAAAAATCCATTTTTTTTGAATTTCAAAACTTCTTTCTTCGAAATTGGTTTATTAAAAAAAATGAAATATCAATTTAAAAACCGTTTTTGCAGCTAATGATAAATTTAAAGCTTTAAATAATCCAATTTATTTTTACGCTGGTTTGAGAAACATTTAAATTTCTGTTTAGAATAAGTACTTAGGTAATTAAAACGATTATATTACCTATAATAAAAAAGTTTTAAGCAATTCTCCAAAAGAAGTTCACTCAAAATAAAACTGCAGGTGATTATTTCACTAACTGAATTAATTTAAGGAGAATGAAAACTTTATTTAGGAAGTTAATTCAATTACTTAAAACCTAATTAATTAGCTTTTAGTTGTGGAGCTTTCTTATATTGTTTCATTTCGCGAGAATTTTTACAAACTCTGGAATAAATAAATCACCTAATTAGTAGAATAAAATTAGTATTCGAAATTTTAATTATAAAGTGGGTTCGAAATGAATTGCATTTTCTGAAAGAGTTAAAAGGTGCATTTTTATTTTAAAATTTAAATGGGTGTATTTATGTTAATATGTCGGGTAAAAAAGTATTAGTAATTACCCTAAAATGTTATTTTGATAAAGAGAATATTTATTTCCTATTCTCCATAATATTTTGTTAATTTTATAATGTTTTTGGTTTTGTAAATTTATTAGGAATTTTTGGTTTAGTCCTTCTTGATTTTATAATGTATTACTATTTATTATTACTTTAAAGTTTAAAACAAATGAAATTATTAAAAGCAAATATATAGTTTTTTTTACTTAGTTTTACCTTACTTTTTATTGTAAAATGTTTGTCTTTTATTCCACCTGCTTTTGATAGTGTATCTTTACAATTACGTTCTTTTAGTCTAGACGTTGGAATAATATTTTGCATAGCTAATCTTCTAATTGAAGAAGCAAACATGTCTTTTTAAAGGCAAATATAATTAAACAAGTCGAGTTGTAACAGAAACTGTCAAGTACATATAGAACACAAAACACGTAGGTACTTATAACATAAAATCCCTCTAGAGTCTAAAAAAGCACCAAGCTCAGAATTTAGTTCTATATTAAACTTTTTTAATCGTCAAAATTAAAAAAAAAACTATTTAAAAAAATTAATGATTATTACTTATCGTTTGTTAATTTTATTTGTATTTAGAAAATTAAATATGTAAAATTTTTGCACTTTAAAATAAGTAAAATTATTTAATATTGACATACAACGATGAAATTATCCGTCACCTATAACTTTAATAGGGTTGTTTCACGGAGGATCTGGCAACAGCTCCACCAGTCTTGTTTTCATTCTTCTCGAATTACTTTTGTTTTGGTTTTTTGGTAGACATATACACAGGTTAGTGTGATTGGTCAGCACACAAACCTCGATATATCTCTGCCAACTAACCAATTAACCAACCAAACAAAACAAAAGTAATTCGAGGAAAATGAAAACAAGTCTGGCGGAGTTGCCCGATCCCCCGTGAAGCAACCGCATGGGATCGTTTCAGATGATGTAGCGTTCTCGTTTTTTATCTATCCCTTACTGCGATTTCATTGGTTGATTTGGTTTCACTCTGAAAATGACCGATGTTGATGAAAAGTAAAATTTCTTCCTAAGCAAGCTATCTTTAATAAATGATTTGAAAACCAACCGCAAGCTAGAAGTTGGCATTTAAAAAAAATTAGAATTAAGATATTCTTAGAAAACTCACGTTCGAATAATAAAATAAAAGTAATTAAACAAAAATAAAAGCATGACAGTGGAGCTGATGCCACCGACAACGTAAAACAACCCCACTACATTTTAAAAACGAAAGACACTGAAAACCCTCACCAAAATAATTAGTATTAAAACATCATTATTCATTAATAAATGTTTAACTGTAAATTAAAAATAAGATATGCTTTTAAAATGAAAAAATAGAACCACTCCCCCCCCCCCCTTGGTGTCTCTTTCTAAACAAATCAAAAATAAAATTCTATCATAAAAGATCCAAATTTACATATTTATTAAGATTTTCTGACAAATACTAAAAAATTAATCTTTTTATAAAAAAAATCTGCATACTTTTTTGTTTTATGTTTTGCGCCATATAATGTATTTTTACTGAATAAAATAAAAAACGGTGTTTTACAAAACGTCAAATACACTCTGCATTATAAATTTTTATTTAAAAAATATCTTTATCTTTTGTTTAGAATATTGACAGTCTAAAATTTTTTACATTTACATTTTAATTTCTTGGAAGTCTGCTTCATCATTATTCACGTTAGCATCATTATTCATTAATAAATATTTAAATGCAAATCAAAAGTTAGATATGCTTTTAAAATATAAAAAGCAGAACCAATCTTGTGCCTCTTTCGAAACAAATAAAAAATAAAATAAAAAAATTGAAATTTAAATATTTTAGGGAATTTTCTGAGATATACTTAACTTCATTTAATTTTGATAAAAAAACTTCACTTTTTTAAATTTTCGCGCCATATATATTGTTTTTTACTGAATGAAATAATAAATGTTTTTTTTTTTTGAAAAACGGCAAATGCATTCTGCAATAAAAGTTTTCATTTTTTTTTAAAAAAGGCTTTAGTGTAGAATATTGGCAGTCAAAATATGTTTACATTTAGATTTTGATTTCTTGAAAGTCTGTTTTATATTTGATGTACCAATCCGTAAATAATATTAGACACGTATATTTTATTTTTAAAGCATTCTAAGCATTCGATCGGTATATTTTCGTGATTTATGCATCAGTCTAGCAATAATCGTGTATTTCAAATTCTTATAAATAATGAATTTTATCTTTATTCTACTTTCCTCTTTTGGAAATAAATGTCAGATCTTTTTTCAAAAATATACCACTTCAGATTTTATGAATTATGATTTTATGATTTAAATATGAAAATATTGACATTTGGGATATTAAAAAAATAATTTTAAATTTGTGATTTAGAAATGATAATTTTTACATTTGGGATTTTAAAATAATACTTTTGAATTTGTGATTTAAAAATGATAATTTTTAAATTTGTGTAATTAAAAAATGATATATTTTTAAATGAATGCAGAGTAAACAACCAAACAATTTTGACAATTTCGTATCCCTTTAGAAGAAACATGTTAAAATCATTGAAATCTATTTTATAGACAGAATACATTGGACATATGCAACAAGTAATCTATAATCCAGGAATGCTATTTCGGTTGTGTTATATTCTCTTTGCGTATCTCCTAATTCATTGTTGGTATAGTCTTTTCTTCTGATTGCCTCGGCCAGCTTCCAAGTAAACGAAGAGCTTAGTAGAAGAACGTGCTAAGTGACATTTTTGTAATAATTAAGATTTTTGTGCAATGAGCATTTTATTATCCCCTTCAGATAATAAGTTCCAATTTCTTCAAAAACTTAAAGTTAAATAGATTTTTTTACCCTTGGCAAGTATCTTTTTTGATATATCTAAGGGCAAACAAGAAACTTAAAAGCTCTCTTTCTCGTTTTCGCCTTTTTGTCATATAGCACGTTCTTCCACTAACTTCTTCAAATGTTGTCTGCGACACTTGGAGTAATCCAATTTCCTGGAAGCACTGCTACTGATTACACTAAGGTTTATTATGCCAAACAGCATAAGTTACACTGTACTATGAAATGCAGTCCACACTTGCTAATCCGAATCGTGCTTAACCAAAAAGCTTGGTTTGTAGTTTATCTAAGGATGGAGTGTGTAGTACTTTCGATGGAGGTTATTTAAGAAGGAAATGCCCTAGAATAAGAAAGAAAAAAAGTGATTTCCCCTTGTATTTGACTATTATTTTCTACTATTATACACTGTAAAAAAACCTGTTGTTTTTACAGTTAAAAACTGCCAATTTTGACGCCAGTTAATAACTGTTTTTTTACAGCTTAAAACTGCAATTTTTTTTATAGGAAAACTGTAATTTTTTATCGGAAAACTGTAAATATTTTAACAAGAAAACTGTAATTTTAACAGGGAGAAACTGTTATGTTAGCTGTAGAAAACTGTTAAATTAGACGTGCAAAGAGTCACGTGATTGAGATCATCGTTAAGCACAAATACCCAATACTAGCCCTCGCGACCGAGTAATTAGTATGTAGCAGGCGGTTCCGTATTGGGCTCGCACACAAGAGGTTCCTGGATGAAAACCGAGCCCGGTCCATAACTCTTCCAGGAACCTCTTGCGTCCGAGCCCAATACTGAACCTTCTCAAGCAAAGTAATTACTCCTTCGCAAGGGCTTGTATTGCATATTTTATTTTAGCAGGGAGAAACTGTGAAATAAACAGTTTTTCCTTCTAAATTAACAGTTTCTCCTTTTTAAAGTACAGTTTTCCCGTAAAAAATACGGTTTTCCTGCAAAAAAATTATAGTTTTTAATTGTAAAAAACAGGGTTTTTTTTACAGTGTATATAAGTATTGCATTCGCATAAACATTTTCATAGCATTCTTATAAAAGAAATTTTTAAAAATCTTGACTTAATCTTGATATCTTTACACAAAGACGTAACAAAGTAAATATACGAGTAAAGAACGACCAAAAATTATTTGCGAAACATGCTTTTAAATATATTTTTGAAAAATAGTTATAGGGTAGACTAACCAGTGAATGAACGTTTAAGACGTCACGTTCGCCAGTGAATGAACACCAGGATATAATGACCAGGACAACCAACCTTTGTTAGATAGCTTCCTACTACATGGGAGGAAGTCAGTGTTGCCAACCCATCTAGTGGAATGATTTTCTATCCTTATTTTTTAATTATATTTACCAAATGTTCATTCACTGGGGCCTGTTTACTCACTGGTCAGTCTACCATATAAAGAATATATATGAAGGATTTTGCTTTGGTCTCCATCAGGGATTAGAAAGTTACTGTTAAAGAGAGACTCTGTTACAGTTACTTAATTTAAAAAATAAATACGTTACAGTTGCTTAATTAAATCAGTAACTAGTTACTTAATACGAGAAGTAGCTATTTGCAGTTTTGTTTAGAAATTTCAAGTTTTAAGAAAAATTGAAATAGCGGCTCAGTGGCTGCAGTGGTGGCGCTAGGAATTCCCCGACGGGTGGGCTAGCTTACCCCGACGTGGGGGCTTCGGTATAATTCAAAATTCAAGTTTTTTTTTAGCATATTCATTCTCGAATTGGTCCAAATATTACCAACAATCAACATCACAACATCAAACCGTAAACACTTCGCACGGTTATTATTAATATTCACAAATGAAACAAAAAACACAATCTAAAAAATTTATAACTCGATTAATACCTTTGTTCAATTATAAAATTCGATTTCAAACTATCTTTTTAAAACTAAATGCGCTACTATTCAGATTTTTTTCAACTCTATACAAATCCTCAAAAATTTCCACAAAACAAACAGTAGGATGCTTTGCCGAATAATTTTTTAGGGATGCACATTTTGCCAAAAGGAGTACAAACATGGCTCTGAAATTTTCCAAAGGACTAAAAACATCTAGTTTTACCTGTTTTTTAGAAGTATGAAGCCCCATTTTTCTTTATTTTAACTAATTTAGGCTAAAAATACTACATTTTTTTAGCTCCAATTATTCCCTAATGTTGGTAAATTCAGCTAGTGCTAATTCCTTTACGAAACTGTACAGGTATTGGACGACAAAATCGATGTGAAGTTAGTCTAAGATTCTTCCAGATTATATTTTTTTTGCATCATTATCTCTAAAATACCGTGGTAGTGGTACACATGGAATGAAAACCATTAGAATATGAAGAATTAAAGGATTGGAATCTCAGTTAAAGTTTCAAATATTTTAATTATTCAAAGGAATAGTTGTTCAAATCATTTAATGTACAGTCGATTATTCTTCGTGAACGCTGCATGGTCTAAATAAATTGTCAAAATAGGGCACTATTTTACTTTAATTAGTTCATAAGAGTCATTAAACTGAGTATTATTTCAAAGTTAAGAAAAAAAGAGCCATATATACTCGTTACTTACACTTTGACAATTGAGAGTAATAAAACAATTAGGATTTTCATATTTTATACTAAAAAAAACGTACGAAATTTGAAAGCAGTTTTGAAAACAACATTTAAAATGATTTCAAATTGCGTTGTATTTTTTACGTGCGGAGACGAGCACAAATAACAAATTTACTGCTTTTTCTTCAATTTTAACACAAAAATATCAATAATCAAGGAAATCCATTATTTTTAAAATAAAAAATAAGTATTAAAATACTTCCAAAAAAATCCAATAAAATTAATTGAGGTTAAACGTACCACAAGTAGTTTGTTCCCTTACATTCTTATTATTTATTCTAACGAAAAAGCAAATCGTTTAAAAGTGCACTAAGTAAATCCGTTCGGAAGAAATCTCTTAGTGGTAATGAACCCTCTTGCGAAGGAGGCTATGCACCCCCCACGAAAAGTTCCCCGAGCCCATAAATTTGTCAGTAGTGGGGTTTTGTTTTCCCAGCGTTTAGAGGGTTTCAACAGCTACCCCCCCTGTTTGGGGTGGTGGGACGATAAAAGAGAAGTTACATTTCGCCGCTTAGGGGTATGCACTCAAGGTCAATTAAAGAAGGGTACGAACCACGTCTTGAAATGATAGTTTTGGAAAATGCGAAACAGTGTTGAGTTTTGAAACCGTTGAAAAGGGTTTTTTTCCGACCCAAATTTTTCCGATATCGTAAGTTAGTTTTACCCCGACGAAATTTAAAATTTCCCCGACGAGGGGGCAAGCCTTCCCCGACAGGGGGGCTTGAACCCCCCTATCCCCCCACTGCCGCCGCCCCTGAGTGGCTGAGAGGTTAAACATGTCCAACTCGTAAGTCCAAGATTGCGGGTTCGAGCCCCGGGTGAGTTGTAGTCAGATTTTCTTTATAGGAAAATCTTGGTACCGCATGTCATACGATTATGTAGCATGTAAAAGATCCCTAGAAGGCACATTTGTCTTGGGTTCTCTCGGCAAAATTAAATCTCGGCATACTTTAACATGCACTGAGAGCTCAGATTCATTGTAATCTGCGCGCCAAAATTGGTAGCGAGAGTCGCCTAAATGGTGCCACAAAAAATGGCTCTCAGTTCTGGGGAATATACCGAGTCTGCAAAGGCTTAACCGCCAATGTTGCAGCCCCATTAAACAAAATTGAAATTTAGTCGTCTTACCATTTTTCAAAAAGAATCAAGACTAAAGAAATAAGGACAATCGGAAAAAATCAAGAACAAAAATTCAGAGTTGTCAAAATTTAAATTTTAAATAATTACATTTTAAACCGAACGCCGAAGTGTGCTGAAAATATCAATGAAGAGACAATTGAAGGAAAAGTAACGAAATTTGTCTTTACTTCAGAATCGCTAAAAGTAACTAAGTTACACTTGCAGTTACTAGTTACTTTCTGAAAAATCTAACGGTGTTACTCGGTGTTATTTGAAAAAGTGACTGCTACTACTTTATAGAGCAAGACCACAATTTTTTCCACTCAAACTCGCCAACGTTTTCCTGACCTTGACTTGATTGTCGTTAAAGACGTATCAAGTCAACCCGACAAGGGGAAAGAACAAAGTTGGTAACAAACGACCAGTTGAGTAATCGAATTGTTCCAGCCGCCAGATGGCTCTGAATGTCCACTACACCCCCCTCCCATAACCCCGTGATCGATACGCGTCTTTTTTGCCATAGGGATGGGCGGTATTTGTAAAGAACCGGTTTTAGGTTTAACCGGTTGTTTATTTGCCGGAATTAACCGTTGATCGGTTGAACCGAGCTAAAATCTAGTTCTCCATAAAACTTTCCTGAAAAAATTAAGTTAATTAGAGCCTAAGAACAAATGTTAGTGCAATAACAAACAACATTTAAAACAAATATTAGTTAAATAAGTTGAAGAGAGTTAAATAAGTTGAAGAGAAGTTTCCAGTTTTTCTACATGTTCAAAATTGCTGGACAGAACAACTGTCATTCCATTTTTATTCTGGTTATGTTTATAGTTACACTACTAATTTTAATTAAGTTTTGGTATTTACATATTTTTAAAGTTGTACGCTTACGTTTTTTAACAATAACCAGAGCTTCATTAAAAAACTAGGAAAATACTGAAAACTAAAAGTTCTAAAAGAACTAAAATAGCCTACTTTCCTGTTATTTAAATACTTACTGAAAATCGGGAAATAACTAGGTTCGTAACAGTAAGTGTCATCTACAACCGTTTTTACATAAGATTTTTTCATATTAGAATAAATTGTACTAAACACAGCATCAATCTATAAATTGAAACTCCTTAAAGCCAAAATAAACTATTTTCATATAATTTTCTCCCGCAAATGAAATTAATATTACTTATCATCTGCTTGATTTATTTGTAGCTCTACGAATAATTAAATATTTATTTATAACAAAAAACATGAAACTACTTCAAAACGCTAGCCTACTCTGTCCTTCTTAGAATTCGTTTTGTCCCCCTTTTATTTGGGCGTAATTTTTGCAATTTTTTAAAAATTTTCTTTGATAATCTCGATTATATAATTATACGTGTTGCCTGAAAGGGCACTGAGGCCCCTTGGTAGCCAATATATTCTGCTTAAAAAGTAAAAGTTTTTCTTCTAAAAATATCAGTTCTGGATTTTTAACTCCAGTTCTTCGGCAATAACCGAAGTCCAAGAACAGTTTAAACCGAAGCTGAAGAAAACCGGTTTAAACCGTGTCCCTTTTCCCATCCCTATTTCAAACCCATAACACTTTACAGTCATTGGGACTGGTGCGATCCTCAACGGGACATGTGAGTACAACTTCTTCCTACCCGTATTCAGCATTTGCTTTAGTGTTGTCCCATGCTATCATGGCATGGGGATCATTGCCTTGCATGCTATTTGTGGGGAAATGAGGATAGACTTTTGGGGCAAGTTGACCTTGCATGTGATTTGTTTCATGTTTCCGATAAAGGGTGGGATAAAGGGATATTACTGAAAACCAATCTTTCACCTTTATGTTTGTTCGAAGGTGGTTGAGGGGTAGTTTCTGCACCCCTATTCGGTCTCGGGACAGGATGCGTAGATGATCCCTTATCGCTTACTAATCCTAAAGTTTATTTTGATTAAATATTGTATTAGTTTATGTATATTATTAATAAATTAGTTTTTTAAATATTATTTCAAAACTAATATGTATTTTATGATATATATTAGTGATTTAAATATTATATAGATAAAGATAAAAATCTATAATATTTAATTATTATAGATTTTTTTACCTACCATGTGGTTAAGATAATTCTCTGTTTTTAAATGTATACACTTAATGTTAGAAATATTTAATATTACTAAATACTATATATGAAAGTTACGTCATTTCTGAGCCCTGTTCGGTTGCGGAACAATATGATCCTTTATCGTTTAAAAATCATAAAATATGTTTTGATAAAATAATGTATAAGTTTAAGTATATCCTTAATACATTATTTTTTTAATATTATTTCTCAAAACTAATATATATTTTATAATATATATAAGTTTTTAAATACTATAGATTTTTTTAAAATGTGGTTAAGATAATGCTTTGTTTTTAAATGTAAACCCTTAATGTTAGAAAAATTGAATATTGGTAAATACTATTTGAAAGTTACGTTATTTCTGAGCCCTGTTCGGTTGGGGAACAATATGTGTAGATGATCCTATTGCAAATTCTATATGTTACGAATAGTTGACGAATTAAAGTTGTATTTAATATAATTTTTATTATTTAAGTTAAACTGTTACGCTAATTCTGGTAACACATATATTAAGTGGAAAAATTATTTGTTAAAAAAGAGAGGAGAGGAAGAAATAGGTTGTGTGTTCAGAAATCTTTTTTCATTTGGAGAAATTAACACCAAATGTTCGCCTCTTATATTTATAAATAAGATACTTATAATGAGGTATAGCTTCGTCCGAAAACACTAAAGTATATTTTGATAAAATATATGTTATTTCATAGTTTTAATTTCCTTTGAATTATTTTACATTGATTTCTTATCGACCACGTGGTTAAAATAATTCTTTACTTATAAATAACAAACTACTCGTAATGTTACAAAGATGGAATTTTGGTGAATATTCCAGAAAAGTTACGTTTGTTCTGAACCTAAGATTTTTACGGACAAGATGCGTTGAAAATCCTTTTATCGTTTGCAACTAATATATTATTTTTTAAATAAATTTCATTGTTTCATGTTTGTAATGAGCTTGTAAAAAACAACATGGGGCTGTGACAGTTTATTTTTTTCCACTATGTGATAAAATTGATTTTTTTTAAACAAAGTATGTATTGTATCGTATAAATCGTATATTTTTTTTTAACAAAGTATGTATTGTATTGTAAAAATATATCTAGATAAAAAATAATTTTTTATTTCTATTTACCTTTAAAAATTAAGACAGGTCTATGTCATTTATTTTTACTTACCATGTGGTAAAGTAAATTCTTTGTTAAGTGGAAAAATTTTACTGAAAACTGTTAGTGCAACAAAATCATAAATATTACGAATATTTTACTATTTAAATATGTTTTTCAAAACTAATCTTCACCTACTAATATTTAAAGAAGTAGTGTGCTTTTTTTTAGATTTGATTACTTAGCTAATGTAATCATTATGCGTTGTGCTATTTCTTTGTTTATTATGTCTTTAAAAATTAAATATTTTTATTCCTTAGTTCTATAATAAATTTATTGTTTATTATAAAACTTAGGAATAATTAGGGATAATAAAACAATTTTAACAAAAACTCAGGAATTTAAAACTCTATTGATAAATCTCCAGATTGTAATTTTTTTTAATTAATTAATTTTTTAAAATTTTTTCTCTTTGTGTGCTTTGAAATACATATATTACTGCTACAGAATATTACTGCTTATTTAACGTTAGTTTTTTTTTTATTTTATTGTGCTGTTTTAGTTTTCGCGCTTCTTTTTCCCCGTTTGTATCTTAACATAAAAGACTTAAGAAGACCATTTTGTAATTTTTTAAAACCATTATTGCCATTTAATCTTCATACAAGAAACTTTATTTAAAATAAAAATGAAAATTTACTTCGTTTGAAACTTTATTTAAAATAAAAATGAAAATTAATTCGTATCTGTAAAACTTGTTTCATGTTTGTAATACTATATGCGCAGTAAAACAAACGTGGAGGGAGCTTTGGGATCTGTAAAACCCATTTCATGTTTGTAACACTATGCGTGCAGTGAAACATACATCAACAATGTTGATGGCATTTCTGGGATAGTATAAAGTAATTGACATTGAATAATTATTCATATTTTTTGTGTACTTTTCTTTTTTTTAATTCGAAAAAATATAAAAAAAATAAAAAGTAGGTATTGATATACTGTCGATGTCCGTCCGTCTGTCTGTCCGCACCCCCCCCTCCAAAATCGGTTCTCGCCATCGGATCTTAAAAATTCTTTTTTTTTTGTTAGAAAGGTATGACCTCAGAGACCCGACTTTCATACTTTTTGTCCGTCTATATGTACGTCCAAACGAGCATAAATCTACTATCTGCCGGCGAATTTCTCTTTCAATTAATATTGAAATTCAACTTTGAGTCATTTAAATGGCTGTTGCTAAATCAACAATTTCACGAGAAAGTTTAAAAAAAAAAAAAACATATTTGAATCAAAATATTTTCTTGATGAATCAGTTTGGTATGACGTCATAAAATGCAGCACAATGTGAGTCTTTGATTGTTCATTAATTGTTTACTAAAAAAGCATTCATGTTTTTTGTTATTAATAAATATTTAATTATTCTTAGAACTACAAATGAATCGAGCAGACTATAAATATTAACTTAATTTGCCAAAGAATATTAAGGAAAATAGTTGATTTTCGCTTTTAGAACTTTAAATAACAGCCGGATGTTTCCATACCTTTTTTTCCCTAATGTGTATAAACCTCGTAAAGAAACGGCTGTGGGTGATATTTACTATTAGGAACCTAGCTGTTTGCCGATAAGAATTTCAGTAAGTATATAAGTAACAGGAAAGTAAGCTATTTTTGCTCTTTAAGAACTTCTTGTTTTTATGTGAAATGACAGTTTATTTTTATAATATATTTTGATTATCGCAAGTAACTAAATGCAGAGCTGGTTACTTAAGAAGAGTTTTTATGATATGAACCTTTTAAAAAATGGACACCAACTGATAACTATTTTATGACCCAACTGTATTGGGAAGTAAAACTCGAAGAAAATTTTTTTGTTACTTTATTTTCTCTAAACAATTTTCTTGAAAAATTGAAAATAAGTTTGTTGTAGAAATATTACTTTCCTTTCTCACTTAAGTCCCAATATTAGTTTGTTTTATGTTTTTGGATGTTTTATTTCTTATAATGGAAAAGTAATTTAAATTTTGTTATAACATAAAAGGATTGTAGCAAAATATATTTCAAATAAATTAGAGTTTAGTAAAACTACATGAAATATTTATTGATCTTAATAATCTTAATGTATATTATTATTCTTTTAAAAAATTGAGAGTAGAAACCAGACAAATTAAAAAGCCTATAAGAAATAAAAAAACTTTAAAGCAATAACTAATGTCTAAGAATTTTTATTGTTTGCTCTTTATTTTATACTGATGAATGCTTTAATTGGCTTTTAGCTTTGTTAATAGTTTTCATTTTTAGGGAGACTCAATTTATTTTCTCCATAAGAAATTTAATTATTTCCTTTATTCTTCTAATGAAAAAAAAGGAAGAAAGTTAATTTTTAGATTAATTTTTGCACAGGAAAATACCCGAAAACTTTTTGATACAAATAAGTACCGTCTACATAGTTATTAAGTTACCATTATTAAGGTATAGTTATTATGCAAAACATTTAATTTATATTCTGACGTTAAATTAATATTTTTTTTATTCGGCTTGAGGTCGTGTAATAATTAAAATAGTTAATGCAGCCGTAAAGGTTAGAGTTGAGTAAATTTTTCCTAAAGCTAATTAGTTAGTTTTTATTACCTGAAACTATACTCTAAATAGAAATTACGTAAACAGTAGGTTTGAGTTCGTGTTTGCTTAAGATTATTTTTCGCTAAGTATATCCCATTTGGGAAAATAAAACATTTAGTAGCGGCAGACAGTATAAATTTTATTTTTTGTAGCAGATACGCATTTTTATTTTCAATTAACTAATATGAAATCTAAGATAAAGTATTGAGATGGGGTCACACAAATCTGAAATGGATATTTGTTTTCTACACGTTTTGGAGGGATTCCGAAAAAGGGGATTTCGAACATCTGTCCATCTGTCCGTCCAGAGACAATGAATAATAAATATTTTGCACAGATTTGTGCCTTTTTTATATTCGACACACTAGATTTTAAGTTTGTACATTTGCTTCGTATACAATTCTCAAATATTAAAATTTATGTGTTTCTTATTAAATGAATGTAAAAAACACTTCAGGTATTAAAATTGGAACTTTACAGTATTTGCTCTTTTTCTATTGTGCATAAAAAAGTTTACACGTATAATTCCAAGGAATAGTTAATTGATAAAACTCATTTAAATTAATTATTAACAAAAATCTGTTGCATTTATCAGCAAAAAGTCATATAAATCGAGTCATTTACATTCTTATTGCATTAAAGTAATTTAAATTAATCAGTAATATTTTTATATATTAATAGTATACATAAAACTTAATTGTAGAGTACTTTTAGTAGTCATTTGTTAGTAAGGTACATTTTAACGAAAAAATATATTACTTTTATGCATACATTATTGGAGTTAAACGATTAATTAGTTGCAATTAATTACAGAGTAATTAAATGAATCAGGTTCTTTCTTATTGCAAATTTTAAAAATAAGAGGCGAAATAAAATTTAATGCTCTTTTAAAGTATCAAAATTACTCTATCAAAAAACATAAATAAAATAACTTAATGTAGTATATTCATTTATTAGGAAATAGCGTTGATTGTTGTATTATAAATATTTACACTTTCCTTAAATACTTAAATATGTTTTCGGTATATCCATGTAGATCCAAGTTAAAAAAGATATTTTTATTTAGAAAACTTAAAAAAAAAAACTTTTAATCGGAGTAGAGTTTGAGGTCTCGTAAAAAGAGAAAAATATACTGACTGATGTGCAATCGATAAGCCAGCCAGTTTAAAAACTCCAACTCCAACTTCAATTACACTTTAAGTGGAAAAATAACTGAATAAACTAAAGTTGGTAAACTTGGAAATAAATTTTGTAAAACTTACGGTTTGATGTTATTGATTTTTTAATTTTATCCATTTAGTATTTTTAAACTTTTGATTATATTTAGTAGATATGTAATAAAATTACAAGTTTTTTAATGCTAACTAACTTTAAAATGAATAAAAAAACCCGAATTTAATAGTTTTGTGTTCACCGCATAAATAATAATTTTGTCAACATTTAAAGCTTTTACTTAGTAAATTGTTTAAAACAATAATGATTGTTGATGCTATACATAGAAATCTGTGAAAGTTATGGAAAACTGCCATATCTAGTTTGTTTGGGAAATAAATGTTTCATAAATCAGGGTACGCTACTTATAATAAAAAAGAAAGTTCCCAAAAACTGTTTGTAGTATAAATTACAATATAAATCTCATCAATAAGTATTGCTTCGATTTAAAATTTCAATATTGTTATACTAATACGTATTTGAATTTTCAAAAATAAAATGACTCTTTCCTTTATATTAAACCCATTTTAATGACTAAGATAATGATAGCCAAATCTTCCTAAAGAGTCATTCCGCGTCAAATCGACCTGCTCAAAATCTTCATGTCACAGAATTCTATCATGATATTTCCCCAAGTACTAGAGACAAATTTATTCGACATGTTTTTTTTATTTTTTCAAAATTCTAAGAATTAAGAAAAATATGATTTTTTGAAACCGAAAAGTTAAGCCTAATTTTTGTCAATTAGCATTGCGGTCTATGGGAAATTTAGTATTTTCGAACGAGCGTAACTAAAAAGGGCAACCTGGAAACAACCAATAAATAAGTTTATGGAATACTATTACTAATGGTAACATTAATTCAAAGAGGTCTTTTGAGCAATTTAATTTAACGGCCATCCATCACATTTGCGAGTTTATTATGTCACAAAAAGAACATGTTTCTAGTTTTCGGTCACGTCACAAATCAGTTTAAAATAAAAATATAATGGGAATGTTTCAGATGATGCAACTATCTTGTTTTCATTTTTATACGTACTGTATTTCATTGGTTACTTCGTTTTGTCGCTCGAAATGACCGATATATATGAAAAAAAAACTTTTCTTTCTATTCACCCTTTCTTTAACAAATGTTTTGAACAGCAGACAAACAAAACAAGAAGTCTGAATAGTTTTAATGAGTAAAATATTCTTAAAATCGCATTTTTTAATACCGAAACAAAAGTAATTCCAAATAAAAAATGGCAACAAACCGTTGGAGCTGTTGCCATCCACGAAGTGAAACAGCCCCCATTGCGAATAAGTGATTTTCAGGAAGCTGTCGTAAGTTTTGATGTTTTGATCGATTGAACAATAAATATGCTGTGATGTGATTATATAAAATGAATTATACACTTTTATGTAATCTTATTATTCAAAATATTCTAAATTGTTATTATTTGTTATTAAAAATCATTTAAACTTAACAATAGTAAAAGTGATTTAAACTTAACTTTATCAAAAGACAATTTGGAAAAATCGTTAATACATGTTATTATATAAATTAGAATTAATTAAATTGTTTTAAAATATCTAAATAAATAAAATAACTCATTAATAAAAGGTAACTTAAATTAGCAACTAAGTGAAACCATGTATATTAATCCATATAACAAGCAATAAAATTAATAATTTATCTTAAAAAAATAAATCAATAAAATTAATGTTAATGTAATTTTTCTTTAAGATAAATGTGAGTTAAAGAAAATTGCTTCATTCACTTTAAATATTTAGTGTAAATTTCCTCCATAAAAAGTGGTAGCTTGTGCTGCCACCAGATTTGTAGAGTAACTTTACGCAAAGTAAAAAAAAAATAAGCTGTCTTTTTGTCATTTTACATGCCAAACAAACCAAAGTTAACGGAAACGTGTCACTTAACGAATTTGATTTGTTAATTTAAAAGTAAATAGAAAAAAAGTGTTATAATTCTAATAATTTTTGCATATTTTCTCTTGACAATAAAAAAAGTCATGTAGATATCTTTTAAGCGAACCTAATAAAAAAAGTTTTTTTCCTCTTAAAAACTATTAATTATTCACGATAGAAATTATTTTATCGTAAAAAAGACAATAAAAGTTGTCTAGTTAGAAATCATCGGGAAATAAATTAAATAAAACTTTTATAAAAATGAAAATTTAAGTGGAAAAACTTGAATTTAGCTTATACATACTGGTGTTAGTTTTTTTTTAAAGAATTTACTATGAAAGAAGCACTTGAAAATCATATGCTGTAAATTTCTAAAAGTTTTTTTTATAATATCTTTGATTTTATTTTTGCAACTCATTAATATTAATAAATTTTTATGGTAGCATACTTTTAAAGTCATTTTTGACAGATTTAAAAAACAAATTTCATTGTCTTGTTTACGCCAGTATAAATAATAAATTCTTTTATGATTTAAATTTCTTTTAGTCTATATATTATTCAAGAAAAAGCATATAATAACTTTTGTTTAGTGTGTTGTGTGTTTGCGTGTAGAAAAGACAATATCTCCATTTTGGATTTTCAAACCCCCATCGCAATACTTTTATTACCTTACATTTCATATTAGGTAATTGATAGTAAATAATTGAAAACATATTTATGTTTTGTTACGAATTTATTTTCTTTCCAAAAATCCCCATATTCCTCATATAAAAAATGTAAATAAACTTTTATTAAATCTGAAAAATAATAAGCGAATGTTTTATCCTTGCATTATTTATTGCATGCTATAAAAGATGTAGAAGCAAAGTTTTGTCAAGGGGTCTATGAAATATAAAGTTATATAAGATATAAATTTTTTTGAAAATGCCACCGAACCACTACCAGAATAAATATTTTACTTATAAAGTGCCTTATTGTTTGACTTTTAACAATGGTGCATGTAATAATACATGAAAAGTTAACATGTATGTAAATAACGTTTACATTGAAAACTATTTATTAGTTTTTGTAATAAAAGAGTTTGAACAAGGAAGCGCATAATTTGTAATAAAAAATTATGCTTATCAAAACTGCTTTTACTTATATACAAGGTGATACAAATAAAAGTGGCCCCAACGTAGAGATAAGAATGCGACAGAAATGTTGCCAAGTCAAAAAACATTGCAAAAACAGGTTTGCTAACTGAAGCTATTGATCGCTTCAATATTAAGCCCCAAAAAACACTTGGCGACTTATTTGCCGGCAACTATGCTATGGTTTGAGACGCTAATTGAAATGAAATCTAAACAAGTTTTGCAAAGCTGATTAAGAAAAATTCTCACAAGTGATTATTTCGGTCGTTATTTATCCTAGAGAATCGAGTTTTTTTTGTTTTTGTTCATACAAAACATTCTTAATTAGTTACAAGACACAAAATTTGCATTATGAAACGTCTTCATACAATACGAACTGAGATCTGAACTCGCAACTAGTCTATGAGTAGCTCTAATGCGAAGCCAATCCAATCCAACCAATGCGAAAACAGGTTTTATGCGGTTTCAAGCGTTTTTCTCGCCAAGCATTTCAACATATTCCTATCTCTAGACTGGGGCCACTTTTATTCGCCTCACCCTGTATTTTGAAATATGATATTGAATGTATCATTTGACTATGTATTGGTTCAATTTAGAATTACATCGATTTTTTTATGGTGCATTTGAGCTGGTTTTCGATTTTTCGACAGTGCATTTGAATTATTAAACTAAAAAGGTTTTTTTCATTTGATACAATTCTAAAAACTTTTTGTTGTTGAATTTGAACAATTGAAAAATAGGAAATGTGTTTTTAACTGTAAACATAATGAGTATTTTTCTTTTATGAAATGACTAGCAGTATGGTCCCGCCTTACTGGGAACCCGTTAACTTCGCATTGCTTCCTTTCAGAGGCATGCTTACTTGTGCAAATGCAATCAAAATCAAAACAAAATTAAATTCGTGTTAGTACATGCGCACTTAAAAAAGCAAACACTAATAGAGGATGAAGCAGCCTTAGGGCGAGCGCATATCTCAACCAAACTCAATCAATCAAACTAATAGAGGATGGCGTCAAGTCCCCGTTTCGGCCCGGTCCATGTATTTTCAAGCCATGTTATGGTCTCGCAATCCCACGTGGATGACGTATTTTTGAAACTAATTATATTAATTAAAAATCACAATCAAATATGAAAAAACTAAGCCTCAGGTGCACACGTAGGTGTTAAAAGGAATCTATATTAAAATTTTCGAATTTTTTAGTGCAGTCTAAGTAGGTCTTTTGCGATCCACACACACAGACAGACTCTTTCTTTTATTATTATAGATATATAATATATCTTATTATTTTATAATATATTCTGCAAAAAATTCTGAAAAAAATTGAAATAAACTTAAATTTGGTCTGAAAAATAATAAACGAATTTTTTTTGCATTATGTATTGCATATGCTATAATAGATAATAATAAGTTGAAGTAAAGTTTTGTGTCAAAGGGTATATGAAACATAAAAGATTTTCCCTGAAAAGATATTTGTTTTGAAAATGCAATGAACAGTTACGAAAATAAATATTTTAACAATAACATTTTTTAATGTTAGACTTTGAGCAAATTCTGCTGGTAACACTTAAAAAGTTAATCATTTGGTAAATAACATATTCAATGAAAACAATTTATTAGTTTCTGTAAAAAAAAAAGAGTTTTGGAAAAGTAGGTGTATAATTTGTAATAAAAAATTATTATTTTGATGTATTTTGTATCTAAAATGATGTCTTTTGAAATATGTTAAAGAATAGATAATATGGATGTGTATTAGTTCAGTTTAAAAAGGTTTGCATCGATAATTTTTTTATGGCGTATTTGAATTGATTTTCGAATTTTCAATGGTTTATTTGAATTTTAAAATGCAAATGGTTTCATTTCTATTTGAAACATTTCCATTTTTTGTTGTTGAATTTAAGCAAGAAAAAAAAGGTTGTTGTAAAATAGTATTTTTCCAACAAGTAAACAACAATGCGTTTTTTCTTTAGAGAAAATGAATTTTCCTATTCTTTTATGCATACAAGTTATAATATATTCCATTATGTCAAAATGTATTTGCAAAAAATGCGAAAATAAAACATTGCTTTTAAACATTTATTTTTATAGAACAAATGACTGGTTAAGGCAACAATAGCTACCTTTTAAAATTGTACCGTTACTTAAAAAATATGCATAAATTTGTAGTTTAGAAAATAACAGATAAAAACTTAAATATAGCAAATTGAAAAAAATTAGAATTTTTTTTTCATATTCAATAACTCAACCTTTTTATGGGAAACTATATATTTTTTTGGTGAAAAATAAAAATATTACTTTTAATATTGTTTTATTTTTTAATTATATTTTTCTCTATAATATAAAATTGTAATTGTCGGACGTTTGAAAGCCACGTGACTTACGCGGTTTCAGCCAATCAGACGCTGAAAGTAAGCTTAAGAGTTTGAAGTCATCGCATCGACCAATCAATTTTTTTTTCCACCTGATGATGAATAATTTCTATTTACTGATACGGCAACAGGGCACTCGAACTTTTTAAATGTTTTGAGTTTTGAGACGTAATTTCATTTATTACATTCAAGAGCGATATAACGAAGGATTTACTGTACTTAATAAAAATTTGTATTTTGAGTAAATAATGGTACAGCTATAATGTAATGGAATGCTTAGTGATTGCAGACTTTTAGGAAGAATGCGAGTTTTCTGCAAGTACAGGATGGTTATAAAATAACGCTCGCTATTCGGAGTGGTCTGTAGCTTGAATGAATAATCCAAATGCATTAAAAATTGAGACACTTATTAATCAAGAAGGGGGGAAAAGAATGGCATCATAAAAAACACAGAATCATAAAAAATAATCATAAAAAAGAATAATCATAAAAAACAAACTCGTCCCTTGACCAGAATCTGAATTACGAGGCGTCGTCAATTATGGCCAATTACTGCCAACACATCCAATTACGCCTCGTAATTTAGAACCCTGGTCAAGAGACGAGTTTGTTTTTTATGATTGCATTCTCCCCTCCCCCTTTCTTGATTAGTAAGTGTCTCAAAGTGTTTTGCATTTGGATTATTCATTCGAGCTACAGACCACTCCGAATAGCGAGCGTTATTTTATAACCACCCTGTACACCCTTCAAATGTGTTCTATTTATCTCGAAAGTGTTTATTTCTGCAATGCACCAAGGTACCGGTCGCGGCCTCACCACACCCATCTTCAGCATCGTAATATTTGATTAGTTGACCCACCCTATTCAGCAATGGGACTTTAAATGCCAAGTACATGTTCAAACTCGACGCCCTATTTAAACTCTAGTCACGATGCTCTAGCGAACTATTTTCGTATTATCTTGCCATTATATAATGTACTCTAAATATTTATTCCATTAGTATTAATTTTAATCTTACACACATTCGTGAATTTAAATAGATAAGTACTTTTGTTACAAGATTTTTTTTAGAATTCATTAGATTACTGTCAATTTTAACATAGTGTAACCACTTGGCTAAGTGAAATAAAATGAAGTAAAAAAAAAGCTGTTACATAAAAGTCTGTGAATTTCAGGAAGCTGCCGTAAGTTTTGATGTATTGATCGATTGAGCAATAAATTTGCTTTGATGTGAGGATATAAATGAATTATACAATTTTATGTTAAATATTATTATTCAAAATATTTTTAATTATTATTATTTGTTAATAAAATTAATTTAAACTTAACAATAGTAAAAGTCATTTAAACATATCTTTGTAAAAAGACATATGAACAAATCATTAATACAAGCTATTATAAAAATTAGAATTAATTGAATTGTTTTAAAATATATAAATAAATAAAATAACTCATTAATAAAAAGTAACTTAAATTAGCAACTAAGTGAAATCATGTATATTAATCCATATAACAAGCAATCAAATTAATAATTTATCTTAAAAAAATAAATCAATAAAATTAATGTTAATGTAATTTTTCTTTAAGATAAATGTGAGTTAAAGAAAATTGCTTCATTCACTTTAAATATAAAGTGTAAATTTCCTCCATAAAAAGTGGTAGCTTGTGTGCCACCAGATTTGTGGAGTAACCTTACGCAAAGTAAAAAAAAATAAGCTGTCTTTTTGTCATTTTACATGCCAAACAAACCAAAGTTAACGGAAACGTGCCACTCAACGAATTTGATTTGTTAATTTAAACTCGACGCCCTATTTAAACTCTAGTCACGATGCTCTAGCGAACTATTTTCGTATTATCTTGCCATTATATAATGTACTCTAAATATTTATTCCATTAGTATTAATTTTAATCTAACACACATTCGTGTATTTAAATAGATAAGTACTTTTGTTACAAGATTTTTTTTCAGAATTCATTAGATTACTCTCAATTTTAACATAGTTTAACCACTTGGCTAAGTTAAATGAAATGAAGTAAAAAAGAAGTGGTTACATAAAAGTCTGTTGTTGTCGGAGATTCTTTTTTGCTATCCGTTTTTAACCTCTTGTGTGTCCATCATGTGCAATATTTGATCTATTTTTTTTAATTAATCTTAGTAAGTTGCTTTTATATAAGTGTGTCTTCAACTTAAAAGAAAGAGAATTGCTTCAAAGCTATTTTACGAGTCTTATTCAACGCTGCGTACGATGTCTCCCTTAACGGTTGCGTTGGGTGCCTATTCAGGTGTTGGCTCGTCACTTGACTGTGGTTCTAAAATACGACGCCCGTAGCCTCGCGTATAGCTCTCGCGTAGCTCTAGTGCGACGATAATTCAAACCTAACCTAACCTAATGAGTCTTATTCTAAATACAACATGTTAAGACTTTGCGTCAACACATAGTTTTAAGCTTTTTCTCACTAGGCGATCAAAAATGAAACGCAGATTTAACAGTTCGGTTGATTCGTTCGATTACTAAATAAAAAGTCATGAGATAGAGCTTCTGAATTAGCAAACTTTGTAAGTTCAGGAGAAGAAAAAGTAGATTTGTAACAGAATCTGTTTCTTAGACAGCTTAGACACAGCAGTTGAGCTCGACAAGAAGCACATTGATATGGTTGGTTGGTTGATATACATATATTTTCAGGCTTGTGTGCTTGCTCAGAGAGCCGCTTATAAACCTTCGTCAAGTAAGACAGTCACAACACACACACTCATATACGTGACTGCACTATTTCACTGCACACATATACGTGACAGATGCTGCCATCCATCACGCGCCACCTCCACAATTTAGACATGTCCCTGAAGGGGAGGAAGAAGCACATTAATTATACACCCTTAGAAAGAGGGTTAGGTTGAATACCGTCATTCTAGACCTACACAAGGGTGACGGGCTTCATAATTTTGAACCACAGTCAAGTGAAGAGCCGTCACCTGAGTATTAGGCACCCAACTCTTCTTTTAAAGGCCGGCATCGTAAGCAGCGGCGGTACTTAAGGAGGGAGAATATTTAAAGTGCACTTTCTCTGCACTGGGTGTTCTTCGTCGGACATTTTTTTGGATGCAAGAGCCGTTTGTAGATCGGTTATAGTAGTCGGTTATAGCCGTTTATAGGTAGTTATATTGGCGATCCCCGGGCCCGAACCCGGAACCTTTCGCATCCAATTCAAACACTTAAACCGACTGGGTACTGCATCCTTCACACTTTAGATAGAAAATCGCCAAACGCTAGCTAGCTGTAACTTGAGGATTCGTGAATCGTCAAAAATGAAAGTGTTATTTTTAAGAGTGCGGGTGACGAATAGACAGACGAACGACTAAAGGATTGAAAGATTGTTATACCTTCGACTTTTTATGTTATAAAAACAGGGTGGAAGAAAGTAATGGGTACTGGGGAGAAAATGATCATAAATGAATTGCTATATTTCCAAAATGTGTTATAATTTGCTACATTTGACTTATCTCTGCTTGATTTAATACGTTTTTACATACACTCTTAAAACAAAAGAGTGAATTCCACTCCAGTTGGAGAAGTGCATTTTCGACACTGGAAAGGCGTGAATATTATCTCAGACTGAGTTAAAATCACTCGTTCGTTTCAAGAGTGTACAATTATTAATTAAATCCAAGAATTTTTAACCACCGCTAAGGACAGATAAAAAATTAAAAAAAAAACACACACCACAATTTATCACGCTGACTTTCTTTCAAAGATGCCCTCTTCCATTACACATTACCCAAGCACACCAAGCCTAATCCAAACAATGGCCGACGTTAATTACCAACTGACGTCATCGTCTTATTTAACACGACGCGGCCATTAAGTAAATCACTTGTCCAAGTATCTTCGTCTAGGGGATATAATTGCTCAGGCCTCCTGTCTTACTACATGGATGCTGTAACTGCCATCGCAGCTTGATTTATATCGCATTTACTACTCCAGAGTTAAGAAGGAGATAGATATGTTTGACGAGAAATAAGGTGAAGCAGCCAGAAAAGTTGCCAAGCACCCCTAGTAAGCCCAAACAAACCGTTCAATCTACGTTAGTTTCTGCTCCGGAATGCATCATTTTATTTCGTAAAAAAAAATTAAAAATTAAAAAAGGACAGTTTGCGAAGTTGCAAGCTGTAATCAAGAGAACTAAGATGGTAGTAATTTCCTTCACAGGTTAAAAAAATGCATTGAATTTATAGTTTCTATTAGAGAGTCAAAAATCACAAAGTCGAGGAACTAAGCCTATACAAACTCCACTGTAGAGTAGAGCAGAGACCCGCTTATAAAACTTCGCCAAGTAAGACAGACACAACACACATATACGTGACAGATGCTGCCATCTATCGCCACCTCCGCAATTTAGACATGTCCCTGATGGAGAGGGAAATAGTCTGCAGAGACCTGTACCCGTGGAAACTGTGCAATGACTGCTCATAGGACTTTCGGACCCACATATTTAACGAACACGTACGTACATCGCATATACTCTTCAGTAATACAGGGTCTCGATCGCCGGACCTTCCGATCCCGAGATCTTAACCACTAGGCTCCACACGCCCCAGCCTAAATTTCCTCTACTGTTCGCCGTAGGATCTGGAGATAAGTTGCTTATGCTGAATTATCGTAGCGATATACGGTGCGATGCAAAAGTTTATGCAATGACGTCATTTAGCTGTAAAATTTTGAATTTTGATAGTGCAAATACAAAAACCCGTATACATATTAAAACGAAATTGAAATGCTATAATTGAAACATAATTGTTTGATTTGATGTAACAATAATTCTTTGCATAAAACAAGAAATTTGTATGTTGCAAAAGTTTAAACACAAGGCCTAATTTCGCATTTTTATTGATGAATTGTATTTGTTTAAATGATAAATTAAAAAAACACACGATCCGGTGACCTAAAAAGATTTAATAACAATATGGGTTCAATTTTACACCAAACAGACAATATAACAACTTTAAATCTTATTAGAGCTACACGAAGTGGATCTCTTCAGACGTAGATCTTGAGGGAAATGAGATTGCGAACACTTTGCCAAAGGCGGGTGCTGGTTAAACCTGTGTTCCGTCAGGCCTCTCACCTTTCTCGGTTTGGTTTATTGGTTTGAACACTAGAGCTACACGAGGGCTATTCGCGACGGGCGTCGTATTTTAGAACCACAGTCAAGTGACGTGCTGGCACCTGAATAGGCCCCCAACGCAGCAGTTAAGGGCGACATCGTACGCAGCGTTGGGACTTTGAAGGCTATTTTAAGTGGATTCTCTTACACGGGGTATTATTCGTCGGACATTTTTGCTTGCACGGGCTGTTTATGGGACGGCTGATATTTCGGCGATGCCCGGACCCGAATCCGGGACCTTTCGCATGCTAGGCGAGTGCCTAACCGACTGGTCTCCCCACTCACCTTTCTAGGAGATTCACTCTAAAGATTAAACATTTGAATAGGACAACTTGGATTGTTCCCCCAATTTAAAACCACAGTCAAGTGATGAGCTGACACCTGAGTAGGCACTCAACGGAAATTTTAAGGGCGACTTCGTAAGCGGCGTTTCTACTTTGGAGCCGTTTCTATGGACTTAGAGAATGAATTTAAAGCAAAAAAGAAATCATTCTAATTAATAAATTAATCGTTAATTTTGTTAATTATTTTTTTCTTAGCAAACAAATTTTGTCAGGCACACTTTTAAATATTTACTTATTTAAAATACAAGTATACGTGATAATCGCAAACTAAATACTGGTATAATGTAAGAATGGATTACGATCGTTTACTCAGGACCTCATTATAGGATTAAGAAAGAACGTTTTATTGCTTTTATTGGATAGTCTGTTATATTGCCGCATTAAGAGTTTACGTAAATGGAATTTTGGTGAACTAATTCGATGGTGCTTGTTTCTTTATTTAAAGGCGTTATAATGTCGTATAGAATACTAAAGCAATGACTTTAGTTTATAAGTGTGTTTTGAAAGCTTTTAGAAATTAATGAAACTATGTTTCTTCCATGTGTTCCAAATTTAAAAACTATATCTTTTAAATGTGCTAGATTTTTTTCGTGCGTTTTATATTAAAAAACTATATATTTTTTTAAATGTACTATATTTGTGCCGTGTGTTCCAAATGTAAAACTATATTTTTAAGGGACGCTAATTTGCTTAAAACTCTATTTTTACAACTCAAAAACTACTCTGGTAATTCAAACACTTAATTTTTTCAAAACCTTATTTGTTCATTTTGAAAACTAATTTGCTCGAAACTACATTTATTTATATTCCAAATTTAAAAAAGTCGTCTTAAATATCTAGTTTCCATTAACCTGCATTTTGGGCAATATGATACGTCACATTTTGAGAAGTTATTACAAGATGACACCCTTTATTCTCCAAATGTCATTCACGTGACACTTTTAGTAACTTTATTATGTACAAAATATTATATTATTCACCGATGATGTTATTGTTTTCTATTCACTCAACGCAATGATTCATGTCCCTCGAGAACCCTACCGTAACACAGAAATGAAACGTGATGCTTTGATAGTAAGGTTTACCATGATTGATAAATAACATTTGAATATATAATGGTTTTTGTGAAACAAAGATTTTGAGTGGTTATCGTCTTACTAAGCAATTGGATGTCATCATTTCAATCATCAATTGGTTATCATGTTTCAAAATAAGAATAGTTTGCTTCTCATAAAAAAAATTTGCATTTTTACACTTAATTTCCTTTTTTTTACAATTAATTTCCGTAATTTAGTTATATCAGAGTCGGTTGGTTGTTGGTAGATTTATACAGGGTGGTTATAAAATAACGCTCGCAATTCGGAGTGGTCTGTAGCTTGAATGAATAATCCAAATGCATCAAAAGTTGAGACACTTACTAATCAAGAAGGGGGGAAAAGAATGGAATCATAAAGAAGATAGAATCCTAAAAAATAATAATGAAAAAGAATAATCATAAAAAACAACCTCGTCTCTTGACCAGGGTTCTAAATTAAGAGGCGTCGTCAATTACGGCCAATTACGGCCAACGCAGCTAATTACGCTTCGTAATTTAGAACCCTGGTCAAGAGACGAGTTTCTTTATTTCGAAAAAGAATGGAATCATGAAAAAGAAACTCGTATCGTGACCAAGGTTCTAAATTACGAGGCATAGCCAATTATGGCTAATTACGGCCAACACATGCAATTACGCCTCTTAATTTAGAACCCTGATCAAGTGAAGAGTTTGTTTTTTATGATTCCATCCCCCCCCCTTCTTGATTAGTAAGTGTCTCAAAGTTTTTGCATTTGGATTATTCATTAAAGCTACAGACCGCCGGTCCACTGGCACAATGGTTAGTGTACTAGCCTTTGGAGCTGCTGGGCTCGGGTTCGAATCCCGATCAAGGCATGGATGTTTGTGTTTGTCAATAAATGTTGTTATTTGTCTATGTGTTTGTGGCGTTCTTCTTTGTGTGTCTCTTGTGACTGTCTCTTCTGGCGAGCGGGGTAATGGGCTATATAGCCTACGCCCTTCCCTTCTAGAGGGCGCAATCACTGTCATTTGTCATAAAGCTACAGACCACTCCGAGTAGCGAGCGTTATTTTATAACCACCCTGTACATCAGCGTCTACTGATGAATTGCGCTCCGAAATGCAACGCAATCGGACGCAACAATCCGAAATGCGAAACGCGAATTCTTTGTCACCATCGTGATACATTTTTCATATGGATCTGTGGAATTTAGTACTCTCTATACGACCTAGACTACGATTATTATTATTTGATTTATGTATCCAATAACATGGATACGAATATATGAATTCGTGAAAGATAGATGTGGAAATGTAATATCAATATTTATAACTTAAATATAATGTAAATATCTGGTACTTGAATTTAATGTGAATCTTGGTTTTTATCATGTCCATGTAGATGGTTGGTGGACTTTTGTAGCTGGTTTATTGATTCGCCAGAGGAGCGCCGTTATGATGAGTGGTAGGGGCTGGGGAGCCAAGTCAGTTAGGCATTCGCTTTGCATGCGGAAGGTCCCAGGTTTGGGTCCGGGCATCGCCCAAATAACTGCCGAAGTATAAACGGCCAGAGACATAACATAGAGTGGACTGCGCATTCATAGTAAAGCAGCTTAGGGATGGAAAACCAAAACCGGCGGTCCCGGTTTTGATTGAAAACCGGTTTTTTTTGTATGAGGCCCTACGGTACCGAAAACCGGTTTTTAGGGAAAAACCGATGGAAAATGGAAAACCAGTTTTTTCTAAAAAACCGCTATCCCTTGCAGATTAGCATTATGTCCTAAACATCATAAATCGCCAAGAGGGGAAAGGTTGCTACATATGGCAACTTAACGCTACCGTTTCGTTACGAACTATTCCAAATTGTCGCAAGACCTGAATATCAGCTAGCAAACCGAAGTGGAGACTACCATCAATATCCATGTCACGTGGGTTTCTACCAATCACGGCAGCTTGAATTTTTTTTAATGTTTTTGCAGACGATTTTTTGAGCATTGTTGGAATTTTTCTCTTTTGGCTTAAATAATAAATATTTAATTACATTCTTTTAATCTCTGAGCATGTTAACAATCGTGAATGTTGTACTCTTAATTCAGTAACGTTTTGTGCAAGATGCCAAATGCTTGTGAATTCCTAATTGTAAAGAGGGGTATAAAAAAGGATTAGTCACACTTTCACGTCTAAAATTTATTTAGTTCTGCATACTTTTAGTAATTGTGTGTTCGTCATAAACTATAATTTCTATCGAGGGAATTTATTCTAAAAGTGCTTTTATACTGAAGAATCATATTCATGATTAAATCAACGTTGTTAGAACTCTAATTATAATAAATATTTTGGGCCAAGTCAATTAAATTAATGGTCTGAACATTGACAGCTTGAAGTAGAATATTTTTTTTACAATTTGGTCAAAACGAAACCTGTTTTTGCAATCGCAGTTTTTGAGTTATTTATATTTAAAAAGTAGAGCATTTGTTGAATTTGGAATATGTTGATGTGTTTTTGAAAGTTGATTTATTCCAGGTGAAATAAAGGAAGAATCAATATTTCAAAATATATATATATTTGATTTTTTTTAATAAAGGAAGAAGCAATATTTCAAAAAAAAATATGTATATTTGATTTTTTTTAAAAAAAAATCAGACCGTTAGAACGAAAGTTATAGAGACGGCAGAAAATATTCACCATGTCAATACCAACTTATATTACAGCAACACTCTACATAAACCTACTAATGTTCTTTTAAATTAATTTTTAATAAAGAGTCCACATTCAATTGTTTAAGTAATCTTAAATAGACGCACAAAATCAGAGAAATAATCTTAAGAGGATCTTAAAATACTAGCGATTCATCCTTGCTCCTTTCCAAGCTTCTTTATCATAACATTAGATTGTCGGCCTCTGTGTTCAGGTCGTTGTGGAAAAACTTGCCAAATGGTAAACTCGCCATAGATGCAAGCCAAACGCGACACAGTCATGTGACTGTGTAAGTTAGATGTTTAGGACACTTTAGGTTTGCCAATGCGCAGTCCACTCTATGTTATGTCTCTGTAAACGGCCCGTGCAGGCAAAAATGGCCGACGAATAATACCCCGTGTGGCGGGAGTGCACGTTTAATATATTTGAAAGTCCAACTCTGCGTAATGAGTCACCCCTTAACTGTTGCGTTGGGTGTCGACTCAAGTGTCGGCTCTTTACTTGACTGTGGTTCTATAATATGACGCTCGGCGCCAATAGCCCTCGTGAAGCTCTAGTGAGACGACAATTCAAACTAAATTAAACAATTATCAGTTGCAGAAAGTGCGTACTGCATACTTTTCATATGTGATCAGTTGTATTTTTTAGTATATTTCGTATATTATGATTCTGACGCAACTAATACAAGCCTGTAATTTAGAACCGTTTGATGGGGCAATGTCGAGACTGAGCGGAATTCATCGGGGTTCAGGAAAAATATAGTAAGTTTAATTATAGAAATGGAGAAGAATATGATGATGTGCAATCTGTAAATTGAAATGAATATAAAACCTTTTTAAATTTCAAAATAACTTCTCTTGTCTTATTTTTAAGAATCCTAAAAGAAAATCCATGCAATTGTGTTTTATCACAAAATTTCATAAACTTGAAGAAAAATAAAAAATAAAAACCTTTCTTGAGAAACTGCATATTTCTTTGCGATTCTTAGGTACAACAAATCTATTTATTAATGACCTTAATATTCCTTCAATTATGGCCTCAAGAGGTTGCATTGTTTATCTGAAAAAACATTGTAAAACTTGACGTATTATTATATTTGGAATCTATTGAAGTTTTGAAGAATTCTGTAGTAAAAAGTATAGTTACTGGAAATTATTTTCATTTTTTTTTGTTTTTTTAAAAAAATAACTCGATAAAATTACTGTTCGGCTTGCATGCTGTTTTTATTCAAAATAATAATGGAACAAATGTAAGAAAAAAAAGGCATTTAATAGCATTTCTACATTTTCATTTCGTTGAAACTATTTTGAAGTTTAAAATGGTCGCTCAAAATTCATTTATCAGCAATTGATCAGGACAAAAAGAAAAAAAAAAACTTGAGTTTTATTAAAGTTCTAAGTTTTACCGAGCAGATAACTATTTCCTTCAATACAAAAAATTCAACAACGCCCCCCCCCCCCCCCCTCTAAAATCGTTCAGCTTTAAAACTTGATGCTGTTGTCTAGACAAGTAGATGTTCTTTTTCAATGGGACAAACTAATAGAATATTTATTATTTATTTCGCAAACTGACGGAACAAATACACAATAAAAATAAATCAAAACATTTTTATTCATATTTTTCGATTTCAAAAACATGGTTTGAGCAAGATTGGGTTAATTCATAAACAGGTCATTTATTTTCAAGGTTATGGATTTGTTTTGGCCATTTTTACGGCGAATGAAAATATGAAAAATAATAAATCTTTTTATTGTTAGTAAATGGTATCTGGTTGGTTTAAAGGGAAATTTATTTGCGAAATACGGTTAATATAAAGCTTGTGTGACATTGAAAGAACCATTTCAAGTGCGGGTTAAGCTGAAGTTTGCAAAGGTTAAATGCAAAAGTTTTAGATGAATTGCTTTTGTCAACAGTTTAGTTTAACAGAATTAAAAATACGCGTAGGTAAACTTAAATTTTTGAGCAAGCCTTTATAGGATGCGTATTCATAATACTTCGGTAGACTGGGGATAGTTTATGTTTTTTTCTTATGGATTGTAGATTTTTTGCCTATATTTTGAAGAAAACAAGATGTAATTGCCTGTCTCACAAGTTTGTCTACAAACTAGCATAACTTCTCCAAAATCAATCGCACAACTTCTTCCCTGTTTGATTTTGAGTAATATTTATGTAAAATAAGTCGACACGGAAACTTGGGGTAGCTAAGTCATTTTTATTTAGCTGCTAAATATTGGCAAATGATAAATTTGCCGTCTGAAGTCGACTGTAGAGTGGGACTGAATGAATCTACAAAAAAATGGGGAAGAATGTCGAATTTTCCCCCAGAGTCAAGATTATTCGTGGAAAAGGTGCAAGTTGGGACTGAATGAATCTACAAAAGGTGTAGAATGAATCTACAAAAAAAATTGGGGAAGAATGTCGAATTTTCCCCCAAAGACCAATCAGAGTCTAGATTATTCGTGGAAAAGGTGTAAGTTGGGACTGAATGAATCTACAAAAGGTGTAGAGTGGGACTGAATGAATCTACAAAAAAAAATGGGGAAGAATGTCGAATTTTCCCCCAGAGTCAAGATTATTCGTGGAAAAGATGTAAGTTGGGACTGAATGAATCTACAAAAGGTGTAGAGTGGGACTGAATGAATCAACACAAAAAAAAATGGGGAAGAATGTCGAATTTTTCCCCACAAGACCAATCAGAGTCAAGATTATTCAAGATGACTCAGCAAAGTTTCTGTGGTACTGATTGATCTAGGCGACTGTTTATCACCGACAGGGTGTAGTTGAGATGTTAAATTAATAAATGATATTAAGGATATGTGAAAAAGGTAATTTAATTAATTAAGTTTAATGGGGTTTAAAAAGTAACTAAGTTTGGGGTTAAAAATATAAGATTTGGAGGCGGTAAGTTATCATATGTCATTTATTTTCAGGAACTATTGCTTATAGTCTTTGGGATAAAAAATTTTGCGTATTACAAAATAAAAGCATTTAGATAAAGTTGGTCCAAACAAACCAAGTAAAACAATTTATATTCACAATTAAACTACCTCAAAATTTCAAAACCTAAAAACTTCGTAGAATCACTTTTATACTTTATAATATAGTAAAGGAATTAAGCTTTTTTTCTTTGGATAACATTGGTTTTTGTATAGTAAAAGTTATGTTACAAAGATAAAATACGAAGTTTATACAAACCAAAAAAAAAAAAAAAAATCTTCACAATTAGGCTATCTTAAAATTCCAATTCAAAAACCAAAAAAAGCACTTCCAGAAATTATAAAACTTCCGGGAAATAAAAATAATATGTTTTTTTTTTCGCATTTTTTTCCCATCTGAAACAATTTCCAGGTTTCAATTTTCTGCTTTGCTGGAGGCATTTGCTCCTTGGAAAACCGTTTTTCTTTTAATCAAAATTTTATGTTTTTTAATGCTTCGTCGGTGGCAACGGAAATGAGTAATCCCGGGAATAAACTCCAATCCCGTAACGAGTTATAGCTTAAGTTGAAGAGCTTAGTGGAAGAACGTGTCAAGTGACAAAAAGGTGAAAACGGGAAACTCAGCTTTAAAGTTTTTCGTTTGAACTTAGATACGTTAAAAACTGCAATTTAAAAATGGTAAAAAATGTACTTAATTTAAAGTTTATGAAAAGAGGAAATCTTGTTGTAGTTAAAGGAAGGAATAGCACATTCATTGGCAAAAATCTCAATTTCGTCACTTAGCATGTTTTTTTCAACTAAGATCTTCAAATGTCAAATATTATTTTTGTTAAAGGAAATATACATTTTTTGGGGGAGAGGTAAAATAAATTTCTATTATGGATCTTTTTTACTGGAGTGGTCTATTTCGTTTTATTATGCACTTGCAAATTAAAATTGTAGCGTTTTTGCATATTGTCCACTGCACTTGTTTATCCATAGAGTCTTTCGATACGCATAAGGTTCCCGTTTTTATTATACTTGGAAAATATATCTCTTCGTAGAAGAAAAAGCATAAGGATACTGACGAAAAAAAAACAAACAAATTATTGGGAGTCTAAAAGAAGAACGAAAATAAGAAACAAACCCGTTTTATTTCACTATTATTCGTCATTTGAAAAAGTGCGTATCAAAATAGAATTAAGTGTTTATAACTTGACATGGGTTCGATAAAACTAATTTTTTTAATCCCTTTATGCATCGAAAAAAGTTTCGATTTTAATTGTTTGTTGCTAAATGTTACCTATTTTGCAATTAATTAGAATACAAAAGGGTAAAAATAGTTGTGACATAAATTGCACTTTATGTCCCAAATTTAATTTACTCCTTTTTAACTCATAATTAATAAATTGTACTGACTAACAATGATATTTGACGAATGGATCTCCTTTACCTTTAGTCTTTGATGTGTTGAAACCGCGCACTGCATCAATAAAAGCCACACTATCATATACTATTTTCCCTCCCACGAACAATGAAAAGTAATACAGGATGTCCTAAAAGTTTCCGAACTCCAAATTTAAAAAATCATTATCCGTTTTTAATTTTTCAAATCTTGACTTTAACGTCTACTTATTACTTCATCAAATCTTTTGTTTTCATCGCTTGGTTTTTTTCGTGCTCAAGTTGTTCTGTAATAAAATTCCATGTCATTTTGTTCTTCATTGCAACATGATTTTTCACGCATTCAGAGCTGCTTGAGGGCGGCTCATTTTGGATGCAAATCATAATGAAAGGGAAGAGAAAGTAAAGAATTTTGGCGACATAAATATCCAATTGATGCCATACCGAGTAAAGATACTCCATATAAACTCGTCCAGAGATTTCGTGCGTCATCAGGTTCGGTGGAAGATTAACATAGAAGTGACAGACCGAAAATTGTTACACCAGATTTTGTGCAAGAAACTCAACGAAGGATATTGCAATCTGTTTTTCTAGTAAGCTGTTGATGGAACTGTATCGAGAAAACTTATCCACAATTTTTTGCATTATTAGAAGTGAATGAATGAGATTCTTGGTTCCAACAAGGCGGTGCAACATGCGATACAAGTAATGAAACCATGGACATGCTTCAACATTTTTTAAGCGTTTGACTCTTCTCAAGAAATCTTGGGCCACCTCGTTCACCCAAATTGAGTACACCTGACTTTTTTTCTTTGGGGTTATTTAAAGAACAAAGTTTATGAAGATAATCCACAATTAATAGAGAATCTGAAAAATGCCCTCATGCTAAGGATAAAAGAAGTCACTACCAGCATCTTAAAACGCGTTTCTAAAAATATGCGCAAAACGCCATCAGGTGTGCTTCGACGAAAGGGGTGGACAATTTGATCATTTAATATAAATGTAAGTTCCAAATTTTTTCCTACGTTTTGTTAAAAGTGCTTACACCATTAGCATAAAAACAATGTTTTAAAGTTTGTTGTTTTGAGTGTAAAAATTCACGAATCGTCAGTACGGGAACTTTTAGGACACCCCTACCAACGGTCTTTAAAGCAGTACTTATAAGTTCCATTAGACGCGTTTACATGAGCCATCGAATCCATGGAATGCCGCAATCCCCATTAGGGGAAAAAAGGTCGAGCAGGATTTCTCATCCAAATGATGGTCTGTGGCCGAATCCATGGTATGAAACATCAGACCCTCCTTCATTGGAAGGTTTGCGAAACCACCCAATGAACACTGCAATTCCGGTTCTGTCTGGGAGAAAATGCACAAGAGGGAAAATTTGCGCAGTTTGTTCTTCAATCCATGGATTCGATGGCTCATGTAAACGCGCCTATTGAGGCATCATGAGTTGACACTGATTACTAAAGTAAAATTTTTAGGAAGAATTTATTTTACCATTATAGACTCTAATGTGCTAAAACCAAATGACCATTTACTATAATGCTATTTTAAACATTTTGCACTTGGTTTCCCCAAAATTATGATTTTTAGTGTCTGCAACGGCTGTGTGGTGAAGTGTTTCACCATATTTTTTGTATTATGGTCGACCATTTTTTCTGGTTTCTGTTTTTAAAATTCGAAAAAGGGTTCAACCGAATAATGGAAATGTGTTGAAATATTTCACCGCACAGCCATTGCAGATACTAGGAACCATAATTTTGGTGAAACAGAGCGCCACATTTTAGCATTGTTATAATTGCCAGTCCTTGGCTGAGTGGTTAAGGCATCCGCCTCAGGATTCAGCCTTCTCAGGAGTGCAGGGGTTCGAATCCCACCTACTGCCAGTCACCTATAAACCGTATATCTGTACCGGGAAAGAGTAGAAAATCCAACTTGTGACGGATGGGCACACTGGGACAGACGTGATCGTTAAATCTGTGGAGTCCAAAGTCCCGACGGCGTCAGCGTACGATGTCGCTCGAAGTTCCGTTGGGTGACAGCTCAGGTGTCGACCTCGTCACTTGACCAGGGTTCTAAATTACGAGGCGTTATTGGTTGTGTTAAAGCTCCTTATAGAGGCTAGAAATAGGCAGCCGGAAACGATTACACTACACTACAACTACATTGTATAAGTTTCTACTAAATAAGCTCTATAAACAGCAAAATTGTTCTAGCTTTTAAAACGAAGTCATATCTATATGCAATAGTTATTCTTTAATATTAGAGCCTAAGCATAGCAGAAAAAGCTTTAACAAATTTATCCTTCAATTAATTCATATGTTGAAGCGTTAAATATATTTTCTTACTCATATACCCTTATTAAATCCCTAACACCAGAAAAATCATAACTGATCATAGGGATAAAAGATTGTTCTCTTTGTCAGAAGCTTCAATAAATCCCTTTGTGCTTCGTTCCCCTTGTTATTCTTCGCCTTTCAAGATAGGACGAAAATGTCGAAACAATTATGGTATTATATTGAACTAACAAAGAAATCACACATGCTTGTTCAATTTAGGGATAAAAGATGATAGTGGATAATTCCTTTTAGTTTTTTATTATTGTTTTAGTTAATTGCATTAAACTGAGGAAATATTTTATTTGGACTATTAAGTTTTTGAGAACAATTAATATTGAAATGCAACTTCTGTTTTTAATAAGAATTCCCGAAACGTGAGTGAAAGGGTTAACAAAATTTCGAAAACTGTGTTTTATCCAGAGGCAATGCGGTGTTGCTTTTTGTTTTGTAAAAAAAATGGCTACATAAAATAAATAAAACACAGTAAAATACATTGAGGCATTAATTGATTTGAAAGATAAATTACCAACATTGGCTTTCACAAATGGAGCAAACTGCACACTGTGGTTTATAAAGATTGCAAAGGCATTTAGTTGGTTTGAGAATTGACGAAATTTTTAGTATTAAATTTAAAAGTTATGCTCATTTGCATTTAGTTAATCTAAAAAAGAATAAATATTACCAAAAAAATTCAAATATTCACTAATAATGCATATTTTACCACGAAGAAAAAATTACTTATTTATGAGATCACCTAGCACACATAGGAATGACAAAGTGTGTGTTAAAAAAAAAAACTCCCAGAAAAAGGTTTTTCACATTTAAGGGGGAGTGGGCTCACTGGACAGCGGGTCTCCAAACTCAAGTGCCTCAGTGGTGTTAATCCAATGGGAAAAAAAACTACTACATTTCTCCGGATGTATTAAATTTTTCACAATCGTTTTTTTAAACTAATAAATGCAGATAACAAATATCTATCTTTCCACCTTTTGAAATTTATTTGAATAATTTGTGTAAAATTATTTATTGAAAATTAAAAAAATGTATTTGAACCAATTTTAACCTCTCTCTTTCGGGGTCATCCTCCAAAACGTGTAACAAACACAAATAGTCCAGTAAAATAAAACATTTTGGTATACAAAAGGTCAAGTAGTTTTGATTTTTGGATATGATATGTAATGGAGGTCTAATTAAGAATCCAAGTTTGTGATCTTGGGGCGCCGCCGCTCGCTGCGCCCCAAGGTCAAACGTCGGTCATTTTTTAGTTTTTGCAGATTTTCTCCTTAAAGGCTTGGTTTTACAACAAAGTGATGAATGCAACAATTAAAGAGGGATAAATATGCTACAATTTGAGTGCATGTTGGTGTTTTTATGCCCAATAGTTCATGAGATACAGCTCCTCAAAGTTAGTGTAAATTACGAAAAAATTGTGTTTTTCAAAATTTAGCAATTTTTTTCTCCAAAAGATTTATTTAATAGCAAGATTATTACTTTTTAATTGATTTGTTCACGTTACCGTAGGATAATTAAAGGTTTCAGAGGTTTTTTTATGTTTGTGTTTCATTTTGAAGATCAAGGAAAGCCTAGCCACAGCGCGCCCCAAATAGAAAATTTGGATATATCGCGCCCTAACATTCAGTAAACCTGTTGTAAAAAAAGGGAGTTACTTTACGGGGTCGGACAGTTTTAATTTTTGAATGTGTTTTGTATTTTGGAAGTCTAACTAAGAATCCAAGTTTGTGACCTTGGGGCGCCGCCGCTGGCTGCGCCCCAAAGTCAAAAATCGGACATTTCACAGTTTTTTCAGATGTACTCCCTGAAGGTTTGGTTTTACAACACAATAATGAATAAAACAATTAAAAAGGGATAAATATGCTACAGTTTGAGTGCATAATGGTGTTTTTGAGCCAAATAGTTCCCGAGATACAGCTTCGCAAAGTTAGTGTAAATTGCGAAAAGTTTGTCATTTTCAAAATTTAACAAATTTTTTCTTCAAAGGATTTATTTAATCGCCAAGTTATTACCTTTTAATTGATTTGTAAACGTTACCATAGGGTTTTTTAAAGTATCGTTTGCTTTTTTGTGTTTGTGTTCCATTTTCAAGATCAAGGCAAGGCTTGCCACCGCCACGCGCCCCAAATGGAAAATTTGTATAAATCGCGCCCCAACGTTCACTAAACCTGTTTTAGAAAAAGGGAGTGTCATATTGGTATGACGTAACCTAATAGAGGTCGGGTAGTTTTAATTTTTGAGCATGTTTTATCTATTGAAAGTCTAATTAAGAATTCAAGTTTTTGACCCAGGGGTACTGTCGCAGGCTGCGCCAAATCAGAAAAACGATGAAATTTTCTTAATTATTTAGTTTTTCTCGATTTACTCTCGGAAAGGTTAATTCTACAAAAAAAAAAAAAACAGTTATTACCTACATAGAGATCTCTCCGAGAACAACTAATTACTCGATCCCTGATCTCGTGGACGGTCATTTTGCCGCTTAAGTTTGTGATACTTTTTAAATTTTTGTTATCTTACAAGTGTCTAGTTCTATCTTCGAAAATGACTTTTTAATCTAGAAATCCTTTGATTCTTTAATGAGACCAAATGTGCATGCTCATGTAATCGGTTAACAAAAAAGAGTATGTTCAGTGCACGTGGACTTCAAAACGAAGGAATTAACAACTATGTACAAAACACATTATGCACTGGTCTTAAACCAAGAGCATTAAACACAATTATGTTCATCTACCTAACTAGAAAACCCCTTTCATATTTCTGTGAAGAAATCTCTGTAAAACATTAGATTGTTGTAGAACTGGCAAACGCCATATATTTGACTCATTAAAAAAATTAGTAACCTCGGATAAATTGACAGTCTATCTAACTTGAATTTTGTCATTTTAATTCTAATAATCATGAAAAAAAAACGAGGTTGCTATCATAGTAACCTAGCTTTATACCAATCCCATTCGAGAGGATTTTTTCATGCCCCAACAGTTTTGTACCTGAAAATACGATCGTAGGGCATGAAACAGTGCTGCATTGTTGCAAGTGAAACATCAGTTTAAACAATTAGCTTGACCTTGGGGTGCCCCCAACGGCGGCGCCCCAAGTAGCATATTTATCCTGTTACTGTTATTTTTACTAACTATTATAATTATCCTGTAACTGTAGCATATTTATCCCTCTTTAATTGTTTTATTCGTTATTGTGTTGTAAAACCAAACCTTCAGAGAGTACATCTGAAAAAAAAACTGTGAAATGTCCGATTTTTGACTTTGGGGCGTAGCCAGCGGCGGCGCCCCAAGGTCACAAACTTGGATTCTTAGTTAGACTTCCAAAATATAAAACACATCCAAAAATTAAAACTATCCGAGTAAAGTAACTTCCTTTTTTTACAACAGGTTTACTGAATGTTAGGGCGCGATATATCCAAATTTTCCATTTGGGGCGCGCTGTGCTTAGGCTTTCCTTGATCTTTAAAATGAAACACAAACATAAAAAACAACCTCTGAAACCTTAAATTATCCTATGGTAACATGAACAAATCAATTAAAAAGTAATAATATTGATTAGGGTGGTCCTTATTAACATGGCAAAAAATAATTTTTCGATTTTGGAACGGGCCACCCTCTCAATTTGTTTATTCATATGAAAAAATAATTCCTGCAAAATTTTAGCCAAATCAATTAGTAATAACACGTGCCCCACGGGGCTTAAAGTTTTGAAAAACGCAAAATTTTAGGGTGTTTTTTTAATAATTCCATTATAAGTCAATATCTATGCCAAATAAGAAAACATACTCAATACAAATGTTATAGATTATAAAATTTCCTACAACTTTGTAATTTACACTTTTGATCTATGAGTAACAGGTAATGATTTATGGGGAAAAGAATGAGCGATATTTTACTAGATTGTAAATCTCCCCCCCCCCCCCCATGGCCACACTACGCAAACGATATCCTTCAAATGGTGCGACATAAGCAATTATTTAGATAACTGTTAACCGTTCTGTCTTAAAATTAACTAATAAGTTACTGATGTGCAGGTATTTAATTAAAAAAAAACATGTTTAAAAAATATGCCGTAATTTTAAGACTTTGGGCTGTCTGGGCCGTCGCGTGGGCGGGGCAGAGGGTGCAACATTAAAGTGATTATTTAGATTAACTTTTAACTGGTTATGTCTGAAATTTAATTAAAAAGGGGCAGATTCAAGTTTTTCAAAAAAAAAAAAAACTTAAAATGTACCATGATTTAAAGACTGTTGGCTGTCAGGACCGTCACGTGGGTGAGAGAGGGGGGGGGGGGGCACTTTCGCTAAGGAGTAAGTTTTTTAAAGGCAAAAGCGATACGCCATGAGTCATACATTTATCCACATATGTTTTCAACCCCTGTATAATGGTTACTGCCTCTAGTTGAAGTAATCGAAAATTTCTTCCATATGGTAATGGCAGAAAAGATGTGAAACCAATGTAATTGCTAAAAAGACTTTGTTGCGTTCTAAAAAAGCTAATGCGTTTTTTTTAATTGATAGAACAAGCAATTTCTAACTAATTTCGGACCTTTGTTAAATGTTTCATATAAAGTTCGTGTATACGTACTGATACGTTCGTACCGAGTTATGCTCGAAAATAAAAATTTATTTTTGCTACAATTAAAAACCAAGTAACTGGTGCCAAATTGTTATTTCTTGGAGATTTGTTACTCATATTATTTTTAAATATGGTTAATTAAACCTGAATTCACACGAGTGTTTTCGTTGCAATGGATGAAAATCTAATTTTAGAGGAAAACATGTATTCCTACCTGCAAAATATAACACTACAAATGAATGGTTGTAAAACAGATTTGAATGACAGAGATACCACATTAAGGAAGATTTCAAGGAATTACATCCTTTATAATGTTCAATTCTGAAAATTGTCTGAAAGGAAGTTTTAAGATCCTTAAACTTCGTAAATTTTGCAGCATAAAGAGGTGTGAAGTTAATTGAAGAATTCAACTCTCAGTTTACAAAGGATGAATCCAAAAAACCATTTATTTTACAGACCATGCAAGACTGTCTTAAAAATTACACATCACACTATTAAAAATCTATACTATAGCAATACAATAATGACAATATAGTAAGTTAAAAGTGCATGGAAATCGGGCATGAAAACCCCAGTTTTTATGTTCAGTACCGGAACAATTTACAAAGGATTACATTCTAAATTAGTTTCTTACTTGTAGAGAAAATTAAAAAACTAGAAAACGTCAATAATACAGTATTTTCAATAAGTTTCGAAAAGAAAGGGGGGAATATTTTATACAGGAATATTAATAGTATAGGGAAATTTATAATATTTATTCTCTAAAAATGTTCTTTTTCTTTCAATTTATCTGGTTTTCATAAATGAATTTATTACACTTACTTATACTAAATTCCTTTTAAAAATTCACTATTTTAGATTTTCTTTTTATTATTAATAAAATATTAAGATTAACCAATTAAAATATTAAGATAAACCAATGACCCCTTCTCCCATATTGTACATTCAAAACAGCACTGGTTAGCAACATAATTACATTTCTAAGAATGTCATTTGCTTACTAGCTGCACAAATAGTTCAGTAAATAACCTATATTAATTTTTGAAAGTGCCCCCCCTGCCCCACCCACGCGACGGCCCTGACAGCCAAAGGTCTTGAAATGGCGGTATATTTTAAACATGTTTTTTTTAATTAAATACCTGCACATCAGTAACTTTTTAGTTAATTTTTAGACAGAACAGTTAAAAGTTATCTAAATAATTACTTATGTCGCACCATTGTGAAGGATATCGCTTGCGTAGTGTGGCCATGGGGGGATTTACAATCTAGTAAAATGTCGCTTGTTCTTTTCCCCATAACTCATAACCTGTTACTCATAGATCAAAAGTGTAAATTACAAAGTTGTAAGAAATTTTATAGTCTACAACATTTGTATTGAGTATGTTTTCTTGTTTGGCATAGATATTGATTTATAATGGAATTATTAAAAATACACCCTAAAATTTTGAGTTTTTCAAAACTTTAAGCCCCGTGGGGCACGTGTTAATACTAATTGATTTGGCTAAAATTTTGCAGGAATTATTTTTTCATATGAATTAACAATTTGAGGGGGTGGCCCGTTCAAAAATCGAAAATTTATTTTTAAGGACCACCCTAATATTGATATTAAATAAATCTTTTGGAGAAAAAAATTGCTAAATTTTGAAAAACACAATTTTTTCGTAATTTACACTAACTTTTAGGAGCTGTATCTCAGCAACTATTACGCTTAAAAACACCAACATGCACTCAAATTGTAGCATATTTTTCCTTCTTTAATTGTTGTATTCATCACTTTGTTGAAAAACCAAGCCTTTAAGGAGAAAATCTGCAAAAACTAAAAAATGACCGACGCGTGACCTTGGGGCGTAGTGAGCGGCGGCGCCCCAAGGTCACAAACTTGGATTCTAAATTAGACCTCCATTACATATAACATATCCAAAAATCAGAACTACTTGACCTTTTGTTAGGTAACCCCTCTTTTTCGCGACAGATTTACTGGACTAAAAATGTCAGTTCCGGATTTCACACTTTTTTTTCAAATGGATGATGAGATTGTAAGAATGAGGAAATGTAAAGCAATAGGGTTGTTTCACGCCGTAGATGGCAACAGCTCCATCGGTTTGTTTTCCCTTGTTGCTTGAGATAATTTATGTTCGGCATTCGAAAATGAATTTTCTAAGAATATGTTACTAATTAAAATTTTGAAATTAAAACTTCTTGCTGCGTTGTTAGTTGTTCAAGACATTTGTCAACGAATGCTTGAATAGGAGTTTCTTTACATCTATATTAGTCATTTTGAGAGTAAACCCGAAGCAAATAATGAAATTGCAGTACGAAAACAGAAGCAACCAATTAAATCCATTACTGATAAAAATGAAAAACAAGAGAATAACTTCATCTGAAACATTTGCATTATAATACTTTTTAAAAACTAAGTTAGAATTGTTTCAGGTAACCAATTTTAAAACTAGTAGTCAATTCTAATACAATTCATAAAAACATCGCCTACTATATATGTGAGTTAAAACTTAAGAGCGCTAAGATTTTTGATTGGTTTCTCTAGAAATGATAAAAATTATAGTTTTCTTTTACAACTTTGCGGCAGACGATTTTTAATTAAAATAACTCTTACGGTGCACAAAGATGCAAACAGCGACAGATATGATAAAACTACTCTCATATCAATCTAAAAAAAGCGAAATAAAACACTCGAAAAACTTTTTCCGTTTTATGAACCGAAATAAAATTTAATTCGAATTTTATAACCGAAGAGAACTTACGTATGATTGGAAAGAATCCTCATTAAAAGTAATTGAATATGAAAGTCTCGGAAATATGTTTTGTGTGTAAAAGTGTTTTAAAACTATTAGCTTTTTTGATAAAAAGGGTTTTCTGGATTGCTGTTATTTTCCAAACTCTCTAGCTATGTGAAAGATAGACGTATTTTTATAGTCCGGCTGTGACTTTTTGGAAATATGTTTTGCACATAAAAGTGTTTTGAAACTGTTAGCTTTTTTGAGAAGGAGGTTTTCAGGATTGCTGGTATTTTTTAAACTCTCTAGCTACGTAAAAGATAGACATATTTATATAGTCCGGCTGTGACTTTTTGGCATTCCAAAAATTTTGATTGTGGAATGTTCCATTTTGAAAGTAGGTAATGTAATCGTTTCCGGCTGCCTATTTCTAGCCTCCTTTCGGAGTTTTAACACAGTCAATGACGCCTCGTAATTTAGAACGGTGGTCAAGTGACGAGGTCGACACCTGAGTGGGCACCCAATGGAACTTCGAGCGACATCGTACGCTGACGCCGTCGGGACTTTGGACTCACCGATTTAACGAGCACGCCTGTCCCAGTGTACTCGTGCCCATCCGTCACGAGTTGGATTTTTCTTCTCTTTCCAGTACTGAGATCCGATTTATAAGATGACTGGCAGTAGGTGGGATTCGAACCTGAGAAGGTTGAATCCTGAGGCTGATGTCTTAACCACTCGGCCACGGATGGGCCTTGATAACATGTAGAGAACCTAATGGAGGAAGGGTTGCCAACCACATGCTGTTTGGTGAGCATAAGAGGTTTTTCGTACGTTTGGTTGAAAATGATGTCTCACACTAAAACTACACATGGGTCATTTGTGAAAGGATTATTACAGTTAATTGCTGATGGTAGTCATCAATTGCACATACATTTTTTTTCGCTATTGACTTGATCGTCAATAGATTTGCATGATCTGTATATTGTATCATTTAACACATTCATTATCACCTCGGGGAGGGCTATAGGTCAAAACATAGCTGTACAATAATAGTGAACCCGATATAAGTTCGAACTGCACTTTACTTGAGAAACTGTTTCTGAATAATACTGAATAATAACTGAAACTGAATAATACTTACACTCCTTGCCAACCTAAGGTGGGTAAATATGGAGAAGATCCTTCCGCGCATGTAAAGATTTCCATAAATTATTTGTGAATCAACCCAGGAAACATGTTCAAAACATTAATTCTATTAAGATCTAACATATTTGAATATTATTTGAGAAAATTTCGCAGTTTTATCAGAATGAAAAGTGTATTTTGGTTAAATTGTATTCATATCATTCTGTATGTAAATATTACTTGACAAGAGTTTCCAACTAACGGACCAACCGCGCTTCTCCGTCTGCCTTTTTACTCCTTGTTTTTACCCAAGTCATTTTGGCAAGGAGTGTAAGGATGTCAAAGACGAGAAAAATACCCAGGAAGGTGCCTTCCTTGGCTTGACAGTTTAATCCACCACTCCAGCGTTGTTTAGTATATGAAAAAAATTAACATGAATTTTCTAACTATGAAGACACATCCTTTTTTTTACATTGTAGATTAGCTGATGGGACTACTAATCAGTAGTCTACATAACTCTGGATCAGAAGGTTAATTTAGCTTAAAGTGTTTAACGTTGAAACAAGGCTAGTTATGAACAGGTACAAATGTATATTTTATTAAAAGAAATAAATAAAAAGAAAAATCTTAGCTGCGCTTATGGCACAGTGCTAAGCTTAGACTTTGGAAAGTTAACAAAGCGAGACTGCCGGTACATAAGCAGTACACGCTTATATAGAGATAATCAAAATAAATCGAATTTGCATATACATAAGTTAGATATCATACAATAATACACATTGGTGGAAATAGTTCGTTGTACTAGAACGTCAAATTTGCTTGCACCACACATCAAAATGAACAAGTAATAATAACAAGTAGAGTTGTCTTTAATTTCCTTTTTTCTTGCAGGAGCTGCGACGACGAAGAGGATTTAACAAGAGCGGATCGGCTGCTTCAACTTATTGGTAAAGATTCATTCAATTACAAATAGTTTTATTCAATTTATTAAAATTAAATTTTTGGATAACGTTAAAATATTCATGAAATATCTGTAATTTCAGATGAGGCAAAAAAAAAAAACCCGTTTCAAATGAGTGAACTTATTGGTAGTTTTATTGAACTTATTAAATTAAATTTTTTTGATAACATTAAAATATTCATGAAATAAAGTTTTTAAAATAAATTTCAGTTGAGGCACAAAAAACATGTTTTATATGAGTGAATTGATAAAAAATATAATCTAATATTCAAATTTAACTCATTGTTTACTTTAACATAAAACTGATTTAATGACATAATATTCGTATGTATTTTATGAGTTTAATTAGTGTGAGACCAGACGCACTACATTTTGCAATACAGTTTAGTTTGTTATTCAACTATCTAACTATAAAAACTGCAAAAAGTCGTTAAATTCTAAGGGAAATGTGTAAAAACTTCTTTGAAGAGAGCGTTTTTCTCCATTTCTTAGGAAGCTCGAATTATCTTTTTAACCAAACTAGGTTATCTGATTAGTATGAAAGAGTACAGCAATAACGAATTTATTTTCATTATATAATAATAAGAATTGCTGGCCATCTCATTCATTTTTAACACTGCAACAGCAATAAAAAAAATAGAATACAGGGTGGTTAAAAAATAACGCTCGCTATTTGGAATGGTCTGTAGCTAGAATGGATAATCCAAATGCAAAAAAACTTTGAGACACTTACTAATCAAGAAGGTGGAAAAGTATGGAATCATAAAAAACAAATTCGTCTCTTGACCAGGGTTCCTGTATAAGCGGGTCTCTGATCAAGCACACAAGCCGGAATATATATGTACCGACCCAAAATCTGCACTTTTTAAAAAACGTCCCCTAACACTTTCTGCCACTAAGCTTTTCAATAGTTTATTTCCATTTAAACAGACTCTGTCGGCATTAACTGCTGTTTAATTGTATGTTAGAGCATTAAAACTTTTGTCTAAAATTTCGATCAAATTTCAATGTTTGAGATACCAATGAAACTTGTTTTAATAAAATCCAAAGAAACTACAAGTCTTTTAGAAAGAACTTCAAAAATTAAATAAAAAAAATTGTTAAGTCTCTTTGGGGACGGTCCATGAGTGGATATTTCCGAGCTTTGAAATAGAATTATGCGCAAGAAATGCAATTAAATTATGAACTCTTTATTGCTTTATTTTTCTCTAAAACATGGTACTGAAAATTTAGAAGAAGAATTTAAAAAAAATTATTCAGTGGTATATTAGGTCCGATTTAATACCCTTTGTATTGGCAATGGCCGAAAAAAAATAATAAATCTTAGACTATCATTATAATTTTAGTGCAATATTTTTTCTAAAAACAATATAAATAAATTCTTCTTCTTCTTATTTTTTATTATTTTAGTAAAAATAACTTTTCCTTACATAAAGAAATATTCATATCCATATTTTTGAGGCAATATAATAAATCTAAAAAAGTTAAGTAAAAAGGCTATTGTATATTTTTAAACCAGTCATGATGAATGGGCACTTCATACTGATAAATGTTTTGAAAGGTTTTATTTATATAATCAATTTTGAAATAAAAATAGTTTCATGAAGCACGTAAGTACACATCAGAAGTCCGGCATTTTCAAATTGAGTGGAAGAAATCTTTTGATTCTCAATTCAGTAAACTTCAATTATTTTCAAATCAAATTGCATGCAAATACCAAAATATCAAACTAGTTAATAAACTGAAATTTAAAATCGAAGTTTGTTGAAATTCGCTTTAAGTTAAAAGGTTTAATATATATTCGAACAATTTTGGTGGAAAATTTATTCCGGAAATGCTAAGTAAATTATGTAGATTGTGTTTTTGACTTTGCACAAATAACTCCAAAATTTTAACTAAATAAAGTTTAATTTTCGGTAGGTAATAAATATTTTAAATAAATAAATTGTTTTTTCGTTATCAAAAGAATATCAAAGCATTATTCCTACGATTGTCTTGCTTACGTTCATTCCTTAATCTATTTAAAATATTAATCTAGTTAAGAATTTTTCAGTTTAAACTAAATGAAATTAAACCCTAAATTGAATTTTTAGGGAATTTGAATTTCTAAAATTTATGGTTAAGTCAATAATAATTCACTTTATTAATGTTTCAAACAAATTATAGTGTGAAAAATGTAAAACATTTATATTTTTATAAATTGACAGTAAATTAAAACTGTTTATTAAAATATAATATTATTTATTAAAGAAAATAACTGGATTTTGTATAATTTAGAGCTTAAAAATTATCGTAATATCTGGGAAAAAGCACAGTAACTGATAAATTGAAATGTTTGAGTAAAAATTTTAAAATATGCACAATTTGAAGATTTAACTAAGATGCAATTTTTAGGCTATTTGGTTTGAAATAATGTTCTCTGGGGATACATGATAGTTATTGACAACAGTCGTGAGATTTGCTATAAATTTTAGTTCTTTCTCGAGGGAGCGCCTCAGTGGCTGAGAGATATTACGTGTCCACCTCATAAGCCCAAATCGCGGGTTCGATCCCCGACTGAGTAGTAAGAATTCCGGGTTGGGAAAATTGTGGGAGAGCATTCAAAAGATCCATTGAGTACCCTTTTAGCTTGGCTTGAGTTATCTCAGCAAATTAAATCTAGGCACACTTTAACAACCAGAGGGAGTTCAGATTCGTTGCAACCTGAGCGTCGAAATTGGTAATAAGAGTTGAATAGATGGTGCCACAAGACAAAGAAATACTATCTCTCAGTACTGGGGAATATGCCGATTATGTGAAAAAAGACTAATCGTCAATAAAGCAATTCCGTTAGAAAAAAGTCCTTTCGATACACCTTTGAACTATAATCGGCTTGCTCACGTAACTTTTCTTTCTTTAACATATACTACTTACATTCTTTCTTTTATTCATGGATTTCATTAGTGGTTTGAGTTATTAGTGGTGTGGCATGATAAGCTCCTCCTACTACATTGATTAATCTATCGAGACTCTATTTTTTTTAATTCCTGTGGAACTGTTGCCACTCAACACTGAAATATGCCCTTTGCAGGATTTTTGTCACATATTTAAATACTCTTATAGTTAACCATGTTTTAATGTTTTGTACCTACAAGATAGGAGGAGAAGTGCCCAAAAATGAATTCTAGATTAGCGACTAAGATTCTTGATCTTTGCAAATTTTAACGAGTTTATATTGTATTTAAACAATTGAACTATTTTAAAGAAATTTATGATGATAATTTTTATTTATATTAAAACAAGATAGTTAACACTTTTTTTTTTGTAGATCTATCTCTTTTCAGATACAACCCAATATTAAATCTAGTATTTTTAGAACTTCAAAACCAAACTAACCTTTAACCCTTTCAGTCCCAAAAATTTACTACACTACAGAAACTTCTGATATTCAAAAAATAAACTTATTTTAGGTCAAATATACGGGTTCCATAAGAAAAAAAAGTTCATTTAAATTTTTTATATGGTTTTTGAAATAATGCCAACATTTTTTAACTGTGGAAAACAACAAAATAAAAAAATATATATTACCTAAAAACACTTCGAGTTATGTATTTTAAGGTATCTGACCATATTATTAAAAAAATAGCAATTATTTTAATCGAAATAGTTTAAATTGTGTTTTAAATATGTAGAACTGAAGTGAACTTATCAAAAATCAGGTGAAACGCTTGTTGGCTATTTTCTGAATAAAAAAAATAGTAGTTCTGACTTCTATTGAGTTTAATGTAAAATATTGTTGAATAGAACAAAGCGTGAAGAATCGAATGATGTGTATTTGGATGTCATAACGGGACATAAACATTTTGAAAAAAAATATTGAAAGTGATGATGCCAAATGGCATCACTGGGACTGAAAGGGTTAAATCTAGTATTTTTAGACCTTCAAAACCAAACTAACCTTTAACTAAAACTTCAACTTCATTTCGCTAATGCTTGCTAAATGGAATAAATTATTCTTAATTCGGAATTTTCCTTCGTTTATTCCAGAGCGCCTTGGGGACGATGGGTTTGGCGACTTGCAGCTCAAGGTCAATCAATACGTAAGTAGTAGAAGTTATTTTTCTTAAATTCTAATTCGCAGACGACTTTTTGATCCCCTTTAATCTGTTCGAATGACAATCGAATTCGAAGTTTTGGTGAGTGTTATGTGTTCTCTTTGGGAGTTCTATCTCTTGAGAGCTAATTCAAAGTTAAGGTTAGAGTGAAGATAATTGGAAATCGATAAAAAGTAGAGTTTTATTTGCTGGAGAGTAAACTAAACAAAGAAATTATGTTTTATGAATGGGGTCAAGTGGGGTAAGTGTGATTGGGGGTAAGTGTGATAAACAGCTCTTGTAACTTTGGAAATCAGTCTAAAAATCTGAAAGTTTGCAATATATAACATTAGACCACTTATAATTAAACTAAAAAGAAATATTGACCTTATTTTTTGTTTAAAGAAAGTTTTGAGCTTGTGAATTTAAGTGCAACTGTCTTCTTTTTATGTGGGTTTTCCTATATGGGGTAAGTGTGATAAAACAGCAATGGATTTTGAAATGCAAATTTTGTACACTTAAAATTGGAATTCAAACATATAATTTTTTTCTACATATGTATGTTTCTTATAATAATTCACTACCAATTTTAGGATTTGTAATTTACTTGAAGCAGAGAACGAATTTTCTTAATGAAAAATGCAGAAACCCTATCACACTTACCCCACTTGACCCTATTTGAAAGATAGGTTCGTTCAAAGATATGTATAGGTTAAGAGATTTTTTAATAAATGGAATGGTTGGGATCAGATGATGCAACCCTTTTATTTTCGTTTTCCCATATCCTACGAGTTCATTGGTTGTTTCGGTTTCACTTTCAATATGACCGTCATTGATGAAAATCAACTTTTTTTATACAAGCGTTCTTTAACAAATGATTTGAACAACCAATAATATCATATGATTATGTGGCATGTAAAAGATCCCTGGAGGGTCCATTTGGCTTGGGTTCTCTTGGCTTACTTTAACATCCACAGAGAACTCAGATTCTTTGTAATCTGCTGGTCAAAATTGGTAGCGAGAGTCGCCTAGATGGTGCTGCAAAAAAATTGGCTCCCAGTTCTGGGGAATATGCCGATCTGCAAAGGCTTGACCGCAATTGTTGCTGCCCCATTAGAAAAAAATACTGAGTTTAAATAACTTAAGGTGGCTCCCTACCTAAATTGGTCTAATTTTTTTAATATTTTAAAATTCCCCTTTTTTTTATTGGTAGGAATGGATAATAATAGTAAACGAAGAAATCGACACAAAATGACAGAATTAAATATATATATTTCTTAAATTTGCAATTTTTTAAGAAATTTTCTTTACAGGTAACAAGTTGTAAGTTGTGGTAATGTAATTTTTTTAAAAATGAGGAACTCCATAAAAATATTTTGAGTTGCGTAGATATTATTTCAAAACACACATGGACTTAAAATGAATACATTATGACAATTTAATTTTGTTTCATCAAGAATTTTTTTAAATATCAGGTTTTGAAGTAACCCTTTAAATAAAAGGCAGGGTTTTTAGTAATCCCTTTTGACAGCTACGACTTTTGTTTAAATTACCATATTAGTAAGTAACATCTATTTTTAAGTAAAAACTGGAGAGTTTCATTTTAAACAATAAAAAAAGTCTTAAAATTTATCACTTCCAGAAAGGGAAACATCTTATTAGTACGAGATCAAAATGAGTTAATAACCACAAACTCTACTTTAGTTACAAACTTACTCTATTATGGCGAAAGGAAGCCATTTAGTAGACAATGTTTCAAGATATTCTCGTTCCAGAATTGAAATTTATTTTGAGTCAGAGCTTTCTACTTAAGGAAAAAATTGTACGGCTTCAGTCTTCCTCATATCTTCTAACGAGTGTGCAAATAACCTTACGAAAGAACACGTAATTCTTCTTTGTACTGCTTTTCATAAAATCAAATTAGTTTTGGCGAAACAATAAATTATTAAACACACATTAAAAGCATGAGCCATTTAGAAATTGAGTTTATTTTAAAGCAATTTAAAGCTTATTTTATTCTACAGGGTGGGGCAAATAAAAGTGACCCAACATGGAAGTAGGAATAAGTTAATAATGCTGCCAAGTCAAAAATCAATGCAAAAACAGGTTTACAAATGAAGCCATTGATCCCTTCGATATTAAGCCCAAACAAACGATTGTTGATTTATTTGATGGTAAATAATATATAGTTTTGCAAGTTAGTTAGAATGCAAGACAAACTATTGAATATGTACTAGGGCCCGAAAAAGATTTTATTACATTACAAGAGTTTCCAACGAACGAACCAACCGCGCTTTTCCCTCTGCCTTTTTACTCTTTATTTTTACCCAAGTTAGGTTGGCAAGGAGTGTAGTCACATTTTACAAACATGCTATAAAGTAAATATTTTTGCATTGATTTAAATTACACTGAAAAGAACCAATAAAGAGAAAACCATTAAGAAAACTAAATTAATCGAATTACATTAATTTTGTAAGATAATTAAAGGCGACGCCTACGTCAAGTTACATCAACGCTAGATTTAAATCCCGCATACAAACCACCCGACAGCTAATTTGTCTAAACCACAACATTCCCGACCAGAGTAAAGCCACAGTTACATCAAGCATTGTCTACTTCCCCACAAACAAATCCCACTCCATCCCAATTGAAGAGTTTGGGGGAAAAACGCGCTAAGTGACAAAAAGGTGAAAACGAGAAAATGAGCTTTTGAAGTTTATCGTTTGCACTCAGATATGTTGAAAACGGTACTTCCAAACCGTAAAAAATGTACTAAACTTTAAGCTTATGTACACGAGGAAGCTTGCTAACGTTAAAGAAGTTAGTAATATGTTCATTGACAGAAAAATCTCAATTTTTTTTCAAAAATTTCATTTAGCACGTTCTTCCACTAAGCTCTTCAATTGAATAGTCCATTGCATTGAAAGCTTTTAGAATACTAAAAGCTTTCATCACAAAACCAATTTCGTACTTTTTATACTCTAAATTACATCAATACTTTATACAATATAAGAGTAAAGAGACGGTGAAATGATCTAATAGAGTTGTAAAAAAGAGGGTCCATTTAGAAAGTACAAAACACTCAGCGAACATAATTAACAACAGACTTCAATTTGTCGTTTTCCCTCGCGATGCCGTGTGCTCAGGTCATCAGCGGTCAAAATGTCAATAATGAAACCCAATATTTGCCCGGTGCGATCGAAGCTTTTCGCTTCTCCTTTCTTCACCCCTTCTTGAATCGGCTGCGTAGGACGCTTACGTTGGTAGTTGTGTTAAAGAAAATAACACATTGTTTGCAATAACCTGTTCTGATGTTGTTGTTGACTTATTCCTCTCGTTCTAGCCGGATCTCGAAGGTTAAGAAATAAAAGAGAAGAAGAGGACTTGAATAAATATATTTTTTCCAGATAAGACAGTGTAAAATGCGATCGGGAGAAGCCTGTCCAGTTGCACTTGCATACGCTAAATAAATATTTCGCCCAAATTCAAAAAAGACTAACGTGTCCACTTATGAGCCTACATAGGATGAACTGTATGGCTCTATCAGCCCTTATTAACTGTTCTCTCTCTCTCTCTCTCTCTCTCTCTCTCTCTCTCTCTCTCACACACACACACAATGTACAGAGTAACTTGGGTATTAATTGTCAGATTTAGAAAAGGCCAGGTAAAAAAAAAAACGTTTTGTTTAACACACGAAAGGAGAAGGTAGTTGGTAAGGAGTTTGACTGAGGATATTCTTGTCCTGTGATCGATTACGGACTTCGACACTATTACTTATGAATGGTTTGGATAGTTACAATGTAAAAAAATACCTGTAATTTTGCGAGCATTTGCCCCTCAATTTTTATTGGCAATAGCTTTATTTGATGCAAAACTGTCTGACCCACTCAATAAACGGCATTATCCCTCAGGCTAGGGATCCCTCAAGTAGGGCGATTCCCGTATTTTTACATATTAGCCCATCTATTGGCTATAGGGTAGGGTAGGTCCTTACAATATTCCAGCTTGTGTGCTTGATCAGAGACCAATTATATAAGCCCTCGTCAAATAAGACATACTGAGAAATAATTTTTACTGTAACAGAGAAAGGAAAGTACACCCAGGGCGAAGGCGGGAATTGAACCCGCTCCCTTTACAGCTCGCATACTGCATGCGTAACGGTCCAAACCACTCGGCCATCCGGGCCCCTTGGCTATAGGGAATGATGGGCATGATTTTTTTTGTAATGGGGTGTGACTGGAATCTCTGCTGCTGTTCCCTGCCAGTTATTTTAACCCTTTCGCTACGAAGGATTTTTTGCTTCCTTGTAATATTTGGTAGGAATTACATTATCGAATCCTTAGTTGTTCGGGCGTTTTGGGGCGCTTCAGTAACGGAAGGGTTAAAGGGATTTTTTTAAACAGTGTTGGGTATTACACTGAGATGCAAATGTTTTGACAATGACATCATTTAGCTTCAAAATTTAGATTTGTGATAGTATAATTACAAAAGCCCCCTAAACATATTAAAAACATATTTTGAAAAGATATAATCGAAACATAATTGTTTGATTTGACTATATAAATATGTTTCTGCATAAATAAAAATGTGTATGCTGCAAAAGTTCAGACAAAAATACGAGAATATGCTAATTTAAAGCAAATAATGGCTTAAATATTGCATTTGTAATGATGAATTGTATTTTTGCTTATTATAAATTAAAAAAAAACACTGTATCCGGTGAACTAAACATATTTAACAACAATATTGGTTCATTTTTTGCACTAAACAGACAATGTAGTCACTTTAAATCTTTATTCAAATCATATTTGAATCAAATGTACAATTTAACATCTCTAAATATGAACTGAATGCCTACCAGTCCATCACCTTAAAGTTCTGTCACGAATTCGCGGATTTATAGGAATACATTGGCTGATTTTCCTGATGAAACGCGCAGTCTTTCCCATATAAAATAAAAAAAAGCGACATATTTATTCTTTTCTGCTGCACTTTAGTGCAATGTATAGTATGGTATGGTAAGTACATATATTCAATTAAATGCAGTTCTGGGAATAGCTATGATATACTGGCCGTTCTGTTCATTGGCGACATTCTCGAACTTCGAAATTCCACGTTGGCGTTGCTATACCTATCGATTTGCATGAAATATGAAGTGAAATGTTTACCACATTTGGTTATTTTTGTTGCTTGGCAACGTTACGGAAATCGCCATACCGTGAACTTTAATTATAAAGAACGTTATATAAACTTAAATTATAAATTAAGTCCCAACGCTGCGTACGATGTCGCCCTTATAAACGTTGCGTTGGATGCCTACTCAGGTGTCGGCTCGTCACCTGACTGTGGTTCTAAATTACGACGCCCGTCACCAATAGCACCCGTGTAGCTCTAGTGCGATGATAATTCAAACTAAACTATACCTCGAGCCGAGAGGCCGACCCGGCGACGCAACGGTTAGGGTGCTTGCCTTTGGTTCCTCTGAGTTCGGGCTTGAATCCCGATTAGGCATGGATGTTCGTGTTTGTCGAGCATATGCAGAATACGTGCTCGTTAAATCTGTTCGGTCCGAATGTCCTGTGGGCGGTCATTGCGCAGTTTTCCACTGGTACAGGTCCCTGGAGACTTTTCCCTACCCTTCAGGGACATGTCTAAATTGTGGAGGTGGCACGCAATAGATGACAGCATCTGTCATGTATGTGTGTGATGTGTTTGTCTACTTGACGACGGTTTATAAGCGGGTCTCGGACCCAAGCACACAAGCCCGAAAATATATGTCTACCAACCAACCAAACAACCGAAGCCGAGAGGAATTGTTTTCAAAGAAGAACGATCACTTTTCTATATGTACTCCGCTGTTGCCAGAACCCACTTCGTGACACTTTCAAGAGATCGTGACAACAAAGTGGACAGCATCACGCGTGAATCGTCCCCGCAGTTCTTTGCTTGATCCGAAAAAAAAAAAAAGAACCCCGATCTAGTCTCTTCCTTTTCATCACTTTGCGATCACTTTCTTTTTGATCCTTTTGATAGAGGCCAAGGTTGCCGGAATATCTTCATTTTGGCGAATCAATTCTTTTTTTTTAAAGACTATTTTTTTTTATTTCAATCACCGAATAAAAAGAGTTTTAAATTTTATACTCCTATACGTTTGACACTGTATTCAAAACCCAAACGTTTAAAATATATTCTTAAGAATTTAAAAAAAAATGTTGAAATCATGGTCTATTTTAACTGAAAATTGATAAAAAAAAATTGCATTGAACATTTTATAAAATTAAAATATGTCATGATGCAGTCTATGAAAACTGATAAAACAGTGTCATTTTGTGGCATACGTTTTTCTCTCAAGTTCATCTCTCAAGTTTCTATTGCAAAATATTTTTGGTTTATGGTTGGTAATATAATATTACTAAGTTACTTCTTTCGTAAAACTTGGATTTTTAATTTTTTTATACAAGATAATATTGCGCGATTGCACATTTACTAACTACATTAGTAAAATATGACGCCCGTCGCCAACAGCTCTTGTGTAGCTCTAGTGCGACGATAATTCAAGCCTAACCTAACCTAAATACATTAGTCATTTTTGGTTGCCATTCCTTCCAATTTTTTTTGTATGATTATGATCTTCAATTAACTTTCTTAACATAGCCAGGTTACATGGAAAATTATTATAAAAGTATTGGTTTTTCTTAACCAACCAAATAGCTGATTTATCTAAATAGTTGTAAACTAAAAATACACTAAAATATGAAAAAGTAACTATATTCTTACTTTTTTTACGATTTCCTCTGGTTTGACATAATCTATAAGGGGTTTTATAAGGGTACTAGCAGTATGGTTTCGCCTTACTGGGAACCCGTTAACTTCGTATTGCTTCCTTTTAGAGGCATGCTTACTTTTGAAAATGGGAGACATTCACGGCCATATCCACCTGAGCTTCAATTCCAAATCGCTGGGGTAAAAAAAATGGTAAGACAGGTTAAAGCAGTAGGAAAACATTAGCACGGGTTTCGAGAGGTGTAAGATAACAAACCGCGTGACATCACATGAATGTTCCCCATACACTCAATATCTAAACTAAATTCAATTCGTGTTGGCTCATGCGGAAGAAAAAAGCAAATAATAACAGAGAATGGTGTCAAGCCCCTGTTACGGCCCGATCGTTGTGTTTTGGTCTGTTATGGTCTGCCTACCTATTAAAATGCACTCAAAATCAAAACAAAATTAAATTCATGTTGGTGCATGCGCACTTAAAAAGCAAACACTAATAGAGGATGGCGTCAAGCCCCCGTTTCGGCCCGGTCCATGTATTTTCAAGCCCTTTTATAGTCCTGCACTCCCACGTGGCTGACGTTTTTTTTTAACACTAATTATATTAATCACAATCAAATATGAAAAAACTAAGCCTCAGGTGCACACGTCGGTATTAAAAGGAATCTATATTAAAAGTTTCGATTTTTTTAGAGCAGTCTAAGTAGGTCTTTTGCGATCCACAGACATACACACAGACGGACTCTTTCTTTTATTATTGATACTTTTCCCAAAAATCTCTCAATAACTACAAAAAGGCTAATTAGCACTTAATAACAAACTATGTAAATTCAACATTGTCAAGCATTAATTAATCTGTTATCATTGGCGACGGGCGTCATAATTTAAAACCGCAGTCAAGTGACTAGCCGACACCTGAGTAGGCACCAAACGCAACCTTTAAGGGCGACATCGTACGCAGCGTTATGACTTTGGAGCATACTGAAATATTAAAAGAGCCATATTTAAAGTGCACTCCCTCTACACGGGATATTATTCGAAGGACATTTTTGAACTGCAAGGCCCGTTTATAGGTCGGTAGCTATTTTGACGACGCAATGACCCGAACCTGGGACCTTCCGCATGCTAGGCGAATACCTGACCGTCTGGGCTCCCCAGCCCCACGCTGTGAAGTGAAGGTTTTGAACATTTTCTCATTGGCTTGGCGCCTTTTTTTAGTTTGGCGATCGGGAAAAGGAGAGTGTTGGCGGTTCTGATGAAATCACCCTCTTGGATGAGACAAAAAGTTGATCTATTGATTATCCCTTCTTTTTTTTCGTGTCACATCTATTTCATTACTTGATGACATGAGTTTTTCCCCTCTTTTTGCACGGAAAAGGTGCTACGATATTTAACCTCTGGGCAGTATTTTAGCAATTCATATAAATGTATTATTTTTTTTGTGTTAACAAGGGAAAAATAGTTTAACTGGACATTGTCGTTCTTGAATGACGACATTTATAAAAATAAACAAATTGGTTTGTTACAGAATCTGTCACTTACACCGCTTCCACAGAACATTTTACGCTCAACAGGAAACACACTAACACCTCAAAAAGAAATTTGCCACACAGGGCCTTTGGCTAGTTCTAATTCAAACTTTTATAAGCAAAAACTAATAACTTTCTTTAATCTTCTTTTGCAGATTTGATAATTAATCTTTATCGTTTGCTTATTTTTTTGAACTTAGAAGAATAGTGATGTTTTTTTAATAAATATCTTTTTGCAGTCACAAGTTTACACTTCGAAAAATAAATTGGTAAAATTGTTGCTTTAAAAATAAAAGCAAAAATTTGCATATTTTTATGCAAATTTCGAATTTTTTAAGCATCTTTCTTCCCAAAAATATAACGAACCATCAAAATAACTTTATTGTACTATTACATCAATCCAATCCAATAAATATTTTTTTCAAGTATTTTTTTTTATTTTAAATAAAGTTTCTCGTACGTTTGATGTCATGGCAACAGTGAAAATATTGAATAAAAATGGAATTCGCATGTTATTTCAATGTAGATAAATTTTTAGTTATTTAAATTTTAAATAAACTTCTAATTTAGATTTTTTAACAAAATTTGGAACGTAGCCTAAACTGATTTTTTGATTCAAAATGACGTATCCCACTTGTTTGAGGGACTTGCGGTTCGTTCTGCGAAAGTGGGTGACGGACGGACAGACAGAACGATTAGAAAACCTTCCACTTTTTACGTTATAAACGTAGTGTGGAAGCTAAAAGTAGGTGAAATGTATCGCAAGTAGTGATGAAATTGTTTTATTTTTAAATTAATATGATTCTACGAGTAGACAAACAGACAATCGAACAGCCAATCAGGTAATTGTAAAATTGGTAAAACTTATTAAAAAACCCGATCAAATGTATTTTATATTGGTGTTAAATTCATGACCTTGTACTTGCACAATTTAGTGTAATGCCATGCTAGGGCGGGCTTTAATTTAGGATAAATATCCAAAACAACAGCCGCTAATCCTCTCAAAGGATCTGTTAAAAAAGCTGATTGGTCTTGGGTGGACGGTTTAATTTTATGGGAACACAAAAAGATGTTATTTACTACTAACGAGTAAACTTTTCAAAGAGTATATTACTTACTAACACAAAGTATATAAACTAACGTAACTTTTCTTTATTTTATCACAAAAACATGAAAATAGTTATTCTTTTTCAAAAACAACGCAAAAATATTAATTAAGATTTATATGTCTTTGTAATCCATTTAAGTCCTTATACTTCCCGAAGTTTACTACTGAAACTACAATTAATGCGCTTAGGCGATCTCAGAGGCTTAAGAAAATAAATAAATGAAACAAGAAGAAAATTTGTTTCTCTCTTATAATTAGAATGATTAACCACCGAAATTTAATTATGTTTGTCTGATTGATTACCTTTTGTTTTCCTTCAGAATTTTTTGTAGTTTTTCGTGCTTAATTGACTTTTCGCAGATTGTTTACAAGATAAGTGTGTTAGGGTTATTTGTTTTAGGATATTTTATATTAAAGAATTGACTAATGAACAGATAATTTACCTTGTTCTTTAGCATGTGGTTTGAAATATAATTTTTTTTCGAAACTGAATAAATTGCATTATAGTCTGAATAAGAGTTTTATGGAAAATTGTTCAGTTTACTGTAAAGTTTTATTTTCAAATAAAAATAAATAGAAAATGCTTTTTACCCATTAACGACGACTTTGCGAATATCATTAGTACTTTCATTTACAAATAAAAACGTTAAGTTTAATTCAATTTTTTCTAGAGTAAATTTCAGGACTATGGTCATCAGTTTTCTTGAATTTTTTTTATGGAGATAAAGCTTATTAAAAAGCTAATTTTCGGGCGGCAATTGCTGTTTTGGTTCTAACGAATTTCAAAAACATATTGTGAAACATTTCACTATACAAACAACATATTCTTTACAGCTTTTGCAGCTACTAAGAACCTTTTTCGGTGAAACTTTTTGGGTTGGCACGAAATTTTGAGAATAGTGTAGAAACTTTTTGACAATTACAAATTATCATTATCTTACACATTTTGTTTGTATTTATAGTTGGCAAAGGAGAGCGAAGCGCAGTCCTGTTTTCTACTTGTCGTATCTAAAGATGAGCAGGAAATATCCTGTACGGTATGTATCAACAATTAATAAAATATATAATCATAAAATATGCACATTAGAATGCACACATTATTAAATATATTGAAATAAAAATACTGTACTACTGTCACATCTACATTTTTACTAGCGATTTTATATGCGTTCTTTTTTGTGTTTGTAAATTAATAGCATCTACTTTTTTATTTGTCCGATATAGTCCTTGTGACCCTTGGTGTTATGACTACTTTATTAATATTATTTTCTTTGTTTATTTTTCTTAAGTTCTTCTCTGTATGTTTGTGTGCAATAAAATTATTATAATTAAAAATTTAATGCTTGTCTTAGAATGACCCATTTTTTTAGTGTTTTAAATTTTAAACAATGAAGTCATCATAACATTTTTCATTTATCGCTTATTATTCACCTTATTTTTCTTTTGAAAAACTCGAACAAATAAAAAATAAGATCTATTTGATTAACTTTTAGAGCATGGTAGTTAAATAAGAAAGTAAACCGTATCTTAAAAGAGTTATAATACGTTTTATCAGTGATATTATTTCCATAAGTAAGATAATTAAGCAGCGAAAATCAATGCTAATAAATTGGTTTTAAATTTTAATCTTGAAATTTGTAAATTGCTGAACCTTTCTTAATACCTCATACCTTATATACTGTATAAAATATTTTTTAACACAATTTAAACTAATTTATTAACCTGAAAATCAATTTTTTTTCGGAATTAAAAATTCAATGGCTAGTTTTCAAAGTGTTTTAAAAGCAGTGCACTTTAAAAGTAGTGAGCTGAAATGTGTAATAGTGTGTAATATCAAGCTAGTCTTGTTTAATTTTTAGCTAGTTAGACAAGGTAGTCCTGCCTAATGAATTTTATATTGCAACTGATTTTCATTTATTCCGTTTAAGACGAATTGTCGTCACATTATAGCTACATGAGGGCTATTGGTGACGGGAGTCATAATTTAGAACCACAGTCAAATGACGGGCTTACACCTGAAAAGTCACCAACGCGGCCTTTAAGAATGATATAGCACCCAACGTTGAGACTATAGAGCATATTTAACGTGCACTCCCTTTACAAGGCGTAGTCTCGGACATTTCGGCGTCACAGACGTTTATAGGTCAGCAGTTATTTTGGCAATGCCCGGGCCCAAACCTGGGATCTTTCGCATGCAAGTCAAGCTTATTACCAACTGGGCTCCCCAAACTAATTTATATTTTTAAATATGAGTAATTACCGATTTATTTCAGGGATACAGCGAGAGGTTAGATACATATATATTTCGGCCTGTGTGCTTAATCAGAGACCGATTACATAAGCCTTCGTCAAGTAAGACAGAAACATAAATAATTTTTACTGTCACAGAGAAAGGAATACCCAGGGCGAAGGCGGGAATCGAACCCGCACCTGTTACAGCTCGCAGACGTTATGGTCCAAACCCCTCGGCCATCCGGGCCCCGATTTATGTTACAAAAAGGCATATCTTTTCTTACCTGAACCCCCAAGCCACAGCTGACATTTACCAGAATAGATAGCTGTGATTAAAAATTTACCAGGGTGTCTCCACGTCAGAAACGCAAGCGGGGCTGGTTACTATTGGACAATCAAGGGGTGGGGCTCTCGTAAACGTGTGTCTTCCAAACAGTAAATGAAAGGTTAGAACATATTGATTTATTTTTGCAATTTTTGTCGAGCACATGACTGAGGGTTGTTTAACATGCAAAGGTTACGGAAGGGTTCGCCCTACTTCTGTTGCTGGGTGATCAGAAGTCAATTGGATTTTTCACACGTGACGTAAACGAAATTTTTTTCACCCTCTTATTTTTTTTTTAATTTCACCCTTTCAGTCCCAATGGCAATTTGGCATCATGATTTTAGAATTTTTTTTTTGATCAACTATAGCCATTTATAATATCAAAAGCACATCATTAGATTCTTCAAACATTTTTCTATTATGATAGAACATATATTTTATTAATCTCAGTAGATGTCAGCCCTATTATTTTTTTTAAAATTATGATCCGAAACATGATGATGACAAATGGCATCACTGGGACTCTGGAGTTGTTAAGGAAGCTTACTATTTGTTTTACTCAACTTTGCTAAGAAACATGCTTTATAGTCTCAAGTATCAAATCACGTACTAATTAAAACTAATTTTCCATGTTCATTCTTTCAAAACACTCACATATAATTTATAAAACTTGTACCTACGGCAATAGCAAAATTAAGGTCTTAACATCATAAGCTAAAAAATCTATTTTTAAGTAAAACGGTAAAATTTGGTACCTCTACTTTTTTTAAAGACATTAAGATTATAATAACCAACAGAGACAAATATAAAATCTATAAAATCAAAATATTCATTTGTGAAATAATAATAAGAATTGAGTTTTTCAACTGCTACACTGTGAAAAAAAATCTGTAACCATTACAAAACATTTTTTTGTAGAAAACTTTTCTTAGAAAATTTCTAGTATCGAACCCCGGTCTCCCGCATGACAGGCGGGTGTAGTGACCACTATAATACCGAGGAATAGCAGACGGCCAAAACCCGGGATCGAACCAGGAACCTTTAGATGATCAGTCTGACGCTTTCCCAACTGTGCTATTTCGGCACATAGATCGCTAGGAAATTAGAAATTAAATTCATTTGAAACAACCAACTAAAATATAAATTTAAAATGGCGATTGGCTAATTGAATCACGATCGATTAGATTAGGTTAGGGTTGAATTATCCTCACACTAGAGCTACACGAGGGCTATCCAAATCAAAATCGAGGCTAAAATACTAGAAATTATTTTGTAACTCCAGAAATGAAGATTTCTGTTCAGAATTACAAAAACTTTTTTTTTGCAAAATTGGTTATTTCTGTAACATTACTAAAAAATTTTCTGTATGTTTACAGTATTTTTTTCTCAGTGTACGCTGATGATTACATGTCGTTCACGTTATGACATTTGTAAATCTAGGCAAAGTGGTGCATATTAGATAGTTCATTAATTTGTGCCGTGTTTCAGAAGAAAAAAACAACATTTTTAATGCTTTCATCAATTACAAAAAAGCAATCTTTAATTCAACGGGTTTTTTTTTTAATTTTACTTTATAAACTAGTATTATCTTTGGTGATATTCAGTTTAAAAAACAAAAATTAATATTTTTTTAAAGTGTGTAACCTACTTTAGTGTACTCTTAATTTGTTGTTTCAGGTGATGGGTGATAAAGTTCTGGATGAACGAATTTCTTTAACTGTGAGTATTATCTTAATTTTGTTATTGGATTTATTCTTTAAATTTACGCATAATTCCTTACATGTTATGATAGCACATAAAATTTTCGTTTTGATTCAAACACAAACTAAGGACCAGCTATATTTTTCAAAGTTTATCTTAAAGTATAATAAGAATAAACAGGCCATACATAAGCAGTATGTGAAAATGAAACAATCCTACAACTCTTATTTATTTTGTCTCTATTAAAAATTCTATCTAATCCTCTCAAGACCCGAGAAAAATGATACACGTATATTCTTAATCTAAACATACTTTTCATACAAATAATGCTAAAAAGAATGTTTTGCAAACACATTTAAAATAAATTATGTTTAATAGTTACTTAGGGACACGCCTTAAACTCTAAAGATACTCATTTATGTGCTATAAATGCAACAAAAAAGGTATCACTTATTTGTAGTTAAAATATTATTTTACCATTTTTTTTATTGAAAATGCTTTTAAAATAAACTAATAAAAGAACTTTTTAAAAAGTTTGAAAAAAAATGTAAATAATTTTTCAAGAACTCTAATATCGTATTGCAACTCGTTCAACTTTATTTTTTATCGAAATAAATAACTGATACCTGTAATCAAAGGCTGAAAACTAATATTTGGATCTTCTTCTATCGGATCAGGTCAATTTTGGAACTAATTAATGCGTCAGATGTTTATGGGGAGGTTTTAAAAAATTTCTCCAAAAGGGGACGCCAGTTCGCAAGATATAAAAATTGCTATAATGCTTAAAGAATAAAGGAATAAATAGAAAGGAAAATAGGGGAATAATACTTTCTTGAATTTGTACAATATACAATTGCATTATGTTCCTATTAACTTTAACTACTATAAAATCTTAACTTATTGGTGAACGTTTTTTTAATAATGGTAAGTATACGCTAAACCCTGATCGATTAATGATTCATTCCGTGGACTTGTACTTGTACGGTAACCACACATGTTTACACAGTTTGGGTCAAACAATGATACCGAAGTCTGTTGACATAAATCTGATTCAGTAATGTATGTTTGCAGAAAAAGAATTAATCATTAATTGACCCGAAAGATCACAGTCAAAACATCCCTCCAGCACCAAAAAATAAAAAAATAATACATAAAAAAATAATTTATAGTAAATCATGTCAAACTTTTCTTGATAAAGCACCAAGTATTTCAGGTTTAAAAGTTTATTCTAACTTTGATTTAAATCAGTTGAAGTTTGCTAGATATTCATCATTCTGGCTAATAACAAGCCACGGTTATTCATTCAAATTTTATAAGGAAAAGAAATCTTTCTTGACATATTTTGAAAGTAGAAAATATACTAAACTAATTTATCATTCGATGTTGATTAAAAACTTATGTTTAGCCTGGGAAAATCTTTATCTTTTTTTAAATTTTTTTTATCAAAAATGGTAATTTTGCATATTTTTACTAATTAGGTATTGTATTGAGTGCTTGTTCAATTTAATTATTTCTGGTTTTTAAGGACAAAACCTTCTATCAAATTCATAGATGTATGAATTTTTGAAAAGTAAGAAGTGCAAATTGAAGAATAGCTAATGAGCTATCTTAATTAAAACTTCAGATTAAAAAGACTTTTGACGTTTCATTACTTTGAGAGCATTTATAAATCTCAAATTACCAAGCTTAGTGTTTTTTTTATCCATCTCATTATTAAGCAAATGGGTCTTTTTTGTGACTTAATTTTTAGCTCCAGTATAAAGCAAGAAATAATTTATCTAAACAATTCAAACTATTAAAAAAAAACTGAAAAATAGAATATCGTTCTTGGTTGTTAAATCAATAGGCATTTAAAAAAAAAAAAGGTTTTTTTTATCGCTTCTTTTAGCTCTTTTGGATTTTTAAAATAATACTGTTTATACTGTTACTCAATACTGTTTAGTCAAAATTCACAACCGTTTGAGAATGAGTATTAATATGGGAGTTCTAAATGCAAACTTTTTTTTTTAAGAATTAACATTTTTATAAATATTACTTTGGCTACAAAGCAGATTGTCATTCAAAAAATATTTCGTTTATAAATTCCTACTTAGGTAATATAAAGGCCGGTGTTTCAATGACAAATATTTTTTAAGTACTTGATGCAAATTTAATAGATTCATTACAAAAAAAAGGCCATTCTCTATTACCTTTGACATTTTCTCTTAACCCTTCGACAGACTTTTAAACTCGTCAAACGAATACCAGGTTTTCCAGCAGCACACGTACATTTTAAAAATCCATAAATGTAATAATTTTATTAAATCTTAAAATTAAAAGCATTTAGGAACTATTTACAACCATCTTGTACAGAAATAAAATTTTCAGAAAATTTAAGAAATTTAAATTTTAGTTACAATTTTTAATTTGAATCTCATGCAGAGAAAACAAGTTTACACTTTAGCCAATTTGCTTATCCATCAGAAAAAAAGTGATATATTTTTCTTCTTCTTTGTTGCTTATTTGTATACATAGGGTAAGGTGGGGTAAATGGGACCCTTTTTTGGCATAATTGGGCTTTAAATCCTCATATCACTGGATGTAATAGGCCTAACAACTTATTTTTCTGTGTGGTTAATTCTCTCATATGTTATTACTGTACCCATGGCAAACTAAAAGCAAATTAGCAAATAATAAATTTAAAAAATATTTTTTTCTTTTTGGTCGTCCGAGTGGCCCACTTGCCCCGTAAGGTGGGGTAAGTGGGCACCCGTCCAATATACTTTCACACCTAACTGGTAGAGATATGGTGGGGCAAGTGGGATAATCTACATGATTTTTTGAGTGTTTGAAAAAAAAAGCAATGATTTAAGTTCTTTTAGCTTGCTACTATTTTTTTTAAAACTTTTGTAGAGCTTATTTCACTATGTCATTTAAAAAAAAAAAATGTTTCTAGATGCAAAGCAATAGTTTTCGAACAGCAATAAGAGAAAAAAGGTCCTTGACATTAGATGATATAAAGCAGGTAAGTGAGACTTGATTATACGTACTAACACGGAAATAATAAACAATAAATATAGACTAAAATATTTAAAAATTGAAATCCTTTTAATTCTAATTTCAGTATTTTTCCCATAATGTATGAGTATTAAATATACAAATATATTTTTTCGGGATGAAAAAAAATCATGCATTAAAAGGCTTGGTTTAGTTATCCATCAAGGTTCGTTACCCCGAGTCAAAATTTTAGTTTTTAGAATAGCTTTTGTTTTAAAAAAGTTACTGCTTTTCCAAAAAAAAAACAACCTATTTTTACTTAGAAAGAAAGAAATTTGATAAGTATGTATAAGAATTAGTATTCTGCTATAAGATTAAGTAGGCAAAATATTAAATATTTTTTTTTTAACAATTTCAGTATTTTGCGATTATGATTAATACTTTTTAAAGAGATTTAAGTAAAAATGCTGATAAAACATTACATTATATATTGAATTATGCTATGCTATTTTAAACCTCTAAAACTACAAAAAAAAAAAAAAAAACACAGGAAATCTCAATAAGGAAAGTGGCAAAATGAGGAAACAAAGTTGTTTTATTGAGGCACGATAATATTTTACAGCATAGAAAAAGAAGACACGTTGAAGAAATGCAACCACCAGCCGAGGAATTAGTTGTCGCTTTTTCAAAAGAAGAAATTATAGAAACACAGCCCATTTTGTCACAAGTTGTAGTCAAAATGTCACAGTCAAGGAAAAATGTAGTCACAATGTCGCAGTCAGGGAAAATGTAGTCACAGTGTCACAGTCAAGGAAATGTAGCCACAATGTCGCTGTCAAGGGAAATATAGTCACAGGGTCACATTCAAGGAAATGTAGCCACAATGTCGCAGTCAGGGAAAATGTAGTCACATTGTCACACTCAAGGGAAATGCAGTAGCAGTCAAGGGAAATGTAGTCACATTGTCGCAGTCAGGGAAAATGCAGTCACAATGTCACAGTCAAGGAAATGTAGCCGCAATGTCGCTGTCAAGGGAAATGTAGTAACAATGTCGCAGTCAAGGGAAATGTAGTCACAATGTCGCAATCAAGGGAAATGTAGTCACAATGTCCCAGTCAAGGAAAATGTAGTCACAATGTCGCAGTCAAGGGAAGTGTAGTCATAATCAAGAAAAATATAGTCATATTCGGTATAAAGTCTTTCATATTTTTGACAGTTTAGAAGACATTATGATTCGTCTTCTTGAGTTCTTCATTGTGCCCTGCAATATCAAAACAGAATTAAAAATGTAGCTTTTACTTAGTAGTAACTTAACTACATGTAGCTTTTTGAACTACTTAGTATCAATATTACAGGATAATATTTATTAAATTTACATAAGAATTAATATAAAAAAATAGAAAGGTACCTTACCTGCAGTGTTTAGAGCACGTTATAGTCGAAGAACTCCTGGGTGACCGAGTAGTGGGGGTCAAAGTAAGGGGAGGCTTGCTGATGTCGAACCCAGGCGCGAGTATAGAGAGCCTTCAGCTGGGTGCGGCGCAATTTGGCGAGTTGTTGTTGGCGATTGCGCTCTTGCCGGCGGCGGGAGGGCGAGCTGAAACAACAAACACTTAAGTCAGATATATTGTAAAAAATAATTTGAATACAATTAAAATTTAAAATAACATTACCAATTGAATAATTTAATCTTATCAAAAGTCGTTTGCAATCGCGTACATACTAGATTTGGGCAACTAAGATTTTTGTGCTTAAAACTATCAAACAAAGCTTTAAAAGAAATCTTCCTCTCTCGAAATATTTGTCTTGCTAAATGTATGCATAAGAGAAAATTTGGCGCGAAATACGTCAACGGTTACAAAGCAGTTTTGGAGTTAAAATTACAAATTGACCGTATAAAACAAACATATTTTTCTCTGTAAATTATGCGGTATTTTTCTAGCACTCTAGCTAACTGTTTTGTACCTGTAAAAACTACAGATTTTTTTTACAACGTAAATTGTGAATTTTTCAGAAACATAAATAAAATTAGTTTATCATTAATGATCTCACTAAGAATTTGACAAATTAGCAAGAAATGACATAACAATGCGTATGATTTTGTTTATACAAAAAATAGATTGATATTATTTCAATGTTTTCAAACACTTATTACAGTACTAAAACATCATAGTTTAATTTACTTTTGAACATATGTTGAAATAAAGTTTGAATTAAAATATACTTACAGGTGTTTAAAACACCAAGAAATCTACTCGCTGCACATTTTAGTACCAATTTAAAGTAGAAAAACAACTTTTTAAAAACTTTTTTTGGCAAAAAAGTGCTCTACTTCAAGACTTTTTTAAGTTTTTTCCGTCCAAAAACTGCTTCAAACTACTCAATTCAAAAAAGCCTATAAAGCTTTTTAATTCAAATAAAGCTTTGTTTAGCTCTCCAAAATTAAGAGCTTTTCAAGTTTAATTTATACTTTTAAAACTTTTTTGCCTAAATAACGCTTTTGAAACTTTAGTTTTTTCAAACGCAACTGCTTTGACCAACTCAAAACTCCTACAACAATGATAACACAATTTTATGGGAAATAACTGTATTACAATAATGATTTAATATTTATAAAATATAGTGTTACAAATCGACAATTAAATCCCATTGTTATACTAAATTATTTTTTGTTTGATTTTGAAAATAAATATTTGTTGCGTCAATTTCAACAACAAAAATAGTTTTCTGATAATTTTAAATTTGTTATAAAAAGCATAGAAAATGAAAGAGAAATAAAAAAAATCTTGGAATATATAATTTTTAAACCAATATTAATTTACTTTTCCCACCTTGCAAAATATTGTTTTTAAATTTGAAAAAAAAAAAGTATTTTGAAAAAGTTGATAATCGGAAATAGGGGTGGTGGCCCGTTAGTCACGGCATGTCTTCTCCCGTTAGTGGGTTTAGGCCTGCCGTGCCCATTTCGTCTTACGTGACCAAGGGCTCTGGGGTTCTAGGTATAAGTCATGGTTAGGTTGTTAACCTCAAGGGGAATCTCCAGTGTTTAATTCCCAAGCACACTAGGTCCTCAATTTATCGACCTACTCAAGGGACGATTGGATGAGTCAACCTCGCCCAATCCGGGATTCAATCTCCGGAACGGTGGCAAGGCAATGCAAAGCACTACCACTGAGAAACTGGGCCTCTAGGCATTCATTCAATTCAACTCAATATACACTCTTGAAACAAACGAGTGAATTTAACTCAGTCTGAGTTAATTTTCACTCTTTTCAGTGTCGAAAATGCACTTATCCTATTGGAGTGGATTTCACTCTTTTGTTTAGTTAAAAGTCCGACAGGATCACTCCAAACGAATGATTTTAACTCAGTCTGAGTTAATTTTCACTCCTTTCCAGTGACGAAAATGCACTTCTCCTATATGAGTGGATTTCACTCTTTTGTTTTAAGAGTGTAGCGCAAATAAAAGTGGCCCCGTCAAAGAGATAAGAATACAATTAAATTGTTGCCAAGTATAAAACCAATACAACAAGTGAAGCCGTTGATCGCTTCAATATTCAGCCAAAACAAACGCTTGGCGATATAATTTGTTGGTAAATATGCCATGGATAAGCTTGTTGGGATGCAAAATAAATTGAAGGTTTCTACAGCCTCTTCAAAAAAATTCTCACTAATGATTATTTCGGCCGTTATTTATCCTAGACCTTTTTGTTTTTGTTAATATAAAACATTCTAAATTGATAGAAAGACACAATATCTGGTGTTCGGATCCATTTCGGAAGGCTTTTGGACTTGTTCAAAACAGATCCTGTCTACCTACATTTCGTAACTAATCGTTGCATAGCAATCTTGTTTTTTGCACTTTTACATTTATGAAATAACTTTCCGTATTTTTTCCAAGATTTAAAAAAAAAAAAACTTTCTACAATGAACACCCTCTGCTGTACTGCGAGTATCATCTTCACCTGTGCATTAATCAAATCACACTCACACAGCCGCAACTAACAATTACGCATTAAAATCTGAACTAGCCAATAGTCCATGAGTAACTTTAAAGTGATACCAATCCAAATCAACCAATGAAAAATATTTTTCGAAGTGCCATTGCACACTTGAACATGACTGTGGTTCTAAAATACGACGCCCGTCTCCAATAGCCCTCGTGTAGCTCTAGTGCGACGATAATTCAAACCTAACCTAACTAACACTTGAACAATCTTTTATTTCCACTTGAAGGCCTTCCGGCGGCTTCAATATTTTTTTTCGCCAAGCATCTCAATGCATTCCTATCTCTACGCCGTGGCCACTTTTATTTGCGCCACCCTGTATTAACCCTGTAATGCATGCATTTTTTTTCATACCAAAAAAATATATTTGTATCTTAAATACTCATATACATTATGGGAAAAATACTGAAAAATAAATGCATTGGAATTTAAATAATTTCATTTTTTAAAATTTTTGCAGCATGACAAAAATCAACTGCAAAATTCCAATTTTGATAAGATTGACTGGAAAAGTGCTAAATATATTTTAAAACAACCCTCATGAACTATAATTATCTTTTTCAAAACAATTTATTTGTATTTAGTACTAATATTGTTATACTTTTAATACAGTCAAAGGCGTAATTTCACAGCTGTTAATAATTTCACTCTTTAATTTTGAATACACTTTTACTACTCTCATCTATGAGGGTTATTAGTAACTAAAACTTTAAAATGGAATGTCGAACAAACGCAGATTTGTCGAGAGGGAGCTCTACTTTAATAGAATAAAGTGGACTATGTTACTTGTCGCCATATGGAAACAGTGTGCATTAGAAGGTTGAAAGTATTGCAGCGGCCAACTACATTGCTCCGTAGCGCCACCTAGGGAATTCGAAGAACCATTTCTTCCGCGAAAACAATTCATCCCTTCTTGACACTCCAATTAAAACTTCAATCAAAGAAGTTTGAAATTCAGAAACTTGGTTTAATATCATGTCTCTCTGTTCCAGGACCAACTGTCTGTGATTGTCAGCAACTTGGGGTCCGATATCGAATCCCTGCTGTGCGTTCCTGTCCCATGCGTCCATGACGAAGAAAGGGTTTCTCTGCTCGTCTGCCTTGTTAATAAAGAAAGGTGTGTTTGTTCGGGATTTCTATTCTCGTTTATTCCTTCTAATCTTAAGATATAAGCCAAAGTTTGCTGTTTTTAGCCCTGGCTGAGTCGTCAGATTTTTTGGATGGGAAAATCGTTCACATATATGAAGAGTACACGGGAAAAACCGATTGATTTTGCAGAAGGCTTTCCTCATCAGACCTCTTTGGCGATGGCGATGATAGCGAGTAATCGTCTAAACTGGTGTAAGAAAACTAGTTTCTGGCTTTCTTGTGCTTCTTCTAGCACTGCAACCCTGAAATTCAGTTCTACGCTTTATCCAAAAGACTGTTCGTTCATCATCATGTTAAACTTTAAAAATAAAGTACGATTGATTGAAAATCACGCATTTTTATAAAACAGTTAAGATGAATTTTAAGATTCGTAAATTAATTGAAGTCCTAAACCCCGACTTTTCTATCTACCGAGATACACGCGATGTTGGACCAAGCGAAGAAGAAAGAGAGAAACCGGTTTCATGTCACCAATGTCCGCCAAGCAGATACAGTTAGGGAAACACTCTTAATAAATCAAGCGGTTCTTCCCGTGTGCTCTTCATGTGATTATGTGGCATGTAAATTATCCCTTGAGTACCCATTTCGCTTGCGTTCCCTCGGCAAATTAAATCTCGGCATGCTTAAACATCCACAGAGAGCTTATATTCATTGTAAGCTGAGCTTCAAAATTGGTAGCGAGATTCATCAAAATGGTGCCACACACAAAAAAAAGTCTGTCTGTTATGCGAAATTTGCCAAGTCTGCAAACTTAGCCCCAAATGAAGCAGCTCCATTGAGGAAAAAAAATCTCCTTAAATCCCAGCAAAATCCTTAACACGCATTCTTTATATAAACATGTTCCACAAACGATATGTTTTTATAAAGAATGCTTGGACATGGGCAAGGAAGCTCTCTTTGAGGGCGAGGGGTTAAAACTAGGGTTGTGTAATACTATACGACTTTAAATTTCCACTCAATAATTCAATGCACTATTAAAATATACTTTTATAAGGTAATTTTATTAAGTTCAACACCTAAAAGTTCTTTATCGGCTACTATTTACGCATGAACGATTTTCTTAAAAATCTTATTCTGACATTCAGCAGGTACTAGAAACTCACGTTCCACATTTGAAGTAGCTTTTTTTAGTTCAAGCTGAAGTGGATTCAGACAGACAGATGTACCAATGCTCGTAAACGACTCTTTTTGGAATTAACACTCTCCAAGACATGGAGGAAACACAAAATCCCCAATTCAGATTTTCAAACCCTTTCGCAATGTTTTCATCGAACACATAAGTTAATTGAAAGTAAAAGTATGGTTTGCAAGTTAATTTTTTAAAAGTTATAACGTTTACTTTTTTTCTGATGGTATTGTCCGCATTTTCTATACATTGAGCAAACAAGTTAGGTAGGTTGGCAAATATGTTTTCCGGTTTCTGTGCATGATAAGAGATCCCCATATAAAACCTTTCCAAGTAAGACAGACCCACACCGAATTTTGTACTGACGCACAGAGAGAGAAAGTACGCCCAGGGCGAAGGCGGGAATCGAACCCGCTCGCTGTAAAGTGATGTGTTGCGATTCTACCGAGTAATGGTTTGCGATTCAACCCATTAGGCCACCACTGCCCCCTATATCTATAATAATAAAAGAAAGAGTCTGTCTGTGTACATGACTTTGGCTCGCAAAAGAACTACTTAAGACTGCTTTAATTTAAAAATCTTAATAATATAAATCTTAATCTTTAATATAGATTCCTTTTAATACCTACGTGTGCACCTGAGGCTTAGTTTTTTTCATATTTGATTGAGATTTTTAATTAACATAATTAGTTTCAAAAAAACGTCTTCCACGTGGGATTGCGGGACCCTAACAGGGCTTGAAAATACATGGACCGGGCCGAATCGGAGGCTTGACGCCATCCTCTGTCACTTTGATTGATTGAGTTTGGTTGAGATATGCGCTCGCCCGAAGGCTGCTTCATCCTCTATTAGTGTTTGCTTTTTTAAGTGCGCATGAGCCAACACGAATTTAATTTTGTTTTGATTTTGGGTGTATTTTCACAAGTAAGCATGCCTCTAAAAGGAAGCAATGCGAAGTTAACGGGTTCCCAGTAAGGCGGGACCATACTGCTGGCAGTGTATATTACAATCGTTGTCACTTTCCTTGCAGCTTCAGCGAAGAAGATGAAGAGACTGTCCACCAGACATTCCGTTGCGTGTCTCCGATTCTCCAACGAGCACAGGACTACGAGGAAGAGAAGAGGCTGAGAGAGGAATGCCAGGTATGGACGTCATAATTCCGAGTGACGTTGTTCCGAAGATGAAGAGAATCTGTCTATTTGCCAATATTTATCTAAACATATTGTTCAGAAAACCCTCGTTCACGGCTGACCACATTTTTAGGGTTCCGAATGCGTCGGAACTAGTTTCTCGATCTTCGGCACTGGGAACAATGACGTCAAAATTTTCGCCTACACTCATGTTTGGGAGAGCCTCTCTGCCTTGTTATTGAAGTTGGCCGTGGCTCTACTCGGATCTGGCATGTAATCCCGGCAGCCGAAATACCGACAGCCCATTAACCCGACAGCCGAATTCTTGACAGCTCATATTCCCGACAGCCTATGATGTCAATTGCAAAAATATTGATGCAAACAAATTAGTAATTAAATTGCCCTGAGTTAAGATTGACGGCATTAATTTATTGATTTGTCGGTAATTCGCTCCTGTTGGAATTTCGTCCTTGTTGGCATTATTCCACTTGTTCATTACTGGTTTATTTAAAATAGTGTTTTGTATAAATTTTTAAGTTTGTCAAATAGTTTAAAAAATAGTAAGAATCATTTAAGAAATTATTTTCTCTACCCAAAACTAGGGTATTTTAATAAGTATATTTACTTGGAGCAATGTGTTTGTGTTACTGGTGGACATTTTTAATGAAATGTTGTTGATTGCATATGCATGTATACGGAGTGACAATTTTAAAAGAGCCTACATTCCTTTCTTCTTTTTTGGGCAGCTTTCAAAATTGCTACCCTGTTTATCCTTTATTATATACTATCTATATATACCCACTTCTCTCTTTGATTGCATGCAGTCTCTTCTCACTGTGGCTAAAAACTTATTCACACATTTAGGTAAGTTGATACATTTATATCTTTATTGTGTAGTCCTTAGCTAATGCTCAAGTATGTTATTTTTCATTTCTCGTGGGAGCAAATATATCTAAACGGAATTTTCTGACGTCAAAACGCATTTTACACAGTCAAAGGATTACAGTATACACAGTGAAAGCAGACTTGGCTACTCTCCGTAACTATACTTAGGTCCCGAACTTATGGTACAAACTTTAATGGTAGGTACAGGACATTGTAACACTGATTTATTGTATAGGAATGTATAGTCGCAAGTGACGCGGTGAGGCGTAAACAGGGGAAATAACGGCCGAAAGGAAAAACAAAGATTTTACTGAAAGCGTTGTTGACAAGTGTCATGTTTCAGTAACTGTTTAAAATTGCATCCAATAGTAACGATACATGCTCGACAGCGTCGGTGGAGCGATTGGCGTACACGTTCGAAGATGCCTGGTATGTCACTCACACCTGCAGCAGCTACAGATATGCAAGCGACGAGATCCTAATCTGCGTCAACTGGAGTCTCATAAACAAGATGCTTTAGATGTCCTCGTAAAAAGTAATCAAGGCTCGATAAATCGGGGGATCGGGCTGGCCAAGGGACTGGTCCACCACGCCCAATCCATGGAGCACCAAACGTGGCATTCAGGTAATTCCGTACATCAATGCTGAAGGGTGCTGGAGCTCCATCGTGCTGAAACCACATGCGGCTACGAATGGCGATCGGAACAACATGCAGCAGTTTTGGTAACACTTATTTCAGAAAAATAAGATAGCTTTCGCCACTGAGTCGCGTGGGTAGTAAGTATGGTCCAACCGATCACTCCATTTCTCTTTCCTTTTATTTCCCCTGTTTACGTCTCACCGCGTCACTTGTGACTATACATTCCTATACAATAAATCATTGTTACAATGTCCTGTACCTACCATTAAAGTTTCTACCATGAATTCGGGACCACCCTGTATAAACGTTTTATATTTGTTTATGCAAAAGTAAATCCATCAATAACAACAAATTAAAAAAATTATAAATAATAAATGTTCATTGATATATTAATTTTTTTTACCTGGAAACGATTTTAAGATCTTATCTTCAAAAAATGAATCTATTTATGAATTTTTAAACTTTTGCAATTTGTAAAATATTAAATTTCCAATTTATACAAAGAAAACAACCCTACACTTTTGCCCCTTTCTAGGCCTCTCAGAGGGTTAAAACACATAACTAACTACGTATTTTTAATGCGTCTTTCACTTACTAAACTTCCAAAAGAAAACTGCGCTATAACTACTTACGTATAATTAATGAGTTAGTTTGAAAGCCCGGGAGAGTTTCTGTAAAACTTCTTTTTCCTTGCGTGTACTCTTTCTACAGTGTAACTGACATGCAGGGGCAATTTAAAAATATGCTTAGGTAGAAATGGATCATTTAAATGCTAAAATGGGTCAAGTCTTTTTGAAGGATTTCCGTACTATCTTTTTCCTTCTTTAAAGTGTTGTATGAAAAAGTCTGGAAGGAAATAGCCAAATGGAAATGAATCATTTGCATTTTATGATTCAAATGTAGTGTAGTGCAATTTATTTGAGTAAAGTAAACTGTATTTGAATGCAAATTATTCATGAGTTTAAAATATTACTTGACTAGTTTATGAAGGTTTAATAAACATTCGTAGAAAAGAGTTTTGGGAAAAAAGGTGCTGTTTAGGATAAATTTGTAAAAGATCAGTGAAGGCGGTGCTGTTTTTTTGGACGAAATATTTAAATTAAAATATATATGGTTGGTTTAAAAGCTTTGTTTTTAATTTTGTTGTAGAAGTTTTTATAATGTTTTTTTAAACTTTTAAAAATGTTGTAGATCAGATAAAATGGTTGTAGACAAAAAAAAAACTAACAAAACAATAATTGCACAAGATTCAATATTGCGTTTTTTTTTTTTTTTTAATGAAAACTATTTCATGAGCAATACATTTTGAACAACCTATCACTTTTGAACAGTAAAATGAAACGTAATTTTCATAGTAAATAACTGTATCATTTTTTTATGTGAAAAACAAAAAATTCGTAAACTAAGTGTCAAATTACGTCAACTGTACTATGTAAAAGCATGCTATTTTGATTATAATGGTAGTAGAAATTATACCTGTAATTTATGTCTCTTGAAAAAAAAGCTAGCAGTAAGTCAGATCATTAAAACATTCAGTTTGTGTCAGTGCTAATTATTTAATTTAGCGTCTAAAGATGTCTGGTATTTAACTAAGATATTAATTGAAACGAAAATTCCATTCAAAAACCTCGTGAAATAAGCGGTCTCAAAATATACCACGCGACTAACCATGAAAGAATGTTATTTGTGGCAACTTAGCACCTCTTCTGGAAATACATTAAAATTAAAGTTTTTCAAGTTTTTTTCCAAACGGAAAAATTATTATACTACCTTATTTAGACAAAAATGGTCTTCATGTAACGTATTTCACATACCTCTAAGAGAAATATATCTGTCCAACCTTTTTCATATTTGCTGTCGTAAAAAATTAGTACCCAGAGGCAATTTAAAAAATTCATATTCTATGAACTGTAAATCATTGTTTTAGTAGGAACAAGTGAAACTGTTAGACTTTTATGGCGCTCATAAATTAAAATAAAAGTCAATACGAAGACTTCCGTTGTTTGCAACATTGCGTTAAATAAATTAGTATGCATTGAAACTGTAAATCATCTGTAAGAAAAAGTTATTAAAAAATGTCAAATGAATAATAAAACTTTTATATGTTCAATGCTACGATCATTATAATGAATAATGTATAAAGTGCAGCAAAAAAAGTAGATTTAAGAAAAAATATGTTGCATACACTATGATTCCGATGGGGCTACTTCAGAAGAGTGCTTAGAAGAAGAAGAAGAACTTTATTTGAGCACATGATGTTGGCCGTCCAGGGGCCCCAAGGCCCGTCAGGACGACAAAAAAATACATAATTGTGGAAATACAAAATTTTAAACATAAAACAAAGAAGCACGGCACTTGCGTGGCAACAAAAATATAAAACAGTATAATTGTGACAAACAGAAATAGGTCGGGCAAACTTATAGAAATTTAAAACAAAAGGCACATAGCAGCTGTATATTTTCAATGAAACTTAAAAATTACATTAAATAGAAACAAATTAAAGAAAACAAAGTTTTAACATTTTACATTATTTACAAAAAAAAAAAAAAAAAACAATTCATAACAATGTAACTGACAATAATTAATTTAGTTTAAATTAGAGTTTAACAAAGATTCTTCATCGGAGTTTAAAATGTACATTTTAAGGTTTCGTTTAAAATTTGTTAAATTGACTGCATTTTGTATATTTTCTGGTAATGAATTAAACATTTTGGGTGCTAAATATGAAAAGCTTTTCCGAAATATTTCTTTATTTAATTTTGGGATGTCATAAATAGGTTTATTCCTGAAACTGTAATTTACTGGGTCTTTTATTTTACAAACAGATCTATTTTTATATAAGTAAAGAAGTATATTATAAATGTACAATTTTCTAACACTTAAAAAGAGATTTCCGTTTATTTCAGTTCCGAAAGTTATCATTTTGATCAGTCTATTTTGAGTATTTAATAAAGGCTTAATATTATTAAAATAGTCACCTCCCCATGAAAGTATACCATATTGAATTATTGACTGAATCCAAGAAAAATATAATTGTTTCAAAAAAGATATACTAAGAACTCTTTTCAAATGATAGAAAGCATAAACAAAGAATCTTAATTTGTCATTAACTTTTTTTACATGATGATTCCATTTAAAAGATTTTTGTACAACTAAACCAAGATATTTTATAGTTTGAACTTTAGAAATGACAGGGCAGCTACAGGTAGGATCAGTTTCATGACAAAAAATATGGTACCTGATAATGTAGTCATTTGCATAATCAGGCATCAGATTAAAAATTTATATATTTTGTCTTGTCACTATTTATGACCAAGTCATTCTCTAAAAACCAATTTTTAATTTTAGTTAAGTTAGATTTTATCATTTCATTTACTAAATTGTGAGTTTTGGCAGAGTAAATTAAGACCGTATCATCGGCGTAGGTTATTATCTTTCCAAAAAGAGGTAAATTGCATAAATCATTTATAAAAATTATAAATAATAATGGACCTAAAATTGATCCTTGTGGCACGCCTTTTTGAATAATTAAACTATTGCTATCAAAGTCGTTTATTCTTACGAATTGTTTTCTGTTGCTCAGGTAGGATTTAAACCAATCGTGTTGTTTACCTCTAACTCCTGCTAAATACAATTTGCGCAATAAAATATTATGATTAACTGAGTCAAAAGCCTTTGAAATATCAATGAATATTGCAATCGTTTTTAGATTATCATTTAAGGAATTATAAATTAAAGTAGTAAATCTTAAAAGAGCATCTTCAGTTCCCTTACCCTTAATAAATCTAAATTGGTTATCAGAAAAAAATTGTTTTTTTGTTAAAAAAGAATAAAGTCTATTTTTCATTGCTATTTCAATTACCTTTGAGAAAGTTGATAAAACAGAAATTGGTCTATAATTTCCTAGATAATTTATATCTCCAGCTTTATAAATAGGTGTCACTACGGCAAGCTTTAAATCTTCCGGAAAAACACCCTCATTAAAAGACATATTTATTAAGTTTACAACTATTTTAGGTTTGTGTTTAAAAAGTACAAAGTTTAAGTTTCAAAGTACTTGCATATATTTTATCAAAACCAACTGATTTGTTTTCATTTAAAGAATTTATCACGGAATTAATTTCATGTTCAGTTACATCATAAACAACAAAAGAATTGCACTCTGAATAAACAGAATAAATATCCATATTATTAATAGTATGAGGAGTAGAAAGTGCACAATTTACAAAAAAGAAATTAAAATCATTTACAATTTGATCGGTGGTGCTTTTATTAGGCAAAGTACATTTTTTATTGTTTTTTCCGAGTAGATCATTAACAAACTTCCACTGCTTCCTTTGATCTCCTTCATAACTTAAAAACGTATTTCTATATTTTGTGTCTTTGGCACATTTTATTTTATTTTTTAAATCAGCAACAATACTTTTGTATTTTAATTTCAAATTTATATCATAAGGATACTTTTTGGTTTTCCTATACATCTTTTGCTTATAATTAATTAGTTTTAAGATACTATCACTCACCCAGTCCTTTTTACCTTATGGTTTGAGTCGATTTTTTGAAATTTGCTAATTGCAATAGAACTTTGAATCATTGACTGCATTTCACTATAGTACGCATTTACATCGTCAATTATATTAGTCATTTTAAAATTGGACATTTGCAATTCTAGCAGTTTATAATCAACTCGGAAACTTTTGTTTTTGTTACAACAGATCTTAGGATTACTGGTTTTAGGTATTAAGACATTACAAAGAACTGGGTAGTGATCTGTTAGTTCGTAAATAACACGCGCAGTTTTAATTTGATGTTTTGAATTATTTTTAATAAATATGTGGTCTATACAAGTTTCTGAAATATCTGTTACACGTGTTGGTACATTTAACACAGATAAAAATCCATTTTCACAAATAATATTTAAATAGTCTTCACCGTGAACTGTTATTTTCCAATATATTTATATTAATATCACCAATTAACAAACAGTCATTAAAAGATAGATTCGGAAGAAAATTACTAAGTTCTTGGTTAAAAAAAATCTATTGTATAAGAATATAAGTATAACGCCACAATACATAGATTCAAGTCAACGCTACTCAAAATCATACCTTCGGCAGATATCATTGGCCAGTTTAAGTTGTTTTCAAAATTTAAATTTTCTTTTACATAAATAAGAATGCCTCCTGATCTGTTTGAATATCTACAACAATTAAACACTTTAAAGCCATCAATAAAATATAAATTTACTTCACACTCTGAAATCCATATTTCTGAAAGAATAATTACTTGAATATCCTTAATATAACATTTTAAAAAAGATTTTAACTCGTCAAAATTTGCCCTTAAGCTACGAATATTTATATGAAAAATATTCAAAAGATCAAAACAAGCATCATTGATATCGGGAGGTAAAGAATAAAAATCAGTTATTTGATCCAAATTTACAATTGTTACGGTATTATGTAAACTATTTTCAAAAAGATCATCATTATTTGGGAACATTGGTTAGATCAGATTCAGAATAAATAATGTAAATTTTGGATCCTTCATTTTTACGGATGAAAACTTTACCTGCTTTAGTCCAGCAAAACTTGAAATTATTATCCCGCTTGAATATTTTACATTGAAACAACAATTTTTTCATTTCAGGGGACAGGTGGTCGTTAAAATATATCGGTTCCGGAGATAAGTTGCCGTTTATTTGATTGGCACGCACATTTTTTTCTTTAGCACTCTTCATTGAAGTTAGTTTTGGCCAAGGCAGAGTTAAATTTCAGTATAATTGGTTTGATTTTGGCTTTGTTCATTGTAGGCACACGATGATAAGCAACAAGATCATTTCTATGATCAACTTCTAGCACTTGCATTACACATTCAACAACAGAACTTATATCCTCTTTTTCTGTTTCAGGCAAGTTAGATATTTCGACGTTCAACCTTCTTGAATATTGCTTTAGGTCGATTATATCCTCCTTTACTGTTGAAAGTTCGTTGCGTAGATTTTTGTTTTCTTGATATAGTTCTGCGTACTGTTTCTTGATTTCTTTCATTTCTTCTTTTAGGATCTTGTTCGACTTTACCATGTCTTCCACTACGCTCGAGTTATATTCAACGCTTTTTTTTTTATATCTTGAAGTTGATTAAGTATTTCCTTTTGGAAAGGTGCTCCGGTGGTTTTTGCTGATTTGCAGTCTTTACAAACCCACGACTTCTTCGCATCTTTTGCTAGGTTTTTGAAGCTGGTTTCTCGCAAACCGCTGCAGAAGTAGTGAAAATTATGAGAGCATTCCTTGCAAGTCATAGTCTCGTTGTCTTGTGAAGTTTCCTCTCAACTGTAGCACATCTTCGCCATGTTTGTTTTTGGTGATCCGAGTTGTCAGTTGATTCGTATAAGTTTTTGGATTATTCACATTAAACTTTTGGTATATTATGCTGCCATTACTTATTAAAAGTTTAAATATTAATTTTACATTAGAAAAACTATAGTTTAGTCCTTTTTTTACAATTTCAACACTAAAATAGATAGCCACAAAAAATGCCAGCTTGCATCGTTGGCCAACCGTTGCCACCGTTCTCTTTAACTGTATGCTTATTTTTGTTCTATGATTTCAAACTGCTTTCGAGATAGATAGGTACAAAAAAAAAACTTTAACGCACTCAATTGTAATGCCAGAGAAGCTCTTTGGGACGTTACGATAGTCGTTTAGCTGAAAATTGTGGAGAAAGAGAAAAATTTGCGTTTGAAACCGGTTCGGACAAACCCAAAAATCATAGCTGGTCGTGTAAGAGATGATTTCTTCTTCTTCGGAACGGCAGACAGACATTCCGAATGAGACAAAAAGAGACGTCAAAGACAGCTTCTCTGACGTTATCAGTAGATATACGGCGAAATAGCAAAACTGTTATAAGCCAGGGTAGGGCATATATATTCCAGCTTGTGTGCTTGATCAGAGACCCGCTTATATAAGCCTTCGTCAAGTAAGACAGACGCAGAAAGAATTTTTACTTTCACAGAGAAAGGCAATTACACCCAGGGCGAAAGCGGGAATCGAAGCCGCAACCTTTACAGCGCGCAAACTTCCAGCGTATTGGTCCTTTATTCGACCCATTCAATACATTTTAGATACATTTTGTACGAATATAAGAAACAGCATGCATGTTAGATACAAAGTTCGTATCAAGTAAAAAGGAATTTAAATTCAGAGTGCGCAACAGTACACATTCCCCATTCAAACTTGAGTTTATAGAATAAACCATACCTAAAAATATTTCAGGAGCGCACTTTATTCCAAATATCTTCCTGGAATTCACGCTGTTGCCCGGAATTTCATCATAAATGTTGTTCGTAGCCGCGGTGAATTTCAGAAAGAATTTGTGTGAAAGTAAGACATCCATGTTGATACGAATAAATGAAATATACAAATTTCCGTCAAAACTATTCATAATTTTTATTTTTTTAAAAAGTGGACTCCAATTTTGAACAGTAAAAAGTACGTAGTGACTTCCGCGATCAATTTAAACTTCTCTTCCGAGAAGATTCCATTATAAAAATTCGATTTTATGAACTTGTGAAAGATCTTTGGCAAGTTTTATAGGGTTCTTTATTTTTTTTCGCATTTTATCGATATTTTATCGATAGCTAAAATTCTTTTCCGATTTCTTATGAAATCAATAAATACAAAAATAAGCTTAAAGTGACATTTTTATATCGATGCATTAATTAGAAATATCTTAGTTTTGTCAAGAATTGAAATCAATTCACTAATTGCATTTAAAAATAAAGAGAGTTGTGGCCATCATCTCTAAGTTTTCTCTTTCTGTTCATTTAATGGAATAAAATTATATAAGCTAAATTACTCCAGTTAACGGTTGATTTTACATGATAAATATAACTGATTTTAACGTTCCTTTTGATTCTAGTTCGAATTTCTTTAAACTTTTAATCAATACAACAATTTAAATATTTACAACAAAACATTGGAAAAAATTCAAACAATTAGAATTATTTTTTTGAAAATGTATTTTTTTAATATACAAGGTGACCAGGCATACTGCATTTCGCAGTGCAGTTTAGTTTTTATATTCAACTATCTAGCAAGAAAATTTTTACAATTAGTCTCCGTTTAATATTCTGATTTTTCAAACGAAAATCAATGTGGTTAATCTATGATTAATAAAATACAATAATGATTTAGTAGTCTAAACGTTAATCACTGAACAATATTTGTTAGGCTGATTAACCTTTTTGTTTTATCACTCAAAAGTCGCGTCTAAATCCCAGTAAACACGTGGATTACCAATAAAAAGACTCTAATCCAACAGAAATGAAGTCATTATAATTAAAAAAGATAAATGTTCCGACCATATTTTCTACAATTAATAATACTTCATAGCAGAAAAAAATAATTTTTATAGAAAGAAAAATCTTTCATTATTTAAGCTTTATTATCGCTTTAAATAAGACACCAAATCATTCTTTTAAAATATAGCGCTCGTTGTTTAACCATAATTAGATTTAATAATCCCAAAACTTTTCCAAGCTTAATTTGCGCCAAATACAACTGCAATCAAAAAGCCCTTCAAAATACCCGTGGGACGACTCTCTGACATGTTAATTTTAACAAAGACTCTAGCTAGAACGGACTGAGAATAGGCAAACCTGAAAGAGGGACTTTCATCAACCACGTGACTTGGTAATACGTCCGATGACTGAAACCCTTTATCATAATTCTGATTAACCCTTTATGAGACTATTTTTTTCTAGTAATGTGACGTTTAAGTATTTCTGGGATTGAGATTGATTTATAAAGAGAAATTCATTTAGCCTATTACCTAAAATTAATTTTGATTATTAAGACCATTTTACTTCAGTAGGAAGTTTTTTTTCATATCGCCCGCTGGGAGCTATTCAAACGTATGAGCTGTTCAAATGTATCGTCCATAGGAATCCTGCATTAGTAATTTTATTTGTGTTTTCTGAAGTTATCAGGAGATGGCAGCACTAATCAAAATTGATGAATTTGTTGGGAAGTATATTTCCCACAGCCATATAAAGGGTACACAATCCTTTTGCATTTTTTAAAATTTAAAATGGGCACAACAAACTATTACAACAACACAACATTTGCATTTAGTAAAATGCACAAAATTTCTTTTATTTGTACTTTCCGGGCATTTCTACAACAGGTAGCGATAAATTGTCAACCACAGCAATCTTTCTCGTCAAATTTGGGATTTGGTGAGACACATCTTGGACCTCTCCTCAATGGCCTTTTTAGAATGAAATAGTAGTCTACTTTCTTTAGGTTGATGCTCCCGACAAGTAATTTTAACCTCTCCGAAGTGAGACACAAAGCAGTCTCTAAAGGGAGATTGCTTTTTATTTCCTAAAAATACGTGACTTTTGGCTGGAAATATCACGCCTGTCTCCTTATCTCAAGGGACAAGGTCCTAGCATTCAAGAACTCTAACTTTAATGGTTTAAAGTGAAGTTTTCATTAGTATGTTGTCTGTTACTCTGAAGCATTTAGTTCGAAGGAAGGAATTATATTCTAAGAAAGAAAGACAGTATATTCTAATTAACCGAGGGTCTGGGGAGCCAAGTCGGTTAGGCATTCGCCTAGCATGCGAAAAGTCCCAGGTTAAAGTCCGGGCATCGCCAAAGTAACTGCCAGCCAATAAACGGCCAGGGCAGCCAAAAATGTCCTACGCGACTAATACCCCGTAGTGTTGCGGAAGTGCACGTTAAATATCCTTCAAAGTCCTAACGCTGCGTACGATGTCGCCCTTAACGGTTGCGTTGGGTGCCCGTTCAGGTGTCAACTCGTCTCTTGACTGTGGTTCTAAAATATGACGCCCGTCGCCAATAGCCCTCGTGTAACTCTTGTGCGAAGATAATTCAAACCTAACCTAATATAATTATTCGAAATAGAACTAATCAAATCGCTGATTATCCAAATCAAGCAGCATTGTTGGAATGATTATTCATCAAAATTAAAAACGCAGTTCAAATATTGATTATCGTCCACTGAAGGGGGTCGGGCCACTTGTTTCTATAGTCAGTATGCTCAATTGAAACATCCGATTTTGCTCCCGATAAGACATGGATGTTTGTGTTTGTCGAGTATATGCGGATTATTTGCTCGTTAACCCTTTCAGTTTCAGTGATGCCATTTGGAATCATCAAGTTCAATTTTTTATCCAAACGTTTATGTCCCGTTATGACATCCAAGCACACATCATTCGATTCTTCGCACTTTGTGCTATTAGACAATATTTTACATTAATCTCAATAGAAGTCAGAACTACAATTTTTTTTAATGTAGAAAATAGCTAACAAGCGTTTCCCCTGATTTTTGAAAAGTTCACTTCAGTTCAACATATTTAAAACACAATTTAAACTATTTCGGTTAAAATAATGACTATTTTTTTCTTAATAATTTGATCAGATACCTTAAAATATATTACTCGAAGTGTTTTAAGCTAATATATATATATATTTATATTGTTGTTTTCCACAGTTAAAAATGTTTGACATTCCTTCAAAAACCATATAAAAAATTTAAATGATTTTTTTTCTTATGGAACTCCTATTTTTGACCTAAAATAAGCTTATTTTGTGAATATCAGATGTTTCTGTAGGGTTGTAAATTTTCGGGACTGAACGGGTTAAATCTGTTGGGTCCGAAAGTCCCGTGGGCGGTCATTGCGGTCAGTTTCGCACGGGTACAGGTTCCTGGAGACTATTTCCCTCCCCTTCAGGGACATGTCTAAATTGCGGAGGGGGCGCGCGATAAATGGCAGCATCTGTCGCGTATGTGTCTGCATGTGAGTGTGACTGTCTCATTTTACAAAGGTTTAAAAGGGTGCCTCTGACCAAGCACACAAGCCTGAAAATATATATCTACCAACCTACCTAAGTGCCTAGCATCCGATTTCTTAGCTAACCAAATGCCAAGCTTAGCACCAATTTATTTATTGTCCTAATTGGTAGAGGTGAAGCATTTAGTTCTTAGGACTGCATTACAAGCATAAATGCTATTTTAGTTATAAAGTGGAAAATGAATGAAAATTCCAAAGTTTGACATTCCAAATGCTTTTTTTTTACATTTTGGTTCCAAGCCTCATTGCACAAGATCGTGGGTTCGAGTCCCAATTGAGTCGACATATTTTCAGGATGGGAAAATTGCCGGCACGTTTGTCATATGATTCTGTTGCATGTAATAAAGATCCCTTGAGTTCCTAAACGGCTGGTTTATCCATTCAATATTAAATTCCGGTATACTTTAACAGGTTCTTTATCGTTTAACAGAGTACAGTTTTAACTTTTCCTTTATAATCCTAGCAGGGAGATCGCCATTCATTATAATCTCAGCGTCAAAATTAGTTGAGAGATCCGCCTAGACGGTGCTGGAAAATATGTCTCACAGTTCTGAGGAATATGCAGAGGCTGCAAAATGCTTAATGTGGGGCATTTAAACCTCTTAGGATCCGAGCAAAATCCTACACGTAATATTTTCAATCTAAACATATTTTTCTTACAAATATATGCTAAAAAGTATATTTTGCAAGGAATTAAAAAAATATGGTTAATAGTTACCTAGAGACACGCCTTAACTCCCAAAAATACACATTTTCTTTGCTATATATGCAAAAAAAAGAGACAGTATCACTTATTTGTAGTTAACAGATTATTTTAGCATTGTTTTTTAAGCAAAACGGCTTTAAATTTAAGTATTAAAGGAACTTTTTGAAAAGTTTGAAAAAAATCTAAAATATATTTTAAGAACTCTAATATCGTATTGATCCTCGTTCAACTTCATTTTTATATAAATAAATAACTGATAATCAAATGCTGCAACTGATATTTGATCTTCTATGGGACCAGGTCAATTTCGGAACTAATTTACGTGTTAATTGTTAGTGGGGAGGTTTTAAGAAATGTCCCCAAACGGGGACGCTAGGTTGCAAGTCGTTAAACTTTTCAAAAGCTCTGTTTTAATAAACTGAAGAAAAGCCAATGCCTAGAATTATAGTTGTTTCTTAGCTTTATTTGTGCTATGTAAGACTCGATAAATTATACCAATGTTTGAAAAGCAGATATTGCCGACTCAGTTGACAGAAAAACATTTCGGAGCAAAATGCTAAACATTTATTTAAGTGTTGATCAAAAACGTTTGAACTAATTTAAATTGCATTTTCGGCCTACTCGTAATTTGCTTACTTTTGTTTTACGGTTGCGTTGGGTGCCTATTCAGGTGTTGGCTCGTCACCTGACTGTGGTTCTAAAATACGGCGCCCGACGCCAATAGCCCTCGTGTAGCTCCAGTGCGACGATAATTCAAACCAAACCAAACTTTTGTTTTGGACTTGGATTGTAAGGCATCAAAAAATCGTTTTTTAGCTTCAACACTACGTTTACAACGTAAAAATTTGGAATCTTTTATAAAAGCTGTGTCGGGTCCGCCTGTCTGTCTGCCTGTCAGTTCGTCACTCACTGCCATTGCCCAAACAAGAAATGCCAACACAAGTTTGATATGTCAAAAATTTCAGCGCATCGAAAGTAGAAGACATCGAAAATCTCAGAAACATTTCCAATTCGAAGTATACTTCAATTATTAAAGCCTGCAAAATTTAATAATCATTTGAAGAGAACAAGACAGCAACTTTTAATAGAATTAAAACGCCTAATTCCACTCACAACAATATAATGTGAAACTTTATTTGCATTAAATAGCAAATCAAAGGAACATTATTTTTGTTATAATAAGTTTGAACTGTGACGTCTGAATATATGTCACAATCAGACTCAGATATTTCATTTCAACTTATTTCTTTAGAAAAAGACAGCAAGGTTCTATTTTTTATTTTAAAAAGCAGGCTCAATTTTTCATTTGAACTGAAATTAAATAACATTGACCCTTATGACTCTTTGACAGATTTTGTCCCTCGGTTTCTTCTCTAGATAGTGGGCGATAGCGCACGGTTTTTTCTATCTCTATGGTTCTAATACTAATTATTTATTTGGACAATGATTTTTTTCACTGGTCTATTGTTTTTAAAAGGTATTTACAAATCAATTCGTTTAGTTACGTTTTGAAAAAGATGGATAGTATCAATGTTATATGTTGATGAAATTTTGTACTTATTTTAAGTGTGATCAGTATCACACATTTATTTTTCAAAATTCAAATAAATTTATTAAACGCTCAGTGATAATTATTTAATTTTTGATGAAAAATTTAACTTAGACAGTTTAATTTAGAACTAACTTCTATGTTTGGCATTTTTTTTTGGCGCACATGTTCGCCTTGCACGAGGAAGGTCCCAGGTTCGTTCGGGTCCAGGCATCGCCAAAATAACGTCCTACCTATAAACAGATCGAACAACCAAAAAATGTCCTACGAATAATACCCCAGGTAGAGGAAGGGCACGTTAAATAGGCTCCAAAGTCACAACGCTGCGAACGATGTTACAATTAACGTGCAACGGTAATTCAAACTAAACTAAACTATTTCTAAAATAAAATATCACTATACTCCTGTTCTATCTAAATTCGGACCACAAACATTTATCTAAAGAACCATTAACATTTGTTGATCTAACTTTGTTACTCGTTCCATGTCAGAAAATCATTTTTGTTCCATAAAAGAAATTCATTTAAGAAGTTTCCGGACCGTCTCACGCAGCGTTGCCATTTTTACTTTTAGAGTCTGTAAAGTAAAAGTTTTTTTCTTTCTCATTTTTGCTTTTAGATGACGTCACTCTCTTGCTCCGGGAAATCATGGCCCAGGCGAGGCACCTCACGAAAGCGGAGAGGTAAGTTTCCGTCATCTTTGCGTCATCATTTGCGTCATACAAACCTTTTGTCATCGAGATCTGTGGGTTTGACACGGATCTAGCTGATATTTGTGGGAAACATGAGATGTTTTTGGCCTGTGGGTCAGTGTCTTGATATTCATCGTTTGATAAGGACACGCGTAAGGAGTGGTCGCTGAAAACCCACCGAGTATATGCAGAATACGCGATTCGTTTGCTGGTCGGTGAAAAAGTCCGCCGAGTATTCATTGCACAGTTTCCCACGGGTGTTTCGACTTGGGGCGGGGACATTAAAATTGTGGAGGTTAATGGAATAAATTTCCCACACAGGGACATGTCTAAATTGTGGAGGTGGCGCGCGATAGTTGGCAGCATCTGGACCGGGGTCTCCAAAGCAAAGTGCATCAGTGTTAATCCTATGGAGAAAAAATATTTTCCCTGCCACATTTCTCCAGCTGTATTGAATATTTTTGTAAGCAGATTTTTTTATAAGATAAATGTAGGTGACTTACAGGTCCACTTTTTGAAATTGGTTCTAATATTTTTTTAATTTTCAGTAAATAATTGTACACAAAATATTTGAAGCAACTTCAAAAAGTGGGAAGATAGAGACCTGTAAGTTATCTATATTTAGTATTTAAAAAAACATTTGTAAAGTATTCAATACAACCGGAGAAATGTGACTGAGGAAATAGTTTTTTCTCATTGAATTAACACTGAGGCACTTGAGTTTGGAGACCCGCGGTCCAGTTCCTATTCCCGCTTAAGGACTAGACCACGCCCACAACAAGACTCAGAATGGACTCGTCCATTCGTTTGCTTGTAGATAAAATGTATATACGCAACTCGAAACTATTTCTTCCACACCAACTGATGACTATGGCCTTAAAGTCTAGGTAGTTCCTTTTTTTTTAATGGGATATTTGTTCCTAGCATAATACCCTATTACTATTATTCTATTTGATTAGAAAACTTGACGTATCTGCCGAGGCTCGAACCCGCGATCTTGGAGTTAAACGTGTCTCGATTGAGTCGTGGTATTTTCTGGATGGGAAAATATTGGGCACGCATGTCATAGGATTATGTGGCATGTAAAAGATCCCTGGAGGGCCCATTTGGCTTGGGTTCTCTCGGCAAAATTAAAATCTCGGCATACTTTGACATCCACAAAGAGCTCAGATTCATTGTAATCTGTGCGTCAAAATTGGTAGTGAGAGTCGCCTAAATGGTGCCACAAGAAATGGCTCTCAGTTCTGGGGAATATGCCGAGTCTGCAAAGGCTTGACCACCAATATTGTAGCTCCATTAAAGGAGATATTCGATTTGAGAAAGTTTATTTCGGTGTATTGATTAGTTAAAACAAAGTTACCTTTAATAATAATTATCAAAAATTAAATGAAGTACTTAATAAATAGTTTTATGGAGAGAAATTTGGATTAAAATTTCCTGAAACAAAGTTACCAAATTTGATGATACTGTTAAACGTACATTATTGATGGCTGTTCAGTAAAAAAGTAACAAAAATGCATTTTTAAAGTATTTTGGTTACAGGTCATTGTCTTGTGTTTTCTATGTTGTCACTATAATATTTCGTTGAGTCCCACTTTGACTATGGTTTGAAATTACGAAGAAGGTCTTCGGTACCAAAACCCGAGAATTTGTACAGCGTTTCCCTTGACTGAATGCTCTCAAACTCATAAACACCTTCGTAATCCAGCTTTAACCAATAGGTCTCAATCTACTTAGCTCTCTTGCAGCAAAGAAAACCCCATCTGAAAATCAGCAAAATAAACTTAGTCAAGAGTTAGTTAGCATTTTGGCACATCAAAGATGTGTCTTCGTTTACTTTTTTATGCGTGCGTTTGTTGGTTTTATGAACTCAATAATGCAACAGTACATAAATGGAAAACTTACGATTGCAAATTTACCCATATTAGTATAACTTACTTTGAAAACTTTTAGCTTGTTAGCTAAGTTTTTGTAAGTAAAACTCCAAACGAATCTGGTAAAGCAATTTTATTTTATCATTTTTACTTTTTATGTATTTCTATTTATTCATTTATTCAGTTTTAAATGCACATTACAGATAAAAATCTTATTACAATGTGCATTGAACAAACTAACTAAGAAATAAAACAAACATGAAATAATTGAGTATAAAAACATACAAACATATTACACAGATAAAAGTTGGAAACAGTTATCTTTCGAATCTTTAAAAGACATAGCAAAAACATCTAGGTCGTGAGAATAGAATTTCATGTTAAAGTAAAAATTCAATTAATAATAATAAACTAATTTAAGAATAGAATTCAAATTAAAGCCTATTGGATGGTACGGAAAATTGACATAATGGAACCACTTTTTATACTCTTTTAAAACAAATATGGATACAATTTTTAGTGATAATTTTATCTGATTGATTTTATGATTTGATTACATTTATTTAAAAATTACATTGTTTTACCCCAATGTGGACAGAATGGATGGCTAAAAAGAGTTTTAAGTTTACCAGTCATTTAAAATAATAATGCTGCTGTTTAGTTTTAAAAAAAGTTATGTGTTAAAATATTGCTAAAAAATGTGCGGCAATAGCTTTGTTACTATGAATAAAAACATGATAATTACTGCTATATGGTGTTATATTTTAATTGCATATTATATATAGTTAAACTTATAGTTTCCTGTGGACAGAAGCCACGACCACGGGTGGAGCTATAAAACACCCGGAGCAAACAGATGAAGAAAAAGTTTCAGCCGTTTTATTTTGTCTTCATCTGATTGTTCCACGCGTTTTATATCTCCGCCCATGGTCGTGGCGTCTGTGCACAAGAAACTATGATTTAAACTATAGTATAAACTCCATTTTTAAGGTGTTCGTTGTTTCTACTGGAGAAAGAAAGAAACGAATTGGTAGCAAAAGTTTTTGATGGAAATGTAGCTGAAGATGGAACAGAAGTAAGAAAAATAAATTTTGAAATTTTCCTTGCAAGATACATTCGTTTATATCTACACTGCTCACAACAATAATTAAGGGAACGCATGGTTTAAACCTTTTCATCCCCAATGATTCCATTTCGTATCATCACCTTCCGATTTTTTTTTTCTCACTAGGTTGAGTTCGCACTTATTTATCATTAGATGGAAGAATAATGCCTCTTGAAGAATTAAATAATGTTTGTTTTAATTAAATGAAAATATGAAAAACACGGTAAAATAAAATCTCCCCCCCCCCCCACCCCCATTTTTTTTTTTTTTTTTGAAAATATATTTACACTAAATTCTTCATTTTTGCATTCTTAGATGTTTAAAAATTGATTTTACCTCTTTTTTTACAAATAAAGTTTTGGAAAAATTATTTTGATAATTTATTCAAAATTTATTATTCCAATATTTCCAACCTTAAATTTTAGTTATAAAATTAATATTTTTTAAAATTTTTATTTTACTCTTTCATTTTGGATGTACAATGAATCTATTTCACAAATCTTAGATTTTTTATAATAAAATATCAGAAGTTGAAAATGAAATTGTAAACAAAAGTACTGAAAGTGCACCCCTAATTGTTTTGAGCAGTGTACAAATATATAAATACCTTTGAATTTTTGAAATTTAAATTAATTTTGTCGAAAATTGTTTATTGAAGTTATATAAACAGAATTTAAAATAATTTAAATTTTTACACCATTTTAACTTTTTTAAAACTTAAAAAAAGGATAAAATATTTTTTGATCCACAAATATATTAATTGTCGATTAATATCTTATTTCTAGTGCAAATAAACAGAAATTTAAAATAATTAAATTTTTACACGCAATTTTAACTTTTTTTAAAACTTAAAAAAAAGGATAAAATATTTTTTGATCCACAAATATATTAATTGTCGATTAATATCTTATTTCTAGTGCAAATATAATAATTATTAATTTAAATTTTTTCACCATTTTAACTTTTTTAAAAACTAAAAAAAGGATTAATATTTTTTGATCCACAAATATATTAATTGTCGATTAATATCTTATTTCTAGTGCAAATATAATAATTATTAATTTAAAAAATGTGCGTAGTAGTGAAATATTTTGTCTGTTGCTAAGTTCTAATTAGTTTACACAAGAACATGGCAATCAACGTATGCAATCTGTTAGATTTTGCTTCTAATTTTATGAACTTCGTTTAGGAAGCAGAACTTTCTGTAAGTAATTAACAGGGATAGTTGCCCCCCACAGACCTAATGAATTAGTGAAAAAAAACCCTTTCCTTTGAAAGTATTATTTTGTTATTAAGTTATTATTTTAATTAGTGGTTACTAACAGCAGAATAAATAACAATTTGACGAACAAATATCGTTTGTAATTTAATTATTATTCATTGTGGAAGTTTTCTAAAAACTGACAATGAACTATTAAAAATCTCGACACAGTTTTAATGGTTAGTAATTAAATGCCTGAAAGATATCTGTCTTTTAAAATTGTTTTTGTTTTGTTTATACTATTTTCATACCTAATAGAAAAATGCTTGCAAAACAGTACTGTACTTTCACAGAAGTTGGCATTTTAAAACTACACTCTTAAAACGAACGAGCGATTTTAACTCAGTCTGAGTAAATTTGACTCTTCCAGTCTAGAAAATGCACTTACCCGGAAGGAGAAGGTGGATTTCTTTGCGTGTTTGTTAAGCCGACCCGACCAGGATCATTCATAAACGGAGACGATTTTAACTCAGTCTGGAGTTAATATTCAATCTTTCCAGATGTAGTCGAATAATGCATTTCTCCAACTGGAGTGGATTTCACTCTTTTGTTTTAAGAGTGTAAGGCATTATATCTATTGCCTGTCAAAGTTATCTGTATTAGTTATTTATGTAAATTTAAATTATTCCTTCGTTATTTTATGTGAGTTTAAAAGAGTTTTAAAATCTTTTAGACACCCATTGAAGTTCAAATACCGGCAGATCAGGGAATTGCAGGACATGTTGCTACATCAGGTATGTAATCAACAATTAATAATGATAATTGGTTATTAATATATTAAACACTATATACGTAAGGAATAATGAAAAGTCATAATGATTACGTATATAAAGAATAATTATAATAAAGAAATGATTGCAAAATAATTTATTTAGCAATTGTTAGCTTAAATACAAAGCGTGCTCGATGTCATTAAAATGTAATCTTAACATACCGTGACATCTGAAAAATTTACATTTTATTGAGAATGAAAAACAATGTAATGTTAAGTAAAATTAAACACCTCAAATAATAGAAGTTTGTATATTATTGAATATTTATATTATCATTCTTTTAATGCAGATTTAGCTTTTCGTTTTAATCGGGAACTCCCTTTACATTTTATTCTAGAGACAAAAAAATACTTGAAAAGTCTTATTCAACAATTCTTTTCTTATTTTTTTAGTCTTTTTTTGTGTTTTTATTGACCGACAAAAAAAGGAAAAAAAACTAAGTGAAAAGGCAATTCCCCCAGGGAACTCTTTTTTTTATTACGTTAAAAAGAAAATGTTAAAAAAAAAATACTTGTTCAATTTCTTTTGTTTAACCGACACTCTTTGTTTTTCTTTTAATTTATCCACTATTGTTTATTATTATTTGGCACAATTTTTTTTTAAACATTTATCGCGGTACTTGCAATGGCAATGAAATATTTCAAGAGCTGTGGAAAAAGAAGGTTCTATAGCTCCAGAATTATTTGTCTTAAAAGAAACGTTTTCCTTTTTCCCCCCCACAATTTATCCTCATTATTCTGTTATTATTTTTAAAAATCAATTTTAATTAATAGCTTAATTAAATTCAAATAATTGCAAATCAATCTCAACCTCGTGCTACCTGGCCCTCCTTTGAGAAGATTTGTTAAAACCTCCCCACAAACAATTAACACGTTAATTAGGGTAAGGTGGGGTAAGTGGGCCACCTTTTTGGCATAATTCGACTTTAGACCCTTATACCACTGGATGTAATCAGCCTAACAACTTATTTTTTTGTGGTCCATTCTCTCATATGTTATTACTGTACCCATGGCAACCTTAACACAAATTGGCAAAAAATAAATTTAAAAAATATGTTTTTCTTTTTGGTCATCCGAGTGGCCCGCTTGCCCCGCAAGGTGGGGTAAGTGGGCCACCCCCCTAATATATTTTTACACATAACTGGTAGAGATATGGTGGGGCAAGTGGAATAATCTACATGATTTTTGAGTGTTTGAAAAAAAAAGTAATGATGTATCTTTAATAGTTCCCCCATAGCAACTTTTTCTGGCATGCAAGCTTACTACAAGAAAAAATACGTTATTTTCATCTTGTCATTTTTGCATGTAGTGTAAAAAAAATGTTAGGGCTACAGATTTTAAACTGGCCTATGTCAATGAATAGACTATGAATTGTGAATATGACTAACCCTATGAATCATGAATCTGA